>JAVSCE010009086.1:0-118778 GCA_032199065.1 Smutsia gigantea
ACTTGTAGTTGTGTAGGGGAGGCAGCCATATGTGTTAACATGTCTACAGGGCTCAGGGCTCACTTTCGGGGTCTCTCATTCAAACACCATAGCACAGTCCGTAAGTGGACTGACCATCCCCACAGACTATTGGTATCTGACTTTAGTCTGGATTTTAACAAGCCATTTGCCTCTCTATCATGCCTGCTGCAGTAGGATTGTATGGCACATGAAACTTCCACTTGATTCCCAGCTGTTGCACTCATTCTTCCACTGTATATCCAGTAAAATGGGTGCCCTGACCATTCTCAATTACCTGTGATCGGCCATAGGTGGCAAAGAGATGCTCCAGGACTCTTTTGGTCATCTGCTGGTTGGCACAACAGGTAGGAAAAGCCACCAGAAGTCCAGTAGCTGTTTCCACTACCACATACCAATATCCTTCTGACACAGGTAGAGGCCCAATATAGTCTATCTGCCACCTGACGAGGGGTATAGGCCCCTTAGCTATTGTCCATGTTGCTGTGGAACTCGGTGTAAGTCCCTTTTGGAGCACACGACACACTCCTGCCCAGCTCTACTAACTTTTTCAAAGGTCAAAGGCAAGCCCCACCAACAGGCTACAGCCCACATTGTCTTTTGCCCCACATGCAACCAACACTGATGTAGCCATTGGGCTACAATAGAGGTAGGCTTTCTTTCTAACCAACGTATCTGGGCCAATTTATCTGCTTCATCATTTCCTGGGGATGCCAGTGGCAAATGACCAGTCACATGGTATACTGTAATTATTTTAGTCTGACCACAAGCCCATAAGTCTTGCCACAATTCTTGCCCCCAAAAGGGTCGGTGACCAACTACCCAGTTGGCATGGTACCAGGTTGGTAGCCACAGGCTCAAGCCCCAATAGACAGCCCAGCTGTCAGTGCAGACAACTATAGGGGAGGGCTCCTGTCTGATCACAAGCCACAGGGCCCGCAACTCTGCCCATTGGCTGTTTTTCCCCTCACCATCTTCCATCCATATTGTCTCAGTCTTAGGATGGAAAGCTATGTTGGGGGCTGCCCATGGCTGGAGCCATCTGTGTAAAATGCATCTTCGGGTATAGGGGCTCTTCCCTCCTAGTAGGGTCTCTCTGCTACTAATGGTTCAAAAGCAAGTTCTTCCTGCTTTTCACTAGTATATGTCACTGGCCCCAACAAGCACTGGAGTTCTTGACTCAACGGGCTAATGGAAAGGGCACTACATTACCATAGGTAAGCACTCCACTTGGCTAGTGTGGGTTTTTGTGACACACCACTCCTTGGCTTTTGGGTCCAGTCTCGTACCCAACCCAAGATTGGATAGGTGGTTATTACTTTTATAGGGGCCATTCCGGTGATGGGTTCTGTAGCCAACAAGGCATGATACACAGCAGCCAGTTGTTTTCTATTGAAGTGTATGGTATCTCTGCCCCTTTCCAGAGTTGTGACCAGAATCCAATGTGTTGGCGAGTTCATTCAAGCCGCTGCCAGAGACCCCAGCCATAACCATCTTCAATGACATGAACGTCCAGCTCACAGGGCCTTGGTTGGTCTATCACACTCAAGGCCTGCATGGCCTTCTTAACTGTCTGTTTTGCTGTAGTAAAGGCAGATGCACATTTCTCATTGCAGTCCCACCTGGTGCCCTTTCGTACCAACTGGTATAAGGGCTTCAGAATTTGTGCCAAGTGTGGGATAAACACTCTCCAGTAGCCTAGTAGACCCAAAAACTCCTGTAGCAATGCTACAGTTGTGGGTGTAGGAAAGGCCTCGACTTTATCTATAACTGCTTCTGGTATAATTTTGGTCTTACCTGAACAGACAACCCCCAAGAATTTGACAAACAAACCAGGTCCCTGAACCTTAGTGCTGTTTACAGCCCATCCCTTCTCCTGTAAATGTTGCAGCAGTCTAGGTGCTTCACCTTCTAGATCTGAAGAAGAATCGGATGTGAGCATGACATCATCAATATAATGGTACAGCCGCACTGCTGGTGGTTTCTCCCATGTAGCCAAGTCCTGGGCTACAAGTCCATGACAGATGGTGGGGCTGTGGAGGAATCCCTGTGGGAGGATGGTGAAAGTCCATTGCCATCCTTCCCACGGGAAGACAAACGGTTCCTGACTTTCCTGCTCAATGTCAATGGAAAAGAAGGCATTAGCAAGGTCTACCACATAATGATATGTTCCTAGTTCATGGCTGAGTGTATCCATCAAGTCTGCAATAGAGGGGACAGCAGCATGCATAGGGGGTATGACAATATTTAGTTCTCTGTAATCAACAGTCATACACCAGGAGCCATCTGGCTTTTTTACTGGCCACACTGGAGAATTGAACGGACTATGGGTGGGCTTTATAATACTCACCTTTTCCAGCTCTGGAGAGTTTCTGCAATCTCTTTCTGCCCCCCAGGCAGTTTGTATTGTTTGGTATTAGTGACCCACTGAGTCACAGGCAAAGCTATGGGTGGGTGCCTAGCATGTCCCCTCCATCAGAACTGCCTTCACCACACATACTCTCAGTCTGAACTCACCTGCAGTGGTCCACAACCATAGACCCTGCAGGATATCAATCCCCAGAATATACTCAGGGATAGGATATATATACACGGTATACTCTTTTGGGGATAGATGCCCTATTCCCAAAGGGATTTGGGCTTTCTTCACTCTGATAGCCTTTCCCCCGTATCCATCAATGATAGTGGGGGTCCTGGAGAACTGCTCACAGTTACCATAAATCAGTGAACATTCAGCCCTAGTGTCCACCAGAGCCAGGACACATTGTATGTTCACTGGGGACCAATGGATGGCTATTTCAACATGTGGTCTCCAGTCCCACTGTTAAGTATAATGTTGGCTGTGGGTTTGTCATATATGGCCTTTATTATGTTGAGGTACTTGCCTTCTATACCCATTTTGTTGAGAGTTTTTATCATGAATGGATGTTGAATTTTGTCAAACGCTTTTTCAGCATGTATGGAGATGATCATGTGGTTTTTGTCCTTCTTTTTGTTGATGTGGTGGGTGATACTGATGGATTTTCAAATGTTGTACCATCCTTGCATCCCTGGAAAAAATCCTATTTGATCATGATAGATGATCTTTTTGATGTATTTTTGAATTCGGTTTGCTAATATTCTGTTGAGTATTTTTGCATCTATGCTCATCAGGGATATTGGTCTGTAATTTTCTTTTTTTGTGGTGTCTTTGCCTGGTTTTGGTATTAGAGTGATGCTGGCCTCATAGAATGAGTTTCGAAGTATTCCCTCTTCTTCTACTCTTTGGAAAACTTTAAGGAGGATGGGTATTAGATCTTCACTAAATGTTTGATAAAATTCAGCAGTGAAACCATCTGGTCCAGGTGTTATGTTCTTAGGTAGTTTTTTGGTAACCAGTTCAATTTCTTTGCTGGTAATTGGTCTATTCAGATTTTCTGTTTCTTTCTGGGTCAGCCTTGGAAGGTTGTTTTTTTCTAGAAAGTAGTCCATTTCTTCTAGGTTATCCAGTTTGTTACCATATAATTCTTCATAGTATTCTCTAATAATGCTTTTTATTTCTGTGGTGTCCATAGTGATTTTTCCTTTCTCATTTCTGATTCTGTTTATGTATGTAGACTCTCTTTTTTTCTTGATATGTCTGGCTAGGGGTTTATCTATTTTGTTTATTTTCTCGAAGAACCAGCTACTACTTCCAGTGATTCTTTCTATTGTTTTATTCTACTCAATTTTATTTATTTCTGCTTTAATCTTTATTATGTCCCTCCTTCTACTGACTTTGGGCCTCATTTTTTCTTCTTTTTCTAGTTTTGTTACTTGTGAATTTAGACTGTTCGTAAGGGAGTTTTCTTCTTTCCTGAGGTAGGCCCGTATTGCAATATACTTTCCTGTTAGCACAGCCTTCGCTGTATCCCACAGATTCTGCGGTGTTGAATTATTGTGTCATTTGTCTCCATATATTGCTCGATGTATGTTTTTATTTGGTCATTGATCCATTGGTTATTTAGGAGCATGTTGTGAAGCCTCCATGTGTCTGTGGGATATTTCATTTTCTTTGCATAATTTATTTCTAGTTTCATACCTTTTACATTTAGCTTCATTAAAACTGCCCTATAGTTTCCCAAAGTGGCCAAACAAATTTATATTCCCAGCAGGAAAATATGTGAGTTTCATTGACTACACATTGCCAACAACATTTGGCTTGTCAGTCTTTGATTTTAGCCATTCTGCTGGGTATGTTGTCTTATCTCATTGTAGTTTTACCTTGAATTTTCTATGACAGTTAATGGCTTTAGAGAACTTCTAGATTCCAATCTATCACATCCATCCATGTGACTGTCAAAAGCCCCACTGGTTTCTCTTCCTTCCAGTAGGCCATGTCTTCAATCCCAGCGCAGATCAGCCAATGCCCCAAAGCCTAGACAGGAAGGGATCTTCCGTCTTCAGAATTTTATATCCAGTCCTTGCCTTCAAGTTCATCTACAACTCTTTGATATCTTCAGAAATATATTTTGTAATTTATATGACTTCTTCTAGTTACTGTAGGGAGAGTGTTGGTAGCCTGCTACATGAGAAGTGGGACTTCTTCCATTTTTTTCTTGAATCAGTTTTGGTTTGCTAAATTTTTCAAGGAATTTGTTTAGTTCATCTCAGTCTTCAAATGTATTTTTTTTTAATTTCATTCATGTGTTCATTTAAAAATTCATTAGAAGGGTATTCATGTAAAAAGAATATCCTCTATTCTTTTGAATTTTTACAGCATCTGATAGTTAATTTGTGACATCTTTTTTATTTCTTGGATACTCTTTTCCACAGGTGTGTCAATTTTATTACACTTTATCAAGAACAACTTACAGCCTTCTTTGATTTTCTCTATTGCAACTTTGTTTTCCATTTTATAGATTTCTGCTCTTTATTTCCTCCTTCCTTCTACTTCCTTCAGGTATATTCTTCTTTGAACCTATTAAATTGACATTTAGTTTATGCTTTTCATTCTTCTGGTTTTATAAAAGCAGTTAAGGCTATATCTCTCCAAGTATTATTGACAGTGTATCTTACAAGTGTTCAAATACGTGTATCCTATTTGCTTTTGGGTGTAGAGTTCTGTAGATGTCTGTTAGGTCCATCTGTTCTAGTGTGTTGTTCAGTGCCTCTGTGTCTTTACTTATTTTCTGTCTGGTTGATCTGTCCTCTGGAGTGAGTGCTGTGTTGAAGTCTCCTAAGATGAATGCATTGCTGTCTATTTCCTCCTTTAATTCTGTTAGTATTTGTCTCACATATGCTGGCGCTCCTGTGTTGGGTGCATATATATTTATAATGGTTATATCTTCTTGTTGGACTGACCCCTTTATCATTATGTAATGTCCTTCTTTATCTTTTGCTACTTTCTTCGTTTTGAAGTCTATTTTGTCTGATACAAGTACTGCAACACCTGCTTTTTTCTCTTTGTTGTTTGCATGAAATATCTTTTTCCATCCCTTCACTTTTAGTCTGTGTATATCTTTGGATTTGAGGTGAGTTTCTTGTAGGCAGCATATAGATGGGTCTTGCTTATTTATCCATTCTGTTACTCTGTCTTTTGATTGGTTCATTTAGTCCATTTACATTTAGGGTGATTATTGATAGATATGTACTTATTGCCATTGCTGGCTTTAGATTCGTGGTTACCAAGGGTTCAAGGGTTGCTTCTTTACTATCTAACAATCTAACTTAACTTTCTTGTTAAGTTATTGTAAACACAGTCTTATGTTTCTTTCTTTCTCTCCCTTCTTATTCCTCCTCCTCCATTCTTTCTATAATAGGTGTTTTATTCTTTGCCTTTTGTTAGTATTTGGATGGTCTGCCTTCTTTGCTATGATTTTATGTTCTCTGTTGACATCTTTTTAGCCTTAGGTGTGCCTCCATCTAGAGCAGTCCATTTAAGATATCCTGTAGTGGTTGTTTATGAGAGGCAAACTCTCTCAACTTTCGTTTGTCTGGAAATTGTTTAATCCCTCCATCATGTTTAAATGATAATCGTGCTGGATACAATATTCTTGGTTCGAGGCCCTTCTGTTTCATAACGTTAAATATATCATGCCATTCTCTTCTGGCCTGTAAGGTTTCTGTTGAGAAGTCTGATGATAGTCTGATGGGTTTTCCTTTGTAGGTGATCTTTTTTCTCTCTCTAGCTGCCTTTAATACCCTGTCTTTATCTTTGGTCTTTGCCATCTTAATTATTATGTGTCTTGGTGTTGTCTTCCTTGGGTCCCTTGTGTTGGGATATCTATGAGCTTCGGTGGACTGCGAGACTATTTCCTTCCCCAGCGAGGGAAAGTTTTCAGCAATTATTTCCTTAAAGACTCTTTCTATCCCTTTTTCTCTCTTTTCTTCCTCTGGTACTCCTATAATGCGAATATTGTTCCGTTTGGATTGGTCACACAGTTCTGTTAATATTCTTTCATTCTTAGAAATCCTTTTATCTCTCTCTGCCTCAGCTGCTCTGTACTCCTGTTCTCTGATTTCTATTCCATTAACAGTCTCTCGCATCTCATCCATTCTGCTGTTAAGCTCGTCGATCGCTTGTCTGATTTCTGCCTTGCCTTTCCTCAGTTCCCTCACTTCCTCCCTCAGCTCTTGCACATTTCTCTGTAGGTCCATCAGCATGGTTATGACTTTTATTCTGAATTCTTTTTCAGGAAGACTGTGCATTTCCATCCCTTCAGACTCCCTCTCTGTGGTTGTCTGGTTGACTTTGGTCTGAACCATATTCCTCTGTCTTTTCATGGGTATAGAATTGGTCACTGATAGTTGCCACGTATGTCAGCTGGGCTCTTTAAGACTTTAAAAAGAGAGGAAAAAAAAGAAGAAAGAAAGAAAGAAAAAAAGAAAAAACAAAAAGAAAAAACAAAACAAAACAAAATAACAAAAAAAATAATAAACGCCCACCAGATGTAGATTCTGTGGGGATGCTGTAGGTGGTGCTGTTGCCCCACCATTCCACAGCTGCGACTGCGCTGCTCTGCAGGCCCCTTTATCGCTCTGGCAGGGGTGGAACGAATAGGAGGCTATTGATCTCAGTGAGAAATATAAGTATGGCTACGCTTCCTCAGTCACCAGCTAAGGCGTCTGAAACTCCCCAGGACTCCCAGCCTGCTGGGCTGAGTGTGCTGGGGCGATCCGGCTCCTCCGCTGGGCTCCTGTCTCTTTAAGACCGCTGAGGAAAGCGCGCACTTTTTTTTTTTTCCTTCCCGGGAGCCGGCTGCAAGCACCCTGGCGCGTTCCCTGCTCAGATCCTGCCCCTCTGTCTCTCCAATCTCTGCTGCACTGCGCAATGTGGGTCAGCGCTCCCTGCGCAGATCACCGGGGCTGGCTACTTCGCGGGGTGTACTTCCACTCCCTCCCGGCTCTGAATCCTCTCCTCCCGCCGGTGCGCTGAGGTGGGGGAGTGCTCGGGTCCTGCCGGGTCGCGGCTCCATATCTTACCTGCCTCTTCGGGTGCTGAGTCCTCTCAGGTGTAGCTGCATGCTGTGCACTTTCCTGTGTATTCTCGTCTCTCTTTTAGGAATAGATGTATTTGCTGTGTTTTCGTAGATAAATATAGTGTTGGGAGGAGATTTCTGCCGCCCTGCTCACACCGCCATCTTCCCGGAAGTCCTGCTTGCACATTATAGACAGTATTGAATCTTCTACTGGCTCCACACTTTGCAAATATGTTCTCCTTTTCTGAAATATGCTTAATTTTCCATGCTGTTCTTCATTATAAAAATAAAGAAAAAGTTATTCCTCATTCTCACTGATATAAGTTGCTCTGTCATCTTCCACTACTCACTTTTACTGTTCACCTACAGTGCACATAATACAGTACACATTTCCATATGATATCCTGTTTTATATATTTTCTCCATAATGGATCATTATCTCAATACTGTCTCCAAGGTAGGGAATTCATCATTTTTCTGTTAATTTATATTGTCAATTTCATATTAAAAATAAATTTCCATGCATAGATCTGCTTCAGAAGTTCCTATTCTGATCCATATGTCTTCTTGCCTGTGCTTATTCCATTTCAGCACTATTGTATTTGCTATGGCTTTACAACATATCTTGATAACTGTTGAAAAAGCCATCTATCATCCAACCACCTATTTTTATATTCTTTTTTTAAGGATGTCTTAGTTATTTGTCTTTTCCTATGTCTTGATAAAAACATGCTATGTTATATTTTGCTAGTTCTAAGGTTTATTTTAATGATTAATATGAATATATTCTGTTGTATATATTTTTCAATATAACCATTATTTATTATTGCATTGTATCATCACTCTATAAGGTTAAATTTAGCAGTCTGGGTAGACAGTGAGGAATTGAATATTCCAGTGTAGTTGCTTTTTATTTATTTATTTTTATTTATATATTTATTTATTATTTTGGTATTATTAACGTACAATTACGTGAGCAACTTTATGGTTACTAGACTCCCCCTCTTATCAAGTCCCCACCACATACCCCATTACAGTCACTGTCCCTCAGCATAGTATGATGCTATAGAATCACTACTTGGCTTCTGTGTGTTACACTGCCTACAACGTATCCCCCCAACTACATTATTGTAATACCCCTTATTCCCCCTTATTCCTCTCTTCCCACCCATTTTCCCCGTTCCTTTCCCTTTGGTAACTGTTACTCCATTCTTACCTTCTGTGAGGCTGCTGCTGTTTGGTTCCTTCAGTTTTTCCTTTGGTCTTATACTCCACAGATGAGTGAAATCATTTGATACTTATTTTTCTCTGCCTGGCTTATTTCACTGAGCATAATACCCTCTAGCTCCAACCATGTTGTTGCAAATAGTAGGATTTATTTTCTTCTTATAGCTGAATAATATTCCATTGTGTATATGTACCACTTATTCTTAACCCATTCATCTACTGATGGACACTTACGTGGCTTACATTTCTGGGCTATTGTAAATAGTGCTGTGATAAACATAGGGTTGCATATGTGTTTTTTAAACTGGGCTTCTACATTCTTAGGATAAATTCCTAGTAGTGGAAATCCTGGGTCAAATGGTATTTGTATTTTGAGATTTTTGAGGAACCTCCATACTGCTTTCCACAGTGGTTGAACTAATTTACATTCCCACCAGCAGTATAGGAGGGTTCCCCTTTCTCCGTATCCTTGCCAACATTTGTTGTTTGTCTTTTGGATGGTAATCATCCTAACTGGTGTGAGGTGATATCTCATTGTGGTTTTAATTTGCATTTCTCTGATGACTAGCAATGTGGAGCATCTTTTCATTTGCCTGTTGGCTACCTGAATTTCTTCTTTGGAGAAGTGTCTGTTCAGCTCCTCTGCTCATTTTTTCATTGGCTGATTTGCTTTTTGTTTGTTGAGGTGCATTAGCTCTTTATATAATTTTGATGTCAGTCCCTTATCAGATATTTCATTTATGAATATATTCTCCCATCCTCTAGGATGTCTTTCTGTTCTACTGATGCTGTTCTTTGCTGCACAGAAGCTTTTTAGTTTGATATAGTCCCACTTGTTCATTTTTGCTTTTGTTTTCATTGCCAGGGAGATAATGTTCATGAAGAAGTTGCTCGTGTTTATGTCCAAGAGATTTTTGCGTATAGTTTTTTCTAAGAGATTTATGGTTTCTTGACTTACATTCAGGTCTTTGATCCATTTTGAGTTTACTTTTGTGTATGGGGTTAGACAATGATCCAGTTTCATTCTCTTACATGTAGCCGTCCGGTTTTGCTAACACCAGCTGTTGAAGAGGCTGTCATTTCCCCATTGTATATCCATGGCACTTTTATCGTATCCTAATTGACCAGGTGTGCTTGGGTTTGTATCTGGGCTCTCTATTCTGTTCCATTGGTCTATGGGTCTGTTCTTGTGCCAGTACCAAATTGTCTTGATTACCTTGGCTTTGTAGTAGAGCTTGAAGTCAGGGAACGTAATTCCCTCTGCTTTATTTTTCCTTCTCAGTATTTCTTTGGCTATTCAGTGTCTTTTGTCATTCCATATGAATTTTAGAATTATTTGCTCTAGTTCATTGAAGAATGCTGTTGGTATTTTGATAGAGATTGCATTGAATCTGTAGATTGCTTTAGAGACGATGGCCATTTTGACAATATTAATTCTTCCTATCCATGAGCATGGGATGTGTTTTCATTTATTGGTTCCTTCTTTAATTTTTCTCATGAGTGTATTGTAGTTTTCAGAGTATAAGTCTTTCACTTCCTTGGTTAGGTTTATTCGTAGGTATTTTATTCTTTTTGATGCAATTTTGAATAAAATTATTTTCCTGATATCTCTTTCTGCTAGTTCATGATTAGTGTATAGGAATGCAACAGATTTCAGTGTCTTAATTTTGTATCCCGCAACTTTACTGAATTCAGATATTACATCTAGTAGTTTTGGAGTGGATTCTTTAGAGTTTTTTATGTACAAATATCCTCTCATCTGCAAACAGGGATCATTTGACTTCTTTCTTGCCAATCTGGATGCCTTTTATTTCTTTGTGTTGTCTGATTGCCTTGGCTAGGACCTCCCGAACTATGTTGAATAAAAGGGGGGAGAGTCGGCATCCTTGTCTTGTTCCCGATCTTAAAGGAAAAGCTTTCAGCTTCTCACTGTTAAGTATAATGTTGGCTGTGGGTTTGTTATATATGACCTTTATTATGTTGAGGTACTCGCCCTCTATACCCATTTTGTTGAGAGTTTTTATCATGAATGGATGTTGAATTTTGTTGAATGTTTTTTCAGCCTCTATGGAATGGTCATGTGGTTTTTGTCCTTCTTTTTGTTGATGTAGTGGATGATGTTGACGGATTTTCGAATATTGTACCATCCTTGCATCCCTGAGCTGAATCCCACTTAATCATGATGGATGATCTTTTTGAATATATTTGAATTCGGTTTGCTAATATTTTTGCATCTATGTTCATCAGGGATATTGGTCTTTAATTTTCTTTTTTTGTGGTGTCTTTGCCTGGTTTTGGTATTAGAGTAATGTTGGTCTTGTAGAATGAGTTTGGGAGTATTCCCTCCTCTTCTACGTTTTGGAAAACTTTAATGAGGATGGGTATTAGGTCTTCACTAAATGTGTGATGAATTTCAGCAGTGAAACCATCTGGTCCTGGTGTTTTGTTCTTAGTTAGTGTTTTGATTACCAGTTCAATTTCTTTTCTGGTAATTGGTCTATTCAGATTTTCTGTTTTTGCCTGGGTCAGCCTTGGAAGGTTGTATTTTTCTTGAAAGTTGTCCATTTCTTCTAGGTTATCCAGTTTGTTACCATATAATTTTTCATAGTATTCTCTCAGAATTCTTTGTATTTTTGTTGTGTTCATAGTGATTTTTCCTTTCTCATTTCTGATTCTGTTTATGTGTGTAGGCTCTCTTTTTTTCTTGATAAGTCTGGCTAGGGATTCATCTATTTTGTTTATTTTCTCAAAGAACCAGCTCCTGCTTTCATTTATTCTTTCTGTTCTTTTATTCTCCTCAATTTTATTTATTTGTGCTGTAATCTTTATTATGTCTCTCCTTCTACTGACTTTGGGCCTCATCTGTTCTTCTTTTTCTCGTTTCATTAACTGTGAGCTTTGACTGTCCATTTGGGATTGTTCTTCTTTCCTGAGGTAGGCCTGTATTGCAATACATTTCCCTTTTAGCACGGCCTTCATTGCATTTCTAGAGATTTTCCGGTGTTGAATTATTGTTTTCATTTGTCTCCATATATTGCTTCATCTCTATTTTTAATTTTAACATTGATCCATTGATTATTTAGGAGCATGTTATTAAGCCTCTATGTATTTGTGGGCTTTTTTGTTTTCTTTGAGTAATTTATTTCTAGTTTCGTACTTTTGTGATCTGAGAAGCTTGTTGGTACAATTTTAATCATTTTGAATTTACTGAGGTTCTTTTTGTGGTCTAGTATATGATCTATTCTTGAAAATGTTCCATGTGCACTTGAGAAGAATGTGTATCCTGTTGCTTTTGGATGGAGTGTTCTGCAGTTGTCCTTTAGGTCTATTTGTTCTAATACATTTTTCAGTGCCTCTGTCTCTACTTATTTTCTGTCTGGTTGATCTGTCCTTTGGAGTGAGTGGTGTTGCTGTTTCTTTTTGAATTCTTATTTTTCTAATACTTTACGCAAGTTCTCTTTTAGCTCATCCTTTCTATGTACATATGGGCCTAGTGCCCCATTTCCTGAGAGAAGGCAATGATTGTCTCACGGCATTGTGTAGGAGGAAGGCGAGAAGAAGAACTAAAGAGTTTAAACTCTCACTGCTTCCCTTTAGCTGCTCTCTGCCCTGTGTTAAAACTACTAACCCACCTCATGTAGTAGGGATATATAAAATTCAGTGTTCTGAGAAGCTTCTCAAAACACCTTCTCCCCCAGCTTTACTGAGATATAATTGACATATAATGTTGTTTAAATTTAGGATTAGAACATATTGATTTGATACACATATATTGCAATATGATTATCACTGTAGCATTTGCCAATGCCTCCATCACATCACACAATTTTCATTGCTTTTAGTTGTGCCAACATTTAAGATCACTATTTTAGCCATTTTCAAGTATACAATACAGTATCATTATCTAAAATCACAGTGCCGTACATTAGATCCCCAGAACTTATTCATCTTCCAACTGGAAATTTGTGCACCCTGACCACCATCTCTCCAATTTCCTCATCCCCCAACTCCTAGCAGCTACAACTGCACTCTCTATGAGTTCATCTATTTTTGTGTAGCATTGTTCCTGTGTCCAACTTTTCATTTAGCATAATGCCCTCAAGGTCCATCAGTGTTGTGACAAATGGCAGAATTGCCTTATTCCTTTTGGAGGAATAGTTCTCTCACATGTATGTGTGTTTGTGTGTGTGTGTATAATATATACACACCCACATTAAATACACAGTAATATATGGCAATCCATATATAGCATATACACATACATATATATGCAACATTTTCATACAATGAATAACATATATGCAGTATATATAACATATGCTCATATATATATATATATATATATATATATATATATATGCATGCACACACAGACACATATATACATATTTTCTTCATTCATTCAACACTTAAGTGTTTCTATAACTTGGCTCATTCAGCAGTCCCACTTCTGGGTATATATCCAAAGGAAATGAAAACAGTATAGAAAAGAAATCCCATGTTTATTGCAGCATTATTCACAATAGTCATTATTCACAAATATTTTGTTAAATGTTTATTTATAGGGTTTTTTGTTTGTCTTTTGTTTTGGTTCATTTTGGTTTGTGTTGATTTGGGTAGTTCCTGAAATCATTATATGATTCTAAGTTCTAGAGTTTCCCCATGGTTGTATTGGGGATACCATTCCTGCTCATGTTTTCTTCAAGCTTCACCTTTTCTTATAATAAAAACAAATTCAGTGTTGTGATACCATACAGAACTTCATCAAACTTCAGATCATCTGTCTCAATAATTTATTTATTTTTGTTTCTGTGTCTTCATTTATAAATCATGCATATTCTCTCCAATGTAAGTTCTTTATATTTTCTGGTTGTTGAAGAGCACTGTATGATTTTTAACTATTTATTCTGCTCAAGTGTCCCATGTGTAAATCCCATATGTCTTCTTATCTCTGTAGTCAAAATTCCAAATTACCAAAGTTCAGTAGTTCTGTAAACAAAATAATGGAGCCTAAACACCGGAACAATGACTTTCAAGATTTAAATCTAATTTAATTATCTTCCATGTGTAAAGCAACATATTTCACATCAAGGAAAGCTTTAAGTAGTCAGAGGATCACTTGTGTTTATGGTGTGTTCAGAGATATCAGTGAAACAACAAACCTAGATAGTGTGTTCTTTGTCTTCTCATTTTCCTCATCAAATATTTGGAATTAAAAAATGACATCTATCATTCTGAACAGATAAAGCCTCCCAAAGACACTTGCATTATCAGGAATGGACAATAATTTTTGATTGGAACATAGAACTTCTTTTCCATGCAAATGAATCTATATAGATAACATTTGACAGATGCTTAATTTTCATCTGCATGTCATATCAGTATATTTCTCAGAGGTTTTCAAAAGAAAGTTATGATACTGTGAACTTACTGTAATTGGCATGTGAAAATTCTTTCTTATCATAATATCAATTTTTCATCTACAATCACTTAGATTTACAAATCTTCATTTCCAAATGGTTTGTTCTTTTTTGAAATAAATGAATCCTGATCTAGACAACCTGGAATTTTTTAGAAAAACATTAAAATAAAAAATGGCTAAAATTCACTTCTGTGAAGATGTGAGTTACCTGGCTCTAGAGGCTGGAAATAGCCCAAGAGAGATAATTAATCCCTGATAATATTATTTCTTACATCTTTGCCATTATGGACTAAATACTTTATGAGTTCATTCGATAGGTGTTAATGTTTTGTGGTCTTAAAACATCAGTTTTTTTCCTTTAAATACTTACTCTATACTGGTATTTTCCCTGTATATTTCCAATAAAGTCTAGATAACTGTATATTATCAATTTATATTTCAAAATGATTCATTTATTGTCATTTGGGGTTTATCTTATGGTAAGACTACTGACTTAACTGTGCAGGTGAAAACACTGTGACTTGCCTGTGTTATCAGACAATGACAATAGCAAGAGCATAGCTATAGCAGAGGTTGATAATGTGGTTGGATAATGGCCGCACCACAGACAGTCTATGCGAGCCCCTACTGCAACTTATATAGGGACACTAGGGTGCACAGTAAACACCAGTCTGGAGTGAGTGCTGTCGGAGACTGTGGAGCCAGTGCACATGTCTAACTCTTACTGTGAAGTTGGCTTCTACAAATTAATAGGACAAAGGAACATTTAAGTTTGCTAAGGCATGTGGAAATGTTGTTCCTCAAGGCAGCACATAGCAATTACAAAGGTACTGTGGATAAAGAAAAATATGGGGGTTTCATTCGTAGTAGGCATGAAAAGTTTCATAGAAGACATGCATTTTGAAGGATTAGTGGAATTTTGGCAGGTAGGGATTGAAGAGAGATAATATAGTAGTTTGCAGTGTTTTTACCTCCCCAACATTCATTCAACCCCAGGTGATTAGTCCAAGCCAATTACAATTTTTAATGCTCCTTATTAATGAGTGGATTAGAAAGGAGAATTAATCTCAGTTCTGGGCAGATACACATAAAGGAAAATCTAGTGAGAGTAGGTCAGTTCCAGTTTTGAGTAAGGCTACAGCCTTCTAATAACAAATCATAGGAAGAGTTGGTCCATCACTTTATGTTGGCCATTAATTTCTAGCTGTAATGCCCAGAACTATAGAGGCTATCTCATTACCAGCCTAAAGACAAGGCCAACACCATGGTATGTTGAATAGAGATGTAGTTATCATTGTTCAGCTGAATAAAACAATTCTGGAGTTCCAGCTACCTCTGGAATTATTATGCAGTTAACTTTATGAAGAAAAACCTGAAATAAGTCATTAAATATAGATATTCAGTGGAGTATCATTTCCATCATAAGGTAAAAATATCTGTTACGTGGAAATACTTGAACTCAGAAAGTAAGCCAGGAAAAATATAACAAATGTGGGATTGGCAGTCTTACAGGTAAGTATAGGGATCAGAATATTTCCAAGGTAGTACCTAAAGAGAAAAATACAAAAAAGAATGATTAATACCTATATTTGTCAGCTAGGGAGCAAAAAAGCATTCTCACAAAAGGAAATTTGGGAGTGGTCAGAAGAGAACTAGAACTTTCCAATGTTGCAGAAATAACAGAAGTATGGGGCTGCCCAAAGTATTCAAAGAATGAAACAGACAAAATAGGAAAGATTTTTTTTTCCATAGAACATTGGGGGCCTTTGAAGTAACTTTCCATTTTTCATACAGAATGTCCTTGCAGAGCAATTCAGGAAGATAAACATACTGGGAAACATACAAAACACATACGAATTATCTAAAAAAAATTTTCTCAGTCCTCTAAGGAAACCATGGCCATTTGAATTCCTAGTCAGTGAAGAACGTTTCCAGTGCTGTATTTTACATATTACATATATGCGCTTTGACCAGGAGGCTTTAGAAATGACTGATGACCTGTTCAAAGGACATTCAGTGTTTCCCACTCAACATTACTCTCTGAATTTAGATTTCCCTTCTGTTGTTACAGGCATTTGGTGAAAACTTGTACAACTGGGAGCAATAGTATGAGTTTTACCTTAACAGATGGCTGCTGTTTCACCAAATTGAAATCAGCAATGTGCACTTGGTTTGACTGTTATTTTCATTTTAATTGTACACCAGGAACCTAGAAAACAGGAATTACTTCAGGCTAAACTGCTGTGTCTGTGTGTATGTACCCATGCATGTGTTTGTATGTATTTTTTAAGGATGTTTTTGGTGCCATGAACTCTGAAGACAAATATCAAACATTAATAACGATAATAATATACTGATATTCATACAGTGGTTGGATAATGGCCGCACCACAGACAGTCTATGCGAGCCCCTAGTGCAACTTATATAGGGACACTAGCCCTTCCAATTTAGTAATAATAACCATAGAGTTACAACACTTGGATTAGAAATTATTTTTAAACTTAAAAACAAACTTCACATGAGGTCTGACACCATAAATAACTTTTGACTAAGAGGAAATGAGAAGTATAGGATAGACAAAAGATAACAGTTTTCCTTAGAGTCCTCCAGCTTTTTTTGTGGGGGAGAAAATCAGACACAGTCATGCATGGGTGAAAATATAGAAGAAGTAAATGTAGAAGAAATTATGGAATTGTGTGTCTAGCTATTGAAGACTTCCCTTGTTGTCTAGCTTTCCAAGCAGTTATATGAATGTTTAGATTGTTTATAGCATAGGATCCTTCAGTTAAAGGAGACTGTAGAGACAAACTGTGTTAAAGCTACATCTATTTTTCCATTCCCTTGTTCATTGCAATGTGAAAATATGTTCAGGAACCTAAGGGAGAATGTACAAGAATATATGTCCTTTTCTAGTCCAATTCATGATCTACTCTTATAGGTCTATTTCCTAAGAATAGCAGAAGATATAAAGAATTTTACTAATAACCTATTTGAGAGATTAAACAGGTTCAGTATTTCAGAGCTGCACAGGCCAAAGAGATATTTTTCTTAATTTTATATCTGGGCAAACAAACCAGAAAATTCACAGACTGGGCTTCTAGTCTGATCTTAGGTTAGTCCCAATTCTATTATATGATGTGGACCTTATGAAAGTTAACTAAACTCTTCACATTTCTGTTTCTTCAACTATACATCTGAGATAAGAATGACATTCTTCACAGAGTTTTTATAATCAGCAATAAAGCAAAATAAAATGTATGCAAAGAATCTAACTCAGCACTCAACACTGAACAGATACTCTGTAAATGCTGGATCTTTTCCTTTCCTAGGAATCACCAGTGGTTAGTAGTTAACCTGATTGCATGTCCTCCTTGTCCTCAAATTTTCAAACTGCTTTTAAATGAAAATAACATATATTAATATCTTCATGTCTGAGACCCTTCCAATTTAGTAATAATAACCATAGAGTTACAACACTTGGATTAGAAATTATTTTTAAACTTAAAAACAAACAAAATCAAGAGACTCAGTTCAAATCATTTTGCACTTTCTCTTATGTCTAATCTCTGTTACGAGAGTAGATCCTGCCAGCACTCTTAGTGTCCTCTTCTGAAAGCTCTGAGCTGATATATGAAAGATTCCTTCAGCCATGGAGAACAAAGAAGGAGACTGCTTACAACCTAACATTGATCCTCTCTGAGCATGTACTAGTGACTGGAAAAGGAGATAAAAGATGTCTGAAAACACCCCCCTCCTTTATTCATTCAATATTTTTTGGATCATAAATTGAAGATCCATTTTTATATCTAATTTTTATATATTTAGTGCCTTGATAGAGTTTTCCCTAATCAGGTAGTCTCAATAATGCAATATCAACAAAAATATAGATATATGATAGATACATAGATGATAGACAGCAACCAAGTTAGTTGCCAAACAGTTGCTGTAGGTTTTTTTTGGCAGGGATGGGGGATAATCTTATTTATTCTATCTACTCTATATTAAAGGGAAGAATTATAACATGACCTTGTCAGGGGAGTCTCAGATTCTTTTCTATTTTAGATTACTTTATAAACATAAAAAATATGAAACCATAAATTTCAGTTAAGTTCCTTGAGGAGCAACACATATTCATAAACTATTTTGCATTTCCTATTCCAAGTATAGGGACTGACATATAGTTAAAATACAATCAGTAACCACTGAACAGGACTAAAGAAGAGATTTGTATAAAAACTTATACTAGGTTCATTGGCATCATGATAGGTAATCTAAAATAAATTTTTCATAAATAAATTTTACTTCTTATATTGCAACCCAAAATAGGCACATCTGCCAAGGAAATTTGAGGAAATGAATCACTTTTCTGGGTCATATAGTAAACCAGTTACATTTTGTTATTTGATAGTATTATAGGGATGGCTTTTATAGGTTTAATTTTTTAAAAAACAGTACATTTTCAGTTCTGTTCCTAAAACATTTATCAAATGATAAGGGTTCAGCTACTTCAAAGGTCCATGAAACCATTGTTCATTAACTTTATAGAGAGCTTTAAACAAATCATAGACATAAATGCTACAAGATGCAGGCATGTAATAAAAAGAATAAAATAATTCAAATTAAGGCAATCAGTAGTATGTGGAACTGTAAGAAACTGGAGTCTGTATGCTTATTGTAAAGACATTTAAAAAAATTTGTAACAGTACACATAAAAAGGTCAGTTTAATAAATTCTTCAGTCTGCTTGCCAGTTTTCAACATGTTTTAAGGACTAATATTCTTTAACATGATTTTACCTCGCTTAGTACATTATTTTTTAGTTTGTTTCTTCAGTTAAAATGAATTTAGTATTTTATGAAAATAGTTTAAATAATTTTGTTCCATTTTCCTACTTTCCATCTAAATTTTTTCCATTTTTTTCTAAATTATTTTCTAATCAGTTCTTTATTTGTGTAAGTTGCTAAAAAATATGCTTTCTAAAGATTAATTATGCATATTTCTGGGTGGGAAATTTCAGATAACTATTTTCTGCTTATTTCTAAATAGTTTTCTGTATTGATTAATTTTTACAATATATGCATCTATTTACACATAGTTATTCTCTATCAATTTTTTAGTCACTGTGGATGTACCAGTGAGCATAACATACAAAAATTTATGTCTCCATGAAAGTTATATTCTAACAGTAGAAAACATAAGAAAAAATATTATCAAGAAGAAAACTTCAGTTCATTAACTAGAGATAATTAATATGAAAAGAAACAGATAAGGGCAGATAAAGGGAATATGCAAATTTGAGGAAATACAATTTTAAATAGGTGGTAAGTTTGCCAAGTTGTGGTCAAGAGATACAACCTTATGAGTTATAATAGAGTGAAATTTTACTATAAAGAATTGTTAACTATTGTTAAAGGTCTTAGAAGGTAAAAAATGAAACACTTAGCTATTGTAACAGTAGCAACTGCAGAAACAAACGCTATTTCCTTAGGGCTGTGGGGACAAAGAAAAGAGATGGGAATTTTCAAAACTTAGATGTTTTTAGGAGGGAGTCCAGAAAGCTGGAACTTGGTGCTATGAAAAGCAGGTGTTTCTCCCTTCCTACTGATGTCTCTGAGATTGGGGAAGGGTCCCCATGAGCTGGAAATCATGTCTCTGAGAATGAGATATCCCAAACAGTGTGTAGTGGGTCTGGTTCTACTTAGGTTTGTTCAGAAGAAGGTTTAGTACTCTTCATCTCATGGTCACCTAGGTATGTTCTTAGGCATAGAATGTGAATATGAAGACTTTGGTTGGAAAAAGTTTACAATTAAAAATCAGACTTTCTTTTTTAATTGTTGAACATCCTTGATGCTAATCACATCAGTATGAAGTAAAAATGTTATATGCTTATAATGCAAGAATAAATATTATAGCAAGTGGTCAGATATCTAATTTAAATCCACTTGGTCTTATTTAGTATTTTTTAATGTCCTAAGGGAACATTTTTACACAGTAAGAAATAGTCTCAGTTACTTATAATTAATATTTCATTTATCAAAGTTAAAAACTTTAAATTTAGTTTTCCTTGAAACATTAAGATTATTTTAATCTAATATTATCTATAAAATATTAGTCATTTTACTTGCTTTCAATTTATGTTCCACTTATTTACACATTTGAAAGGTTAAAATCTATTTAAACATACATCTATTTAAACACGTAATTAAACAAATTCACTTAGACTTTAAAATACAACCAGAAATGTAATTTGTCTGATTTTTTAAATCACTTCAAACATCTAACAAGTCAACTATATTAATTTAAGGAGCAAAATACCCCTGTGCCCTTAGGCAATGCTTGTAAGTGTAATCAACTGTATTTATAAATTTCCTAACTCTGATTAATTTAACCATCATTCATCTTTAAACAAGCATATACACACAATGCAATGACTCCAAAATCCATTAGTGCACTTATATTACTAATATAAACTACATAAAATTTTCAACAATATACTCATTTCTTTATTTAGGTGTTACAAATACATTACCTTAAAGAAGTAAATCATAGTGACTCATGCCTGCTATGGCAACTTTGATTTTTCACTGGAGTTAATGGCCTAGGATTATATCTTTTGGATTTAGGTGTAACTTCCAGGAAGATTCTATCCAGACTGAATTTTTTGATTATTTCTTACATAATGCAACTTTCTAAGTGATGCCTTTTCTTTCAACCTGGGTAACAACACATCCCTAAACATACCATAAATTTTACCCTTATAAAGCTTTTGCTCAAGTGGTGTGTATGTGTGTATGTATGTGTGACAGAGGAAGAGAGAAAGAGTGAGATTGGAAGAAAGAATGAGATTATGTGTGTTTGGGGAGGGTATTGAATAAAATCCATTTATTCAAACCAACATCCCATCAATTTTCACATTTTACAGGTGAAAAAAACAACAAAACAGGAAAAACATTGAGTAAAACATGAAACCTTACTGATGTCATTTTTCCAACATGGAACCAACACTTGGAGAAATTCATTTCCATGGGATCAACAAATTCAATATAAATCTTTACACACATTTTTTTAAATTTCAACTGCTTAGATTTTTGCTATCCTATTTAGATGTAGAACCAACCACTTTATTGACAAGTATAACATTTAAATATTGACCACAACCAGATAAGCATACAATTTGGAAATACTCACATACAGTGACTTCTATAAATACCTGAAATTTGTTTTTATAGACCTATTCTTTAACACATTTTTTAGTATCATTATATATATGTGGTTTTTAAAAGAACTATTATTTTCTTAATTATTAGATTATCACAGCTTGCTGAGGGAAGCTCCTTATCAACTAGTTTATGAAGTATGTGTGTACATTGTAGTATTATATAATTACTTCATGTGGGATATATACCTATTTAGATCTCAGAATCTACATCAGAGATTCAATTGCCCTTTCTACTTCTTTTACATTGTTACTATATTTCATCATTCATCTTTCTGTAGTCACTTATTGACACTTTATGGGCTGTGTAGTAAAGGGATAATAGTGACAAAACAACAATAGACTCATAGACACTGAGAGGTGACTGGTAGCTACCATGTGACAGGGTTTGGGACGGGTGAGTGAAATAAGTGAAGGAGATAAAGAGGCACAAAATCTCAATCATACTATAAATTAGTCACAGTGATGAAAGTACGGCACAGAGAATATAGTCAATAGTTCCATAACATTCTTCTGCGTTGACAAATAGTAACTACAGTAGTTGAGGTGAAGGTTTAATAATGTATATAACTGTTGAGTCACTATGTTGCCTACTTGAAACCAATATAATATTGTATATCACACTTTTATGAAAATATATATCAAAAAAGATACAGTGGGAGTTTCAATTTGCCACGTGTAAGCTTCCATTATAAAATAATAAGTGCATTCTGATTAATTTTTCAGCATGTGATTGTGCTTTAGTGGTTTGAGGGGATGCGATACTTGATTCTCATTAGCCTTTTTTATTTGTCATCATTATTCATCAGCTGTGGTGCCATTTGCCGTATAATATTTATCTTCACTGGATTTTGTGCTGTGATAGGTTGTTTGGATGCAACATGATGTTTTTTGACTGTTGGAAATTCATTTTATGAATAAATATTCACGGACACAGAGAAATAAAAAGAAATTTCACTAAAGAGTTTTGCATTCATGCAGTTCTCTGGGCAGATAGTTCAGTATATTTATCAAAGAGGACATGTTTAGGTGAGTAAAAGAGACTATTTATCCAAAATTCCTCAATTATTTCAGTTGCTTTAACTTCATGCCTTCTGTTCTCATCTAGTAAATAGCAAAACAAAACAAAACTGATAATAAAGTCACACAATACAATTAAAGCTTTAATAGGTCTAAGTTACAGAAAGACAGGTAGAATACCAAGGCATGCAAAAATTAGTATAGTGCTGGCCTTACAAAAATAGGAAGAAATTTGAGCAACTCCTTTCATCAGTTGGAAAATATGAAATATGAGGGATATACTTTTTATTATAGTCTGAGACCTGAGGCTATATGCTCAGACCTATTATTATTAGTCACATCAATTATTCCCATGTTTATGGAGACCATAGTAAACTTCCTTTGTTCTTCTTGTCAGCATTTCACAGACTGGAAAGCAGTAGCCAAATAAAAGTGACCACAGTGATTAAAATTACAAAGAGATATTTTATACAACAAAACACCTAGTTTTTGCTGGTTTGGTTAATCTCCATATTTTCTAAATGTAAAATACTGTAATAGTATGTTCAACTATTTTTAAATTACATTTTTCAAGGCCTAAGGAGGTTGTACATTTGTAGAGACACATTTAATCATCTCAAATCAATTTTAAAAGAAATGAATATACCATATGACCAGCATCTCTTTTTCCTTGTGTTCACTATAAATTTAATTCTTGTCCAAATAAGGGTTTAAAAGCAAATATTTATGAGAGCTCTGGAAATGTCAATTTTATGAGAAATTTGACAGTATTGAAAAACAAATAGAGATAATTTTTAAAAGATATATAAAAATGAGAAAGTATGAGAAAAATATAAGGGGAAATAATATTTTCTACTACTATTCCAAGGAGAATATTCTGAGATATAGCAGACACATATTTGAAAATAAAGAGTATACATCAAAATGATAACAGTCATCATGTTCAACATCCATTTAACATTTACTAAGTGTCAGAAACTGCCCTGTACTTTGTGTCATTTAGTCTTCAGTGAACCCTGTGAGATGGAGTAGTGTTTTCCTCTTACAAGAGATGAAGAAACTGAGGATCATAAAGGTTAAATAATGTTCTTAGATCCTATGACAAAACTCCAATTTAAAATAATGTCTCTTTAGGTTGAAGAATGAGTAGGAATGGGAGAGTCAACCATGGCAACATAGGAGGCTCCTGAACTTGCGTACCCTAGAAACGCACCAAAATTACAGTTCCACATGGAACAATTCCCTCAGAGTAATCTAGAAACTAGCTGACCATATTAGGCAAATGAGAAAATTCTCACATTAAAAAGGGAGGGAAAGGCTGAAATACACTCTTGACATAAAATCCACCTTAATAACAGTGTCATATAATAGACGAGTCACTTCCAACTCCAGCTGTCCCATGAAAAGTGAAGGGTTTTGACTAGTACCCCAACTTTGAAGACTCTGAGTGATGGGCACCCAAAACACCTAGCTTTGAAAACCAACAAGTACAGCAAACAAAGCAGTTCCTAACAGCCCAGGAGCCCTCACCATGACTAGTCACTCCAGAGCTCAGTCAGAGGGAGCAAAAATGCTCATCTCCTAGTGTTTTTCTGAAAGTGACCTAACGGCATATAATACAAGAAGCTGCCTGAAAGCCCAACTTCTGATTTTAGCTTACAGCGAGGAGCTACTTGTTATCTTCCACAGGTACCACAAAAAGTTGATGGATGCTTACCCTGCCTTCTCCATCTAACCTATTCCAACAGTAAAACCAAATCACCAATATCTCCCTTGTAAGAGCTTCTTCCAGGTCTGTCATTCCAGCTTTTTTTTACTGTCCCCCAAGAGATGGGCCCTTTGACAACCAGTGGAGCAAATATTCACAAGCACACAAAATTGTAGCAAACAAAGAAGCTTTTAAGTGGACCTAGGAGTACACTGTCCCCACAATGCACCCAGGATCAATTCAGAGAGAGCAGGCAGAGAACAATCCACCAGTTTCTCCCTGCAAAGCCTTAAGTAGATGCTTTCCCAGCTGCCATCAAAATGCCAATGACATTTTTCAAGAAATAGAAAAAATAAATCTTAAAATTTGTATGAAATCACAAAAAACCCTCAACTAGTCAAAGTAGCCTTTGAGAAAAAACAGAGCTGACAGCTGCATCCTTCCTGATTTTAAACTATATTACAAAGCTCAAATAACCAAAACAGTATGACATTGTAAAAAAAGAGATACATCGTTTAATGTAACAGAGCCCAGAAATAAACACACACATGTAGAGTCTAAATTTTGACAAAAGAGCCAAAAATATACAGTGGTGGCATTCTCTTCAATAAAAGCTGGGAAAACTTGATAGACACATGCAAAAGAATGAAACTATCATAATCTTACAACACAAACAAACATCAACTCAAAACAATTAAAGACTTGAAGGTAAGACCTGAAATCCTGCAAGTCTTAGAAGAAAACTTAAGGGGTAAACTTCATCACATCAGTCTTGGCAATGATTTTTTTGAATTTGATACCAAAAGCAAAGACAACGAAAGCAAAAATGAACAAGTGGGACTATATCAAGCTAAAAGGCCTCTGCAAAGCAAAGGTTTAAAAACCATAAACAAAATGAAAAGCAACATTTACCATGGGAAACAATATCTGCAATAAGGAGTTAATATCCAAAATATAAAAAGAAATATAACTTGATTTGGGGGAAAAAGATGGTGACGTGAGACATGAAGCAGAAACCTCCTACCAAAACCATATATAACATGAAAATACAGCAAATAAAACTAATCCTGAAAGAGTGATGTGAAGACTGCAGAACAGATGGCCTACATTTGGGGGAAAAAGAAGACTTCACAGAAAAGGGTAAAGTAGCAAAGCCATGATTCAGCAAGACCCAAGCATTCCCCCTACCCTAGCTCACAGGTGGGAAGAAGAGAAATGGAGTGAGAAGGGAGTAGAATTCCAGGACTGCTAACCACCCACCCCTGGAGACCTGCTCCAGGAACAGGAACCCACATTATGTGGTGCTCTGGAGATTAGTGGAGTTGGAAAGCAAAGACAGGCAGAATACTAGGAGAGAATGAGATTCCATCTACTTGTGGAAAACAGGTATGCACAACCAGCTGATCCAGGACAAAAGAAAGGCAAGCAATTTGAAAGACTTTCAAAGAGTGAATGTGCTGAAGAGGCAAGGATTACACAGAGCTTGCTGCTTAGGAGAAAGGGCAGGTGGACAAAATCTTCCTGGCACAATCAGCCCAGCAGGTTGATAACTTTCAGGAGCTTCAGACGCTCCATCCCTCTCTGACTGGCAACACAGCCCCAAGGCCCCCGACAGTGATATGCAGACTGCTGCTCCTTCCTCCTGGCAGGCACCAGTCCAAACATCTGCCCCCACCATTGCACCAGGCCAGCTGGTGGATGGCCCTGCCTATGGCAGCTACAGGGGCATAATGTAGAGACTTCTCCCTGTGTATTCAACCCATTGGACTGCTCATGGAGTCAGGCACTACAGCCATGAAGCAGAAAAGAGCTCTTTCCTCCAGGAAGGCACCCATGCTGCTCAGCTGCAACCCCGCCATTGCTCCAGGTGCTCAGTGGCTCCAGAGAGTAGAGCTTCTGGGTACTAGAGAGCATTACCTACACAAAGTTATTATTCCATAGGAATCACTAGAAAAATGAAACATCAAAATAAATTCATAAAAAAAAAACTCAGCAGATGCTAGAAAGAGGGCTAAGTGAAACTGAAATAACCAATCTTCTTGATAAAGATTACAAATTAAAAATCATAAGCATGCCCATGGAACTACAGAAAAATGTTCAAGATCTCAGGGAGGACTTCAACAAAGAGATAGGAAGTTTGAAATATACATTTTCTGAAATAACACATATAATGGAGGGATTTAAAAGCAGATTAGACAAGGTAGAAGAGATGGTAAATGAAATAGAAACTAAAGAACAGTAATACAAAGAAGCTGAGGCCCAGAGAGAAAAAAGGATCTCTAGGAACGAAAGAGTAAAACAACTCTGCGACCAATCCAAACAGAACAAAATTCGCATTATAGGAGTACCAGAAGAATAGAGAGAAAAAGGGATAGAAAGGCTCTTTGAGGAAATAGTTGCTGAAAACTCCCCCACTGTAGGGAAGGAAGTACTCTTTCAGGTCATGGAAGTGCAGAGTCCCTCCCAACAGAAGGTACCCTAGGAAGACAACACCAACACATATAGTAATTAAAATGGCAAATATCAAGGACAAAGACAGAGGATTAAGAGAAGCCAGAGAGAGAGGAAAGATCACATGCAAATGAAAACCCATCAGGCTCTCATTAGACATCTCTGCAGAAACATTACAGGCCAAAGGGAGTGGCATTATACATTTAATGCAATGAAATAGAAGGGCCTTGAATCAAGAATAATATACCTGGTAAGACTATCATTACATTGGAAGCAAGGATTAAACAATTTCCAGATAAGCAAAAGTTGAGGGAATTTACCTCCCAGAAACTGTCTCTACAGTGTGCTTTAAAGGGACTTCTCTAGAAGGAAGTGCTCTTAATTCTAAATAGCTGTCATGAGAGAAAATAAAACCACAGTAAAGGAAGTAGACCAATTAATTACTAAGCAATTACAAAATTAAATCAACTACCCTCAAAGTCACTCAAGGGATACACAAAGAGCACAGAATATGGCACCTAATATATAAAGAGTGGGGGAGGAAGAAAAAGAAGGGAAAATAAAAAAAATCTTTGAAATAGCACAATAAATGAGTTAAGTTAGACTGTTAGATAGTAAGGAAGCTCACCTTGCATCTTTGGTAAACACGAATGTAAAGCCTGTGATGGATATAGGTACACATCTATAGATAATCACCCTAAATGTAAATGGACTGAATGTACCAATCAAAAGACATAGAATTACAGATTTTGCATAAAAAACAAGACCCATCTCAATATAGGCTGCCTACAACATATTTCAAACACAAAGACATACACATACTAAAAGTGAAGGGATGGAAGAAGATAGTTTATGCAAATAATAGGGAGAAAAAAGCAGGAGTTGCAGCACTTCTATCAGACAAAACAATCCCCAAAGTCAATCAAGGAATAGACAAAGAGTACAGAATATGATACCTAATATATAAAGAATGGAGCAAGAAGGAAAAGGAGGAGAAAAAGAAAAGAACCTTTAGATTGTGTTTGTAATAGCATATTAAGTGAGTTAAGTTAGACTCTTAGATAGTAAGGAAGTTAACCTTGAACCTTTGGTAACCACGAATCTAAGGCCTACAATGCCAATAAGTACATACCAATCCATAATAACCCTAAATGTAAATGGACTGAATGCACCAATCAAAAGACATAGAGTCACTGAATGGATTAAAAAAAAAAGACCCATCTGTATGCTGCCTACAAGAGACTCACTTTAAACCCAAAGACATACATAGACTTAAAGGATGGAAAAAGACATTTCATGCAACTAATGGGAAGAAAAAAGCAGGAGTTGGAGTACTTGTATCAGACAAAATAGACTTCAAAACAAAGGAAGTCACAAGAGACAAAGAAGGACATTACATAATGATAAAAGGGTCAATCCAACAAGAAGATATCACCATGATATCTATACACCCAACACAGGAGCACATAAATAATGTGAAGCAAATATTAACAGATTTAAAGGGGGAAATAGAATGCAATGCATTCATTCTAGGGGACTTCAACACACCACTCACTCCAAAGTTCAGATCAACCAGAGAAAAAATAAGTAAGGAGATGGAGGCACTGAAAAACACTTTAGAATAGATGGACCTAACTGACATCTTCAGAATACTCCAACCAAAAACAGCATGATACACATTCTTCTCAAGTGTACATGGAACGTTTTCCAGAATAGATCACATACTAGGCCACAAAAAGAACCTCAGTAAACTCAAAACGATTGAAATTATGCCAAACAATTTCTCAGGCCACAAAGGTTTGATACTAGAAATAAATTATGCGAAGAAAGCAAAAACGTCCATAAACACAAACACATAGAGGCTTAACAAAATGCTCCTAAATAGTCAATGGTTCAATGACCAAATAAAAACAAAGATCAAGCAATATATGGAGACAAACAAAAACAACAACTCAATAGCTCTAAACTGATTGGAAAGCAGTGAAGGGAGTACTAAGGGGAAAATATATTGCAACATAGACTTACCTCAAGAAAGAACAGCAATCCCAAATGAATAGTCTAAATTCACTAACTAATAAAACTAGAGAAAACAAACAATGGAGGCCCAAAGTCAGTAGAAGGAGGGACATAATAAAGATCAGAACAGAAATAAATAAAATTGAGAAGAATAAAATAATAGAAAGAATCAATGAAACCAGGAGCCAGTTCTTTGGGAAAATTAACAAAATAGATAAACCCCTATCCAGACTTATCAAGAAAAAGAGTGTAAACACATAAACAGAATCAGAAATGAGAAAGGAAAAATTGCTATGGACCCCACGGAAAAACATTTATTAGAGAATGCTATGAAAAATAATAATATGCTAACAAATTGAGTAACCTAGAAGAAATACACAACTTTCTAGAAAAATGCAACATTCCAATACTGACCCAGGAACAGAAAATCTGAACAGACCAATTACCAGTAATGAAATTGAATTGGTAATCAAGAAACTACCTAAGAACAAAACCCATTGACCAGATGGCTTCACTGCTGAATTTTATTAACCATTTAGAGAAGACCTAATACTCATCCTCCTTTTTCCTAAAAGGAGAGAATACGTCCAAACTCATTCTGAGGCCAGCATCATTCAAATACCAAAACCAGACAAACACATCACACAAAAAAATTACAGACCAAAATTGCCAATGAGCATAGATGCAAAATCCTCAACAAAATATTTGCAAACTGAATTCAAAAAAACATCAAATAGATCATGCATTATGATCAAGTAGGATTTATTCCAGGGATACAAAGCACATACAATATTCAAAAATCCATCATCATCCATCATATCAACAAAAAGAAGGACAGAAATCACATGATTATCTCCATAGATGCTGAAAAATCTAACCAAGTAAGTGAAAGACCTATACCCTAAAAACTACATGACACTCATGAGAGAAATTAAAGATAACACAAATATATGGAAATACATCCCCAGCTCATGGATAGGAAGAATTAATATTGTCAAAATGGCCATCCTGCCTAAAGCAATCTACAGATTCAATACAATCCCTATCAAAATACCAGTGGCATTCTTCAAGGAACCAGAAAAAATAGTTCTAAATTCATATGGAACCACAAAAGACCCTGAATAGCCAAAGCAATCCTGAGAAGAAAGAGTAAAGCAGGGGAGATTATACTCTCCAACTTTAAGCTCTACTACAAAGCCACAGTAATCAAGACAATTTGGTAATGGCACAAGAACAGACCCATAGACCAATGCAACAGACTAGAGAGCCCAAATATAAACCCAATCATATATGGTCAAATAATATATGATAAAGGAGCCATGGATATACAATGGGGAAATAGCCTCTTCAAAAGCTGGTGTTGGCAAAACTGGACAGCTACATGCAAGAGAATGAAACTGCATTATTGTCTAACACCATACACAAAAGTAAACTCAAAATGGATCAAAGACCTGAATGTAAGTCATGAAAACATAAAACTCTGAATAAAACATAGGCAAAAATCTCTTGAATATAAACATGAGCAAATTTTCCCTGAACGTATCTCCTCAGGCAGGGGAAACAAAATAAAAAATGAACAAATGGGACTACATCATGCTAAAAAGCTTCTGTACAGCAAAGGACCCCATCAGCAGAACAAAAAGGCATCCTACAGTATGGGAGAATATATTTGTAAATGACATATCCGACAAGGCGTTAACATCCAAAATATATAAAGAACTCACATGCCTCAACACCCTAAGAGCAAATAACCCTATTAAAAAATGGTCAGAGGATATGAACAGACAGTTCTCCAAAGAAGAAATTCAGATGGCCAATAGGCACATGACAAGATGCTGCACAATACTAATTGTCAGGGAAATGCAAATTAAAATGAATAGCCATCACCTCACGCCAGTTAGGATGGCCAACCTAGAAAAGACTAGGAACAACAAATGCTTGCAAGGATACGGAGAAAGGGAACCCTCCTACACTGCTGGTGGGAATGTAAACTAATTCAACCATTGTGGAAAGCAGTATGGAGGTTCCTCAAAAAACTAAAAATAGAAATACCATTTGACCCAGGAATTCCACTTCTAGGAATTTACCCAAAGAAAACAAGATCCCTTATTAAAAAAGACATATATATCCCTTTGTTTATTTTAGCACTATTTACAATAGCCAACATGTAGAAGCAAACTAAGTGTCCATCAGTAGATGAATGGATAAAGAAGTGGTACATATACACAGTGGAATATTATTCAGCCATAAGAACAAAACAAATCCCACCATTTGCAACAACATGGATAGAGCTAGAGGGTATCATACTCACTGAAATAAGCCAGGCAGAGAAAGACAAGTACCAAATGATTTCACTCATTTTTGGAGTATAACAACAAAGGAAAACTGAAGGAACAAAACAGCAGCAGACTCAGACTCCTAGATGGTACTAATGGTTACCAAAAGGAAGAGGTTGTAGATGGAGAGAGAAGAGAATTAAGGGGCATTATAATTTGCACACACAATGTTGGTAGGTCATGGTGAAAGCAGGATAGCATAAAGAAGACAAGTAATGACTCTATAACATCTTACTATGCTGATGAACAGTGACTTCAATGGAGTGGGTGGGGACTTGGTAATATGGATGAATGTTGAAGCCACAATGTTGCTCATGTGAAATCTTCATAAGATTGTGTATCAATGATACCTTAATTTAAAAAATAAATAGAAAAAGAAGAACTCAATAGCAGAAAATAAGTAACTCAATTTAAAAAATGGGAATAGGATCTTAACATTCCAAACAAGATATTTCAATGGCCAATATATATAAAAAGGTTTCAACACCAGTAATCAACAGGAAAATTCAAGTCAAATCCACAATGAGATACTACCTCACCCCTGCTAGGAAAGCTGTTGTCAAAAATAATAGGTAACAAATGCTAGCAAGAATGTGGACAAAAGGGACCCCTCATCCACTGTTGATAGAAATGTACATTGGTACAGCCACTATTGAAAATAGTATAATTTCCTGAGGAAATTAAAAATAAAACTACCATATTATCCAGTAATCCCTCTTCTGGGTGTAAATCCAAAAGAAACTGAAGTATCATCTTGAAGATATATATCATATATATATTCTTATTTACACACACACACACACCCACACACACATACACACACACTGGAACATTATTCAGCCTTGAGGGAGAAGAAATCCTCCCATTTGAGATGACATGGTTAAACAGGAAGACATTATTTATGCCAAGTGAAAGAAGTCATAAAGAGAAAGACAAATACTGCATGGTATCACATATGCATGAATTTAAAAGAAAAAGAAAGTGAAACTTAAGGAAACCAAATAGAAAGCTGTTTCACAGTCTGGGTGGTGGTGATATAAGGAGATAAGTTAGTAAAGAGTAGAAACTTTCAGTTTTATAGATGAAGAAGGTCTTAAGATTTATACACAACATGACTAGTGGATAACATCTTGTGCATATTTGAAATTTGTTAAGAAAGCAGAACGTATGTTTTCAACACTATTCAAAAATGGTATACATGTAAGGTCATGGATGCATTAATTACCTCAGTGTTGGCAGTGGCAGTGGGGTTCTTTCACATTGTATACATATAGCAAATCAAATACATATAAAATACCTATGCACCTGAAATATCTTAAACGGTGTCAATTAAACCTCAAGAAAAACGAACAAAATCATGTCTTCTTAATTCCAGGGGCTTAAATATTCACCATACCAACCATCATTTCTCATTTTTATGAAATGTATTAAATTTGACGTGGCTTCTCTTCTGCATAAAGTTTTTAATGGGAAAAATATATAAAATTATAAGGGAGAAGAATATGGTTCTTCGTCTAACATTTTTGCTTTCCTCAAACAGCAGTGTTCTTAAGCCACATCTTACTCTCTCACAGATATTTTTAATACTTGAAATCCTCAGATCTAGGACTTTTCCATCTTCCTAGGTTGCTTCATTGATTAATAAATATTAAGTTTTATATTAATTTCTATGACTAGGTTTGAATACTTTGCAAAATCATTAATTTGAAGTTTTGATAATAAAGTAATATAATCATATTTATCTCAGTCATTGAGAAATGTGGTTGAGAAAATGTACAAGTTAAAGAATCATGACCTCTAAGTTTTTGCAAAAGTATGTACCTGTGCACTAGTATTAGAATGGCAAGAGGGAGCTGAATATCTAGGCCTTTGCCTTTCAAATCCTTTTTATGGACCAGATTGTATAATTTGGATGCCACTACTTATTTTTCAGATACCACATTTCCAGCTCTTTCTGCCCATATTTTTAATTGAAGTTTTTATTAAGATAACTGCAGTTTCTGAAGCAGTCATAATAAATAATACAAAGCAATCATAGGTATTCTTAACCCAGTTTCCTCCAATGGTAATGTCTTGAAAAACTATAGTACAATATCATGACCTAGGTATGAACATGGTAAAATCTGCCAGTATCACTCAGGTATCCTAAATTTTACTTGTACTCCTGAGTGTGTGTGTTCTGTATGAAGTTATAAAATGTGTGGATTCATATATCCTTTCCCATAGTTCATCACCACTAAGATTTCTTGTGCTGCCCTTTTAGAATCATACCAATCCTTTCTCCCAGCCAGCCCTCCCTTTTCCCCACCCACAGTTCTGTTCTGTCAACCACTAATCTACAATCCATTTTTAAAATGCTGTCATTTTAAAGATGTGACATAATTGGAGTGATAAATTAACACTTTGTAGATTGCTTTTTTCATTTAGCATAATACCTTTGAGACTTATCCAGGTGTTGCATGTGTCAATAGTTCATTCCTATTAATTGCTCAGTAATATTAAATTATATCAATATACCACAGTTTAACCACTTACCCCTTGAAAGGCATCTGGGCTGTCTTTCCACACTCTTTGTGGGGCTATAAAATGCTGCAGCTGCTATGGAAAGTAGTATGGGGTTTTTTTTTTTTCAAAAAATTAGAACTACCATATGTTCTAGCAATCCTACTTCTGGAAATTCATCCAAGAGAATTGAAATCATGACCTCAAATACATAGCTGCACTCCCAAGTTCACTGCAGCATTATTCACACTAGCTAAAATATGGAAACAACCTGAGCATCCGTAGATGGATGAATTGGTAAACATTATGTGGCATTACGTACAGTGGAATATTTATTATTCAGCCTTAACAAAGAAGGAAATCCTACCATTTTCTAAAATATGGATGAATCTGGAGAACATTATGCTAAGTAAAGTATGCCAGTCACAGAAAACAAATGGTCATGATTCCACTTACATAACATATCTAAGATAGTGAAACTCATAGAAACATAGAGCAGAATGGTGATTGCTAGGAACTGGGGATCGGGAGACATGGGAGTTACTATTCAACAGACACACAATTTTAGTTACATAAGATGAATAGTTCCATAGATGTGCCTTATAACATTGTGTCTAGCTAATACTGTATTGGGCACTTACATACCTGTTAGTAGACTGAATATTATGTTAAGTGTCTTACCACACACATGCATAAATAATCTAATAAGCAGTGAGTCATCATTATAAGCTTTGAGAAAAATATGATAAAATTACATCTTCATTTTAAAGAATGTTACTTTTGTAAATGTGATTATGGAAGGACTATGTGATATAATTTGGTGTTCCTTTCAGAGACTGGTATGTTATTTTAGCAATCAGACCAAAAGATGAAAGCCTGATATTGGAATAAAATCTGAAATTATGTCTTACTCTGAGATGATGTTCAGTGAGTGCTACAGTTCTCTCTGTAACAGTAAACTTTTAAATGACAAAATATAGTCCATGTTTATAATTAACTCACACAAATTTTAGTTTGAGCAGTACTTTTAAAAATTAGAGGGATTGCTAAAATGTAGGAAGTAAGGAATAAGGATCTGACTAGTTTTTTGCTATACAAATTAACTAACATTCATAAAAACGAGACTGTTCAGAAGAGAGCTCAATAGTAATGGACTGAAAAATAAAATATATTGGGGGAAGCTGAAGGATGTAAAACTTTTTAACTAAAGTAGGAAAACAAAATATCAACAATAATGTGAGGAATTCAAGACAATGATTAGAACGGTAATTTCTAGTAAGTTATTTATATTTTTGCCTTGTGTTTCTAAGAGAAGTTTATTCCTCTTCTTTTAAGACTTTGAAATATTGAATAAGATTAGTTAAAATGGGAAGTTATAGCAATGATTTATCTGATTAATTATAATAAAAAATAGGATCATTCTCATTTTTCTAGGGTCAGTTTGTAGATGGCAAGGGGTGAAATGAGTGATATCTCTAGTGCTCTTTCCATCCATGAGTTGCTGTGATGTTAATTTTTTTTTTAACCATGAAGTTGGAAAGTTTATCTCATTTATATATCATCACTGGGGAAATAACTATTAACTGGTAGATGTTTTCCCACCATATTTGTTGTTTCCCAAGTGATTCTCCAGTTTTATCCAATGTTACTCTCTGAACCATTTCAACAATCTAGTCAAAAAAAAGTCAATTGATTAAATTATCTGCCAACTTTGTCAGGTTTGAGAATTACTTTTTTTTTAAGCAGAAAATTAAAAAGTGCATTTTGGTATATTTTTCTCAACTCTCTTATTAAGTATATTTTAACATAACAGTATTGTGTGTACCACTGTGATACCTGTTTGTACTTGAAGTTTTGCATATTTTTTCACGCCATGAATCTTTTAAATATCATTTGATTCTTAAATAATATTTGTTTTATGAAGATAAGATATTTAAACCAATTCCATTATACAGATTATTTCAAAATTTTCAACATAAAAATTTTTGCAGAACACATTTTTATACATTATTTTTTTCTGCCTTCCTCCACTATTTTGAAATAGGTTCTTAAACAGATTTTTAAAAAATGTTTTATTAAGGTATTATTGATATACACTCTTATGAAGATTTCACATGAAAAAACAATGTGGTTACTACAATTACCCATATTATCAAGTCCCACCCATACCCCAATGCAGTCGCTGTCCTTCAGTGTAGTAAGATGCCACAGGTTCACTATTTGCCTTCTCTGTGCTACACTGTTTTCCCGGTGACCCCCACACCATGTGTACTAAACATAATACCCCTCAGTTCGCTTCTCCCTCCCTCCCCCCCCACCCTCCACACCCCTCCACTTTGGTAACCACTAGTTCCTTCTTGGAGTCTCCAAGTCTGCTGATATTTTGTTCCTTAAGTTTTGCTTCATTATTATACTCCACAAATGAGGGAAATCATTTGGTACTTGTCTTTCCCTGCCTGGCTTATTTCACTGAGCATAATATCATCCTCCAGCTCCACCCATGTTATTGCAAATGATAGGATTTGTTTCTTTCTTATGACTGAATAGTATTCCATTGTGTATATGTACCTCCTCTTCTTTATTCAGTCATTTACTGATGGACACTTAGGTTGATTCCATATCTTGGCTATTGTAAAAAGTGCTGCAATAAACATAGGGGTGCATATGTCTTTTTGAATCTGAGAAGTTGTATTCTTTGGGTATATTCCAAGGAGTGGGATTCCAGGGTCAAATGGTATTTCAATTTTTGGTTTTTTGAGGAACCTCCATATTGGTTTCCACAATGGTAGAACTAGCTTACATTCTCACCAGCAGTGTAAGAGGGTGCCCCTATCTCTGCATCCTCACTAGCATGTGTTGTTCTTAGTCTTTTGGATGCTGGCCATCCTTACTGTGTGAGGTGATATCTCTTTGTGGTTTTAATTGGCATTTACCTGATGATTAGTAATGTGGAGCATCTTTTCATGTGTCTGTTGGCCATCTGAATTTCTTCTTTGGAGAACTGTCTCTTCATATCCTCTGCCCATTTTTTAATCAGGTTATTTGCTTTTTGAGTGTTGGGCATATAAGTTCTCTATATATTTTGTATGTTAACCCCTTGTCAGATATGTCATTTACAAATATATTCTCCCATACAGTAGGATGCCTTTTTGTTCTGTTAATGGTGTCCTTTGCCATACAGAAACTTTTTAGTTTGATGTAGTCCCATGAGTTCATTTTTGCTTTTGTTTCCCTTGCTCGAGGAGATGCATTCAGGAAGAAGTTGCTCATGCTTATATTAAGGAGATTTTTGCATATGTTGTCTTCTAAGAGTTTTATCATTTCATGACACACATTCAGGTCTTTGATCCATTTCGAGTTTATTTTTGTGTATAGGGTTAAACAATAATCCAGTTTCATTCTCTTGCATGTAGCTGTCCAGTTGTGCCAACACCAGATGTTGGAAGAGTCTGTCATTTCCCCATTGTATGTCCATGGCTCCTTTATCATATATTAATTGCCCATATGTGGTTGGGTTTATATCAGGGCTCTCTAGTCTGCTCCATTGGTCTATAGGTCTGTTCTTGTGCCAGTACCAAATTGTCTTGATTACTGTGGCTTTGTAGTAGAGCTTGAAGTTGGGGAGCATAATCCCCCCAGCTTTATTCTTCCTTATCACAATTGCTTTGGCTATTTGGGGTCTTTTGTGGTTCCATATGAATTTTAGAATGATTTGCTCTAGTTAGTTGAAGAATTTTGTTGGTATTTTGATAGGGATTGCATTGAATCTGTAGATTGCTTTAGGCAGGATGGCCATTTTGACAATATTAATTCTTCCTAGCCATGAGCATGGAATGTGTTTTCATTTATTGGTGTCTTCCTTAATTTCCCTCATTAGTGTCCTGTAGTTTTCAAAAGTATACCTCTTTCACTTCCTTGGTTAGTTTTATTCCTAAGTATTTTATTATTTTTGATGCAGTTGTGAATGGAATTGTTTTCCTGATTTCTGTCTCTGCTAGGTCATTGTTAGTGTACAGGAATGCCACAGATTTCTGCATATTAATTTTGTATCCCTCAACTTCGGTGCATTCTGATATTAGATCTAGTAGTTTTGAAGTGGATTCTTAGGGTTTTTTATGTACAATATCATGTCATCTGCAAACAGGGACAGTTTAACATCTTCCTTGCCAATCTGGATGCCTTTTATTTCTTTATGTTGTCTGATTGCCGTGGCTAGGACCTCCAGTACTATGTTGAATAGAAGTGGAGAGTCGGCATCCTTGTCTTGTTCCCAATCTTAAATAAACAGCTTTCAGCTTCTCACTGTTAAGTGTTATGTTAACTGTGGGTTTGTCATATATGGACTTTATTATGTTGAGGTACTTGCCCTCTATACCCAACTAGTTGAGAGTTTTTATCTTGAATGGATGTTGAATTTTGTCAAATGCTTTTTCAGCATTTATGGGGATGATCATGTGGTTTTTGTCCTTCTTTTTGTTAATGTGATGGATGATGTTGATGGATTTTTGAATGTTGTACCATCCTGCATCCCTGGAGTAAATCCTACTTGATCATGATAGATGATCCTTTTGATGTATTTATGAATTCGGTTTGCAATATTTTGTTGAGTATTTTTGCACTTATGTTCATCAGGGATATTGGTCTGTAATTTTCTATTTTTGTACTGTCTTTGCTCGGTTTTGGTATTAGAGTGATGCTTGCCTCATAGAATGAGTTTGGAAGTATTCCCTCTTCTTCTACTCTTTGGAAGACTTTAAAGAGGGTAAGTATTAAGTCTTCACTAAATGTTTGATAACATTCATGATGAAGCCATCCGGTCCAGGGGTTTTGTTCTTAGGCAGGTTTTTGATTTCCAGTTCAATTTCATTGCTGGTAATTGGTCTGTTCAGATTTTCTGTTTCTTTCTGGGTCAGCCTAGGAAGGTTGTATTTTTCTAGAAAGTTGTCCATTTCTTCTAGGTTATTCAGTTTGTTAGCATATAATTTTTCACAGTATTCTCTGATTGTTTTATGTATTTCTGTAGTGTCCATAGTCATTTTTCCTTTCTCATTTCTGATTCTGTTTATGCGAGTAGACTCTCTTTTTTTCTTGATAAGTCTGGCTAGGGGTTTATCTGTTTGTTTATTTTCTCAAAGAATCAGCTCTTGCTTTCATTAATCCTTTCTATTGTTTTATTCTTCTCAATTTTATTTATTTATGCTCTAATATTTATTATGTCCCTCCTACTGAATTTGGGTCACATTTGTTCTTCTTTTTCTTGTTTCATAAATTGTGAGTTTAGACTGCTCATATGGGATTGTTCTTCTTTCCTAAGGTAGGCCTGTATTGCAATATACTTTCCTCTTAACACAGCCTTCGCTGCATCCTGCCAATTTTGCAGTGTGGTATTATTATTGTCATTTGTCTCCATATATTGCCTGATCTCTGTTTTTATTTGGCCATAGATCTATTGGTTATTTAGGAGCATGTTGTGAAGCCTCCATGTGTTTGTAGGATTTTCAATTTTCTTTGTGTAATTTATTTCTGGTTTCATACCTTTGTGCTCTGAGAAACTGGTTGGTACAATTTCAATCTTTTAAAATTTACCAAGGCTCTTTTTGTTTCCTAGTATATGATTTATTCTTGAAAATGTTCCATGTGCACTTGAGAAGAATGTGTATTTTGCTGCTTTTGGGTGTAGAGTTCTGTGGATGTCTGTTAGGTCCATGTGTTCTAATTTGTTGTTCAGTGCCTCTGTCTCCTTACTTATTTTCTGTCTAGTTGATCTGTCCTTCAGAGTGAGTGGTGTATTGAAGGCTCCTAGAATGAATGCATTGCATTCTATTTCTCATTTTAACTCTATTAGTATTTGTTTCACATATGTAGGTGCTCCTGTGTTGGGTGCATAGATATTTATAATGGTGATATCTTCTTGTTGGGTGGACCCTTTTATCATTATGTAATATGCTTCTTTGTCCCTTGTGACTTCCTTTGTTTTAAAGTCTACTTTGTCCGACACAAGTACTGCAACTCATGCTTTTTTCTCCCCATCAGTTACATGAAATGTCTTTTTCAATCCCTTCACTTTTAGTCTGTGTATGTATTTGGGTTTAAACTGAGTCTCGTGTAGGCAGCATATAGATGGGTCTTGTTTTTTATCCATTCAGTGACTCTATGTCTTTTGATTGGTGCATTCAGAGCATATACATTTAGGGTTATTATGGATTAGTATGTACTTATTGGTATTGCAGGCTTTAGATTCGTGGTTACCAAAGGTTCAAGGTTAACTTCCTTACTATCTAAGAGTCTAATTTAACTCACTTAATATGCTATTACAAACACAACCTAAAGGTTCTTTTTTTTTCTTCTCCTTTTTCTTCCTCCTCCATTCTTTATATAATAGGTATCATATTCTGTACTCTTTGTCTATCCCTTGATTGACTTTGGGGATATTTAATTTAATTTTGCATTTGCTTAGTAATTAGCTGTTCTACTTTCTTTACTGTGGTTTTATTACCTCTAGTGACAGCTATTAAACCTTAGGAACACTTCCACCTATAGCAATCCCTCCAAAATACACTGTAGAGATGGTTTGTGGGATGTAAATTCTCTCAGCTTTTGCTTAGGTGGGAATTGTTTAATCCCTCCTTCAAATTTAAATGATAATCTTTCCAGATAAAGTAATCTTGGTTCAAGGCCCTTCTGCTTCATTTCATTAAATACATCATGCCACTCCCTTCTGACCTATAACGTTTCTGTTGAGAAGTCTGATGATAGCCTGATGGACTTTCCTTTGTATGTGATCTTATTTCTCTCTCTGGCTGCTTTTGATAGTCTGTCCTTATCCTTGATCTTTGACATTTTAATTACTATATGTCTTGGTGTTGTCTTCCTTAGGTCCCTTGTGTTGGGAGATCTGTGCACCTGCATGGCCTGAGAGACTATCTCCTTCCCCAGATTGTGGAATTTTTCAGCAATTACCTCCTCAAAGACACTTTCTATCCCCTTTCCTCTCTTCTTCTGGTACCCCTATAATGCGAATATTGTTCCGTTTGGATCGGTCACACAGTTCTCTCAATATTATTTCATTTTTAGAGATTCTTTTTTCTCTCTGTGTCTCAGCTTCTTTGTATTCCTCTTCTCTAGCTTCTATTTCATTTATCATCTCCTCCACCATATTCAATCTGCTTTTAATACCCCCCATGTGCTCTTCAATGATTGGATCTCCAACTGGAGTTCATTCCTGAGTTCTTGAATATCTTTGCATACCTCCATGAGCATGTTAATGATTTTTATTTTGAACTTCCTTTTAGGAAGAGTCATGTGGTCTATGTCATTTAAATCTTTCTCAGGAGTTGTATTAATTATTTTCCTCTGAACCAGGTTCCTTTGGCTTTCCATATTTGCATATTGTGCCCTCTAGTGCCCAGAAGCTCCCTGGAGCTGCTCAGCCCCTGAATTAATGTAGGGGGTCACAGGGGAGTGGTATTGGTGACTTGGGGAAGGAAAAAGCTGTTTCCTACTTCCCAGCTGCTATGCCTATCTCCACTGCCTGAACCAGTGGGCTTAGCACACACGTGTAAACCTCTATGCTTTGCGTTTGTATTTGCTATAGACAGATCTTCCCTCTGGCTGGGCTAATGCCAGGGTAGAATTTACCTGTTTGTGAGCCAGGTGGGGCTGGCCAGTAGAACGGCGCAGTAGGCTGCCTATCACGGAGGGGGTTCTTGGAGCTGTGTAGGCAGCCAAGGAGCTGGAGTACCTGAAGATCGTGATAGCTCCCAATTGGCTGGGGAGAGTGCATCTGGACAATTTTGTCTACCCGTCCTTTTTCCTGAGCAGTAACTGTGCAATCCTTTCCCCTTTAGCTACTCTCTTGCTAAGGGCCTCCTTGTTAGGAAGTCTCTCAGACTACCAGTCTTTCTTTTGTCCCAGAGCAGCCAGATATGGATCCCTGCTTTCCACGAACAGCTGGAATTTCAGTCTCTCCAGGAATTCTGCCTGTCTTAGCTTTCCAACCCCCTAATTATGAGAGTATCATGCAAGCACCATGAAATGTAGGTTTGTGCTCCCAGAGCTCATCGCCAGTGTTAGGTATTCAGTAGTCCCAGGCCTCCACTCTGTCCCTGCTCTGTTTCTCTTCGTCCCTCCAGTGAGCTGAGATGGGGGAAGGGTTTGTGTCCTGTGGGGCCACAGCTTTAGTATGTTACCCTGTTCTGTGAGGTCTGCTCTTGTCACCAGGTGTATGCATTTTGGTGCAGTCCTCTTTCCTGTTGCTCTTTCAGGAGTAGTTGTATGAGTTATATTTTTGTATTATATGTGCTTTTAGGAGGAAGCCTCTGTCCCACCTCTCACTCTGCCATCTTTAATCTCCTTTCTTAAACAGATAAGTTGTTGCATCATAACTTCTCAATACTTTCTGATTCTTAGGAAATATTATCAAACTACTTTCTAGAATTTTGAGTCAATTTCCTAACAGTGTAATTACATTCCAAAGAGTATAACCTTCTTTGAATGTATAGGATAATCTCATTAAGATAACAAAAATCTTTGCTAATTAGAAAAGCAAATTATTGTAAAATTGTCCTGTTTTAGAGAGCTAGTGAAAGACATCCCACTGGCAATTAATGATTTTTACCAAAGTATCGCATCACCATTGTGAAATAGCACAATTTCAAATTAATTAATACAGTAAGTATTCATACATGTGTTAGTACAAGGTGGTACCTGGAAATTATCAAATGAGTTTCTCAGAATTATAAGAAAGTCATCCTTAAAACTGTTATCTTAGATGTATAAAGTAATATGATGACATATAACAGTTACGTAACCATAATCATATTAAAAAGATAAACACTTCAATGCAGAAGGAAAGATCTAAATAAAATACAACTAAACAAAATTGATCTAACACTTAAAATATAAGAAAATGTAGAATCCATTGTGGATTGCTATTCTTCTGTATTCTTTAGACATATGTAAACATCTCTTGATATTCACTTTTTTTCTTCTAAGCTTTTAGTTGTTTCTATTAGCTTTCCTTCTTTCTGAACTTCCTTTACCTTTAAAGCAATTTTACAGAATATAACTTATTCCCACAATTTCTTATATAAAAATCTAGAAGCATATTAGCATTCAATTCAAGGAGTAGAAACCCAATTTGAACCACATCAAGCAAAAATGGAAAATATGTTGAAATAAATAGCCAAGCTACAGGAAGGATAAGGGTAGAGATGGACTTAGGGACAACTAATTCTAAGACAGTTACATTATCAAAACCATCTCCATCATTTTTTTCTCCTCTTTGTCTTGTTACTTTCTAAATGAAGAAATATTAGGGTGAAAAGGAGATAGAAACATTCCAATTGATTCTTGTATTTTCACACCTTTGCAAACAGTAAAGTTTTCATTTATATTTGTGCAAAATGCTTCACTTTTCTCCCTGCATACTTCAAGTACTCTAGGCTATCCTATATGCCATTGTGGGATCAAGCTTTGAAAAGCCAATTTAATCAGATTATTCCCCTCATTAGGCTTTGCCTTGTTTACCAATATTAAGGCAGATGTGTTACCTCATCATCAAGTTTTCACAATAACATGTCCTCAATCTACTTTCTTAGCCTAATTTCTCCTATAGGGAAACATATTCCCGATGGCCCAGTCAAACAAGAATATTCACTATTCCTCATAGAGACACACCAAGTCTCCCTGACTCCATGTATCAGCCCTGGCTATTTTTTCTACATGGAGTATTTCTTTCTCTGGAAAATACGTATGAATATAAATGACACCAGCCCAAAAAAGTCTTTCTAATAATCCCAATGAGATGTGATTTTTTTCTTACTTTATCTACCAGCATATTCTGTTTTCATAAAGGTAATAATCTTAATGATTAAGGTAGCCCATTTAGAAAGCAACTTCCTGGGTTTTATTTATGACTCTTGTGCTTTGTATCTATGAGATACTGAGCAAATCATTTAACCAATTTGTTTTTCACTATATTTATCAGCAAGAGATTTCTATTAATACTTAGATACCTCATTGGATTGTTGCAAAGATCAAATGAGTTAATACCAGTAAAATACGTAGAATAATGCATTGCACATTAGTTCTGATACTAAAAAATTTTTGAAATTGTTTTGTATAAATCTCAAAGCTTTTATTATGTTATTTGCATATCAACCACCAGACTTTCCCTGAGCCTCACAATACACACACGCATATACCTGCAAACATAAATAAATATATTAAAACACAGATAGTGCATTTCTCATTTTTCTATCCATGCATAACACTTAAAATGATCACTTGTTTGTATAATTATATATAGAATATCTGAAGAACTTTCTTGCATGTACAGTGTCTCTTTAGAGTACCTTATAGCACTAAAAGGTCTTTTAGCAAACTTATTCCAATAACTTGTTCATTCATTCAAGACATCTAAGGGGAACTCACTGTAGGCCAGGAATTGTTTCTAGACCCTTAGAATACATTATTTCATAAGTGTGGTATGTTGAGTAATGGATCCTGAAGGTATCTGGAACGTGTGGGTATATTACTTTATGTGGCTAAAGGTACTTTGCAGATGTGATTAAGAATCTTAAAATGAGGAAAATCTTTTGGATTATCTGGTTGGGCCCAATGTGATTATAAGAATCCTCATAAGAGAGAAGTGTGTAGGGGGGATCGAAATCAGAACACAAGATATGCTGATATAAGTACAGGTTGAAGTGATGTGATTTGAAGATGGAAGATGAGGTCACAAGCCAGTGAATGTAGGCAGCCTCCAAAAGCTGGAAAAATCAAGGACGCAGACTGTCCTCTGGAAACAGATTCTCCCTCCAGAAGGAAGCCTCATAAGATGTGATTTTAGCCTTGGAAGATTCATTTTGGATCTCAAGAACTGTAAGATCATAAAATTTTGTTACTTTAAGTTACTAAGTTTGTGGTAACTTACTACAGCAGCAAAGGAAACTCATAAAATTATTATATTAATAATACCATTAATCATGCCTGCAGGTATCCATGCTCTTTTGTAATCCGTTCACACATCATTCTTAAGCTTATGGAATTTATTTTTATCAATGATACATTAACAAACATAACACAACCAGAAGCTTTCATCTAACATATTAAGGCTTGTCTCCTCTTGCTGCTGGACAACATTCTGCTACCCTGTAAAAAATCCCAAGCTAGCCTCTTTGAGGATAAAAGAATACCAATGGATGGAGGCCTCAGCTATCACAGATGCCTCAGCCATGCCAGCCATAACAGCCATATCCCTAATTCATGAAAAAGCCCAGAAATTTAAAAAGCCTTGTGATGGGAACTTGTTCAGTTTGCCCTGTTGCATGAAACTGAATGAGGAAAGGACAAGCAACAGAGAATGAGGTCAGAGAGATAGCAGGGCCTAGGAAACCAGCACATGTACTTGGATTGTGCTCAGCCACTATGTGCCCCCATATCACTTATATTGTAAAATAATTACTGTTGCTGATAAATGAGAATAAACTGCAGCTGGACAAGGACAAAAGCTGAAAGTCCATTTAGATGGTTATTGCATAAGTTCAGGCGAGCCATGATGGTTGCTTGGTCCCTGATGAAAACAGTAAAAGAGGTGCAAATGTGTGAGGTTCAAGGGTATTTTGAAAGGGAAGACAGGATTTGCTAATGGAATAAGCATGAGCTGAACAGAACAGGGTTTGTCTTATTTGCTGATGTGAGGCAAACTGTGGCAACAGCAGAGTGAGTAGTAGTTTGGGGAGCAGGGAAACTATATGTCAGTTTTGAGTGTTTGATGTTGAAGATGCTGATCAGACATATAAAGGGAGTTGTTAGGTAGGCATCTGCCATTATTCCATAAGCAAAGCCAGAATTCAGGAAGAGAAAACTCTGGGTTGGAGATAAAAACCAGGAGTCATCAGTATATCTGCAGTATTTAGAACCAGGAGTGAAAAAGCTTTTCTAGGGAATAGGTGTACAAAGGGAAGAGAAAAGCCCTGCAGCTGAGCCCTGGGGCTCTCCTAAGTCGAGAATGTGGGAGGAAGAGAAGGAACCTGTACTTGTGGGTGAAGCTGTAAACAAATTTTGTCTACCACTATGTTCTATGTAATTTCCACACAATAAATGTCATTCAGTTTCCTGTTTTACAGACAGAAATAACAAAGTTTTTGAGAAATTAAACAACTTGTCTAATAGTGTAGTGAAGTAGCTAGGATGTGTGGGAAAATGGAAGTTACCAGGCCAGGATCCTCACCCAACCCTAATCTACTTGCCCACTGCACTCATGCACTGCTCGCAGGTACAGGCTTGTACACATGTTGGCAATGAGCTATTGACTGTGTTGCTATATAAAGAGCTCCACCCAGTGCTTTGTGTGGAGAGGTGAGGATGTGGACACAAAGGCAGAGAAGGATTACAAACTTTCCAGATATGGATGTGATTCTAGCATTCAACCTACCATCACAAGAATAAAGCATGGTGTAAGACCTTTTACCCACAAAGCTCCATCATTATTTGGTCTCCCTGAATCCAGAGTGAACTTGCTCAGAGCTGGGAACCTCAGACAAGACAGATGAATTTCCTGATTTATTAAATCCCCAAGCCTCAAGTTTTAAACACAAGTGCAAATACATGTAAGGGATTGAGCCACACAGCTCATTTGTTTTCTTTTTTTCTTGTATAGAATCATTCATTGAAAATTACTGACGTCTCACTTGTCACAGACAATGTTATTTGAGATTGGGAATCCCTGGTTGCTCCCTATTTTGCTAACCACAAAACTGCTCACAGCTGGGATATGATCCATTATTACTTATTCACTACTATGTAAGATAGTTTATCTAGAGCATAAAAAGAAGTGAATAAGGCTATTGGAAGAGAACAGTCACATTACAACAATTCAGCTTCTTTATAACTGCATCAGTTCTCCCCTGTTGGTTATATCCTCTCAGTTGTTGAGCATTATCTTACATGTTAAGCATCCTTTATATTTGGAGGGACTGGAGAACATTTCATTAAAATTATCATAAACACAGCCAATGTCGGCTATAAATAATTTCACTGTGTAAGCCAATAGGATATAAACATTTCCTTCTCTAATATAAAAAGGTGAATTACATGCATGGGGGAGTCTTATTGAATCCAGAACTAAATTTTACTCTCTTTTTCCTATTTCAGCTGTTGAGAGAGAGAAAGAAAGAGAGGGGGGGAGGAACAGAGGAGAGGGAGAAGGGAAGAAAGAAAGAAAGGACACAAAAGAAGAGTTGCATCCAAAGCAGCTTTTACCACCTTTGGTTTAATTTAAGGTCAGTTAGGATTTATAATGAAGAGAATGCTTATATTGACAAAATAATTTCAAGACATTTAAAAGTAGTCAGTGTATCAGCATCATTTAAAATCAGAGACAAAAACTGGGTCACTGTTGGGCTGTTTGTAAGGCTAATGTCCAGGGCCTCTATCAGAGAGTTGTAACTTAAAATGAAATAGTATATGCATATGACTATTGTCTTGCCAATGGATTTCAGCCCCAGGCAAGTTCACTTGATTCGGTGAGACCAAAAAATGGCAATGGAACATTCTTGGGGTGAGAGGATTTATACCCAACTTTATTGCCACAAGTGGCAGGTCAGGCACAAGAATCCCGTCCACCCCAGAGCGAGTCTGAATGTGGCAAGCCGGTCACTGCCTCTGGGCCTCTCTGCTCCTGCAACCATCACAGCCTCTGTCCTCGATGCTGCCACCACTGCTCTCCTACAGCCTTGCAGCTGAGCAGCAGCCCTGCAGCCATGCCACCATGTCGCCCAGAGCACTGGGTGGAGCTGTTTAGATAGTCAGTAACAACTTATTGCCCACATGTGTGTATTGAGCAAGCCAACCAGGGTCAGAGGAGAATCCTGGCGGTAGGAACCTTCATTTTCTCTACACTATATTTGCAGATATATTAAATAAATAATGGCACATATATGGGGAGTTGCTCATTTTTTTTCTAATAAGAAAAAAGCACTGAAAAAAGCCAGTACCACTTGAAAAATAAAATCCAGACTCTTGGACACTGAATGCTCTTCACCACTTGGTCCTAGGCTGTGTTCAGGATATTCTCAGAACACATATTTCCTTTGCCATACAAGCATATAGCCTATAGCCCAGCACTACAACCCCAGTCCGGGCTGTCAAAGTTGAGGAGGCAGAGAGAGAAAAGGAGTTTAGAATTTACATATGAGGGAAATTCCCACACTCAGAAATTCTAAATAATTGTTTCTGTGTTATGTTCTAAGAGTAATTGTTTCTGTGTTATGTTCTAAGAATCTGCTTTTTTAACAAGTGCATTTTGCAACGCACTGTGCAGCCACACTTGTTACTGGTCATAAATCTTTACCTCCGAACCCTTAGTCCATCCCCATGGCTAAGAATATTCTTTATCCTTTTAGGCAATGAATTCTTAGTGATATTTGAAGTCCAAAATCTACATCTTTTTTTTTCTGTATTTTCCCAATTTATATTCTACACATTTTACATGTATGTCCATTTTTTAAGACTGCTACTCAAAATACAGATCACAAAATTGAAGCATCAGTACCTGGAAACTTGTAGAAATGAAGAATCTAAGAATCCACCCAAATTTACTGATCAGAATCTAGTTGTAACAAGATCCCAAGTTGATTCTTACCCACATTAAATTTTGAGAAGTTCTTCTTTTTCCATTACACAGTAGCTATTTAAATGTTCTCTCTCTCCTGGCAAACCAAGAATTTCTCCTAGACTGGGCTTGACTCTTAGAGGATATTATTCAACTTTTAGCACAAAAACAAATAGGTGATAAGTACTTGCTATGCAAGTGTTAAATTGGAATGGATTTGTGAAAAAGCTCTTGCTGCTACAAAAGCAGCAGAAGAGAAATGAAACACACATAGAAAGCAAAGAAAGAATACAAGTGAATACAAAACAGGAATAAAGAGGTGTGTGAAAATGTGATAGAGAAATCCCTTATAAGCTACTTCATTTTCAGATGAAATAAATTTCAAAGGATTGATTTCCTTTTGTAGTGTAGCGACCTCATGTAAGTGATACTCAGTGCTGCTTTACCTAACTTAAAATTTAGTGTTCTACTTTACCCCAAGTTTGAGTGTCAAAAAGGTGTTCTATGTTATGAATAGCACAAACCATTTCAATAGGAACATTAGTAAATCTACTTACGATAGTGATTTTAAAACTAATTGGTACAGATTGCTTAAAAATTCCCAATGTGGGCTCTACTGCCTTAAAAATCCCTATTCAGGGATTCTGGGCTATAACTAAGAATATGTATCTTTATCTTGTTCCCCAGAAGATACTGATTCATTTCATCATGAGAGAGCCCATGGCTGAATACAGTTATTTTTTGTTCTGGGTTAAATTGTGTGCCTTCAAAAGATATGTTGAAATCCTAGCCTCCATACCTCAGAATGTGACCTTAAATTACAAATAGGATAGTTGTAGATTAGGATAGATGTAATTAGTTACAATGAGGTACTATTGAGGTAGGGTGTGCTCTCCTCAATCCAATATAACTGGCCCTCATAAGAAGAGGAAAGAGACACAGGCAGAACACTAGGTGGAGTTGAGGGCAGAGAATGGAGTGATGGGTCAGCAAGCCAAGAAACACCAAAAATTGTTGGCTTCCCCAGAATCTAGGAGAGAGGCATGGAGCAGTTCTCCCTCAGAATCCTCAAAGGGAACAAACTGCTGACACCTTGATTTTGGCTTCAAGCTTCCTGAAATGTGAGAAAATAAGTTTCTGTTGTTTTATGCCACCTGTTTTATACTACATATTTTATGCCAGCCCTAGGAAACAAACATTCACGTTTGTCTTGAGTCTGCTAGAGTACCACTTTTGTTCGTGCTGTCACAGAGATCAGAAGTTCTCAAACATTTATGTATGTACCATGATCTCATTTGCTCATGTAAGATTCCTGAACTCCTCTCTATATCAATAGAATCTGTAAGGGTGGTAACTGGGCATCTGCTTCTTTCTGATGCAGGTTACCTGCTAATAAATTTTTTTTCTCTATTTTATTCCCCTGGTCATAACTTTTTAATTTAGTCTAGTAAATGCAAACCCTTTTCAAAGAAGCTTAGTGGGTTATTCAAACTGGTATGCCATTAAATTGCATTTCTCTTTTTAAATACAACTGAAGGAAATGAAATAAGGCTTTGTAGCCTGAGCTTTCCAATTTCAAAGTCTGTGTACTTTCTTCACTGTGGCAGAGCTTTACCTTGAGGTAGTAGTTTTGCAGACAAGGGGAGGGATATTAGTTTCTCAGGGTTGTGAACAGAGAACGTGAATTACATAGAAACTTCCTGTGAAGGGAATTTGTTTTTGTGGTTGGGAAAGTTTTGGGAGTTGCCTGCAGGAGAAAATGAACAGAACAGAGTTGCTTAAGCCAAGGCATCTTTTGTGAAGCCTTGGTGTGTGGGAGCCCATGTGGTTGAGGGTGGAGGAAAGGACCTTTTTCTTCTCCTGTCAACAAAATCCAGCTCCACTGAGGGGACATGTGAGGTCAGAAGCATTTGGAAGGGTCTGGAGGTGGTGTCTTTGGCCTGATATTGGCAGTCTTATCAGGAGCACTAAAAAACTGGCAATAAAGAGAAATCTTTAATCATCTTTCAAAAAAAATAACTTAGCCCAGTTTCTCATCATTAAGATGTAAGTTCAAATGTCATTTAATCAGAGGGGGCTTCCTTTATTACTGTTTCTGAGATGGCAACCATCACCCAGTTGGTCTAGCAGAATATCCTGATTTAGGTTCTTCATGACTCATATCTCATTTTGAAAGTATGATTTGTTATTTGTTGGCTTGTATAATATTGGTTTCCTAGCTGAAAGAAGTTCTTTGAGGGTAGGGACCTTGACTGTACTGATCATAACTTCATTTTCAGTCTAGAGAGAGAGCTGGAATATTCAAGGGCCCCAAAGTATCTGTAGAACGACCAAATAAATAATCCATAGAGTTGGATCAGAAGAGGCTAAATGTAGCAGTGGTGTGCATTAAATCACTGGATAGGATGGTTTGAGAATTTTTGTGGGACACTCATTTTAAAGTAACCAGAAATTATTTAGGGTATTTGGAGATCACAGGATGTTTCATGTTCTGGTAATCATGCTGAGAAAGTCCCAAGTATATAATTTGGAGTAGAATATATATTACAAAATGATGTACCTATGTGTGTAAATCTATATCATTTGTATATCTCTCACATACACATACTTTAAAAGTACTGAAAGATAAGACAACAAAATCAGGAATATTAATACCAAAAGTGATAGCACAAAGTGTAAAGCACTTTCATATTTTCAACTTAATAGAATCAGCACAAATTTATTTCAAGATTAGGTAAAGAAACAGTTAAAAACCTTCAGTGTTCATACCACTGTGCACTGAGGATACACTGCTGTGTGAGATAGTCACTGATTTCATGATCTTCTGTTTGGAAACTCAAACAAGTAAATGGCATTTGGCATATGGAATAGTTAGTACTATGATAGAGAAAATAGAGAATGTTGAATAGAGAACATAAATGTCAAACAAAATCAGATAAAGAAAGCAGGGGGAAAAAATTCTTCCAAGAGATGGTTGTGATTAGACTATTAACACAAGATGAGTAGAAACTCTAATAGACAGGCATTCATGCATTTCCATATTTGTGGTACATGGTTACATTATGGGTGGGGATGGGGCAAAGCTAGAGCTAATAATAGATGCTACATCTCATTGGTGAACAGAAAAATGAAGATTAAGATAAACATATATTTTCATCCATTTTGTTGGCAAAGATTAAAAACTTTGATAATATCAGTTGTAGCAAATGCAAATCAAAAGTATTGATTATATGTTATGCTGACAGAGATGTAAGTTAGTATAGCCATTTCAGAAAACTGGGATTACTTTATAATTTAGCATACTGATATACAGTAAACCAGTAATGCTAACACTAGGTACATGCCCCCACCAAAAAAATTATTGTATATATGCAGTGATAGACAATACATACAGTTTTATGATAGCACTGTTCATATAGAAAAATGATGAATGTTCCTTGAAAAGAAAATTATTATTCCTTCATACAATGAAGGTCCAGTGAAAGGGGAAAATTATGCAGGGGCCTGATTTGTAGACTGTAGGAGCTATATTGATAATCTTGACTGAAACTGAAGCAGTGGGAATGGAAACAAGGGGAGGAGGAGAAAAATAGTTGTCAGGTACCACTGACAGGATTTTTTGACTGGCTGTGTCCTATGGTATAGTTTTTTCATACATGTATATATGTATATAACAGTATTATACACAGCAGTAATAGTAGTATAACTCCATTTGGGTTCCTGGACCTGACTCTATTCTGTGTAACTATGTGGGAGGGGGTCTTCCCACACATACTAACAGTAAGCAATTCTCAAACACCAGCAGGATGTTGGAGAACTCAATTCTGATGCCATCTGCCCAGAGATAGCACCAGATCACCCAGGTTAAGGGCTCCGTCCTGCAAGACTGCCCTTCATCCCTGACTTCAGACATGGGGCACAAGCCCCAGGCAAGTTCCCTGTGCCTCTGACCTACCCGCTACAGATTGGAGATTCCCATGATCTCCCCGTTAGGTTCAATTAATTTGCTAGAGTGGCTCACAGACTTCAGGAAAACACTTATGTTTACCAGTTTAATAAAGGATACCATAAAGGATACAGGTCAATAGCCAGATGAAAAGAGACACAGGGCAAGGTCCCAAATAAAATAGCTTCTATCCTGGTGGAGCTTGGAGCCTGGCTCAGTGACACATGGAGGTTTTCTAGTTCCCCAACCATAGAAGCTCTCCCCAACCGAGAAGCGGGATCCAACTAAGCAGAACAAAAAGCAATAAGCTCTTCTTAGGAGTTTTTGTGAGGGCTTCATTGCATAGTCATGATTGACTAAATTGTTCACCATTGGCTGATTCAGCCTCCAGCCCTTTCCCTTGGTTGGGGTCCCAAAAGCCTTCATTAACATGACAAAGCACCCATTTCATCTTTGAGTCTCAGCAGTGTTTTCAGGAACTGTCTATGAAGACCAAATATACCTGGGAAATATATATTTGGTAAATATGAATGACCAAATATGTATTTCTTATAACTCATTATACCACACTGTGGGACATGAGAAAGGTGTCCAAGAGATTTAAGGGGCCAACTCAGTTCATGGTAGTGCCAATTATTGAGATATTAAATATAGGAAAGGAAGCCAATTGAGGAGATTGGAAGAGGAGCGATAATGATTTCAAATTGAACAGGAAAGCATCACCTAAACATTAGCTATTTGTATGTATCATTTGCAGATGACTGGCTATATTTTATAGTCTGAGTGTTTTATAGTTTCTTATACTGAAAAAAAAACATACTGGAATAACGTAGGTTTTTGTTTCTACATTCTGCTTAAAACTGAGACATAGGCAATCACCATGGTATCCTTTGTATCAATGGCTCAATATTTTTAAAAAAAATAAAGTTTGTCTATCCACTTATTTCAAAATAGTATGTTTTCTGTCTGTGCTGTAAAAATTCATAGATCACTTTTTAAATCTGTCCTTTATTCCTACTACTTCAAAAAGAGGATATTATCCCAAGTTGGCACTTAGTTTTTTCTTCATTATGTGGTTGGTTTTTCTCTTGTTGATCCTTGAGAGCTCTCATTTTTCTTTCCCATATGGCAAAAATGGGTGCATATTTTGTGAGCATCTGCAAGGCAGTATTTAATACACTCACATGCTAAGAAATTATGTTCAAGCTGATACATGTTTTCACAACCAATATAGTTAAAATGTGTAATGTCACACTGCCTGAACAGAATAAGAATCAACTGTCAGATTTCCTAAACAAATAAGAATGTTAACTGATGCTCTACAATTTAGACAAAAAACTGCATATTATCTAATTTGATTATTCAGTGTGTTTTTTGATTATTTTTTTTTCCTGTTTGATACAAATGTTCATCAGGAAAAAAAATATCACGATGAGGTTGATCTAAAGAACAACAAAAAAAAAGTGGCATGCTATTGTAGAGGACGCCATGAACTTCACATTTATATTGCCCTGATAATACCATATGCAAGTCTAACTTCTTGAGTGTTGCAACTTAAGACTTTTTAACCTTGAAAACAAAGAATCAATCTTCTTATCCTTTTTTTGCATAAAATGTTTTATTAACACTTCTTTTGTCATTATCTTCAGAGTAAGATTATACGCTACATAAAGAATAAGTATTATTGCTTCAGATTTCCTAACCCAAATTGTATCGCCAGTTGTCAGATTCATCATTCAGTCCAGTTACCTCTGAAAGCTTCAGATGCTTCCAAATTTTAAATCCAGTATTAAAGGACAAATGTGTTTTCACCATTAAGAGAATATAAATTGATGTGCCACACGAGACAAGAGTCATTTAGATGTTTGACTACTTAAATTATTTCTGGAAAATCTGTTGCCTTGATTTAAATTCATGTTTCCTATACCAAGCTGAGTATGATACATGTATTTCCCCCAGGAAATTTGCTAAACAGTGAAGAGACTACTAAGCACTGCTGTTAAAATCTCTATTCCTCTAAACTAAGGGTCATCAGTTGTTTTTTTCTGTAAAGTCAGGGAGTAAATATTCTAGGCTCAGTGGGCCATATTGTCCCTATAGCAACTACTGAACTCATATCTATGGCCAGAAAACATGTAGAGACAATAAATAAACAAGTGGGTATGACTGTGTTTCTATAAAGCTTCATTTACAAAAGCTAGCAGCAGGGTCCATGGACCATAGTTTGCCAACCCCTGCTCTAAACAATCTTATTTCTGTGCTGAGTAGACATAACACATGCTTTTCACCCTGTTTAAGAAATAATTGTTAAATTATGGAAATGTATGTAATGAGCATGTTTAACGTGCGCAAAGTCAAATATTGGTGGAACTAAGGAAACATGCTCTGTGAATTGGAGAGTCTTTAATTGATCTATATCAGCCTTTATAATAGGAACAGAAGACATAGTGATAGAAAAAGCAGACAAAGTTCCAATCTGAGGAAACCTACCTTAAATGCGTTGAGTAATACACCTGTATGCTTTGGAATAGTCTCCTGTTACAAGAGGTAACAATTTAAATGAAGATCATTTAAATCATTTTTTTTTTCCATCTCATGTCACCAAGTTTTCCATATCCCAGGTGGCAGACTGGACTATTTATGGCAGGAATAAGTAAGATAAAGAGAGGCAAGAGAGAACAAAATGCTGTTATATAGATAATTCAGTATAGATAGCTTATAGAATTTGATCAAAATCATGTCTGAGGTGATGATGGAAATGATGGAGATTCATATTATAGCATCATCTCCCAGTCTGTTCCAATACATTTTTTTCCTAGAAGAAATTAGAAATAATGTGAGTGAAATTAATAATTTCAGGGAATGTACTACTTATTAAAGACACTCCAGAGTGCTGTATGTAGGTCACCTCCTCAATACTGAACAACAACCATCTTAAGAGTTTGAAATTATTGTTCACATTCGCCACATAGTCAAACTAAAGCTTAGAAAAAAACATGCTCATCAACCATTGAATAAAAGCCAAATCAAATTAGAGCTCAAGTCTTCCTACCTCAAAAAAATCTGTGCTGCTTACATTGTAACTTGATTGTGTACAAGAAAATGATAAGTACATTGAAATTATTGTATTATAAATATAGCAAGCTTTCTCATTTATTAAAATCTAGAGACTTGGCTTATACTCACAGTGAATATCATGTTTCTTGGCTCATGATTTTGAATTCATTTTCAGGAAAGCGACTCTTTAGAAATAACATTTTATCCTCCTTTGCAAATAATTTTAATAACTCCTCAGTCACAGTGGTAGAATGCATATTTAATACAAATATTATCAGTATCAACTGGTGTTTAAAGCTATCTTTTTTTTTTCATAGAAAGCAAGTCAATTACTTTATCTGGTGCTCAAGAGATGACAGCCTACTCATGACCAAAGCAAAAACAAGCTGTAAGGATTTGTGGAGAAATTTTGTATTAATCTCCTCTTACATGCCTCCTTCCTCTAAGGCATTTTCAGAGAAATTTTGACTTCATGAAATTTTCACCTAGTTTCAAATTAATCTCTATAGAATAAATAATACCACTCTACCCACTATACGAACCTTATCTAATAATGATAAAGAACTCAAAGAGCAATTACTTTTGCTATACTCAGCCCAGTGTCTAAGATTTAATGAGTGCTCAAGCCCTAGCATCTGAGAGAAACAGTGTAAGCCACTGCTAGGTTAAGCACCTCTTGTTCTGTAAGAAAATCAGGGTAAGCTAAGAGTCTTTATGTTTCTTTTGTCTTAAATAATGTGATAGTTTTATAATCTTATAGTTGTATTACCTGCAGTATTTAATACTACTTGTCAGTTTTAGCCCTAGCCCTGTACACATATAGCATAAGATTATCATGATCACATTACATTCCACTTTATTTGAGTTATCTAAGGTTAAACTGCTAATTAGATCATTAGTTCATTGAAATATTATTTACCTAGAGCAAATGTATTTTTAAAATGTAGATTACATATAACATAGGTCTTCTTGGGTTATGCTATATATGGCTCTAATTTATGCAAGATGCTCATATTTTAAAATAAACTTGGCATGAAGTCAAGAATAATACATCAATCTAATATTCCTTTCTCCTTTTGAATACTTATGATAACTCATATAGATGGTATTTTAATAACTGAACTACTTAAAATCAACTTAAAGTTCTTTTTGTTGAGTTTTCACAAACAAGGTTGAGCCTCATGTTTTCACGAGGATACTATAATTGACCTAGTAATTTCCAGCTCCTTTTCCAAGAATAATGAATATTTTCCCATTCTGAATTATTTTGAAATATATAACCCAAAGAAAAGGGTTTATCTTCAGTGCTCCTGTTGGATTTAACTGAGTGTGACAATGATTTATTTTCAAGGTTTGACAGGTACCACTGACTGCCTTTATGTCAGAGATCAGCTATTTGTCTATTCTCTCATAAGTGACTTTTCAGTTCCCAGGGAATTGGTTAAAAAAAATTAATCATCTCTACAAGTAAAAAGTTGGCAATAAACAAAATATCTGATCCCCTTGTAGGAAGATTTCCAGTGTGGAAATTTCTGATATTCTTTTAGGCTAGCTTGTATAAGGATAACTGAAGGAAGCATCTCTGAGTTGCCATGGCTTGATGATGGGTAATTATAAACACTGTATATAAGGTGTACTGTAGATTGTACATAAGGATACCAGAATTTTGATTATTGGATGGATGAAAAAGATCTGCAGTCTTTATCTTTTAGAGAAATGGATTATAATCCCATCTGTAAGCAGGTTCATTTGTTTCCACTCTTGCTGTCTGTCAATTTTTTTTTTGCCTTCTCTACCTTGTATAGCATTAGAATACCTTCAGAATCACATTGCAAAAGTGATAGGTATAATTTATCAAGGTAGGTCAGGATCAACCTGCATTCTCCCTTTCTCTTTTGTAGCTCACCTCATACAGAGTGTAGAGTAACCTTTAAAAATGCCAGTGTACCTATATTACTCCCAAATAGTTCTTGTTTTCTTTTTAAAAAGCTTCAAGACCTATTGGTTTATAACACCACCCTCTTCCCAAAAATGTCTAGGTCTTTTCTGAGCTGCATAAAAAAAGTATAGATTACCATCTAATGCACATTAATCTGTGTATTTCTTTATTTCTAGGTAATATATTCCTTCCAAAGTATTGCGCAAGGTGTCCATCTGTAATGCAATCCCCTTTTTGAAGCAAGTCTGAGGCATTTCCTTATTGTATAAACTAGTTATCTAGAAAATTGCCATTATTTCAGAAAAGTGCAATTTTTTCAAATTATGTAGGGATTATGTGCTCTTAAGGGTACTTTGAAAATGACAGGTTTTCCAAAGAAAGTCTTAAAAGCATTTATGAGAGTCCAAAAAAAAAAGTGCTTTCAGTAAGAGGAAAAACACTTTGATTCTGTTAAATAGATCACACAAATTATTCTTTATAAAGCTTCTCTCTGGAAAGTTATATTTTTCCTAGTCCTTTTCATTTTCATTCCCATAATTGACTTTCCTAAGATTATTATATATAATTTAATTTTGATTTACATTAATGGGTAGTTTATAGGAAATACTCAAAAACAGAAAAGTAATATAAAAAGAAGGGAGACCAAATGGAAAACTCACACTATTAGCAGTATTCAAGTATGAGGCTAGCTCTAGAATTTACATATTTGATTAAATCATGCTTGCAGTTTACTCTGCAGTATCTTGAGGATGAAAGCAAGCTTCAAAGCAGACTGCTAGTCTTCATATTAAAATAAAACAAAATGTTCTACCACTTATGAAAATACATATTAATATATTTTGTTGAGATTTCTTTTATAATCCTGGGGACATGAAAATAGGCCACCAAATCTATAATTGCAGTTTCTCAAAGGTAACTAATAGGAATCACAAATCCTTGGAACCAACAGTATGTTTGTCTGTGAGGTAGTACTTAAGTATATATTCTTCCTTTGGCATATATTCTTCAAAGAAAGAGTATAAAAATATCTTTGAAATATTAATGCACCATTATTTATATAAACATTAAGCAGATAATTTAATACACTAGTAAATGAGTTTCATAAAACAAACCTTAAATGAAAAACTAATTAGCCCCATAAAACCTCTTTATGTAACCTATAGTCCTAAATCTTTTATCAGTCACTTCCACACCTTAAATCATTTCTCTTTGAACCATTTAACCATGGTGGAAAAAGGGTACAGTGATGAAAAAACTCTTCTTTAAGCCAAGAACATAGAAAACAAATTATCTTTTGAACATTCTTTCTGTATGTTGTTTTCATCGAGGCATCATATGTTAAGGCTGGAGCAGCTATAATTGTGTAAGGAGCATCTACAGTGTATTTCGAGATTTTTGATACATGTTTGAGGGTCCAAGAGCTTCATATAATTTTGCACAAAGCCTTAAAATAAATACCTGCCATAAACTTATGGGTCCTGAGTGTTTTAAAATTACTATTAAAATCCTAAAGGTAGATAAAACATTGTTGGTGCCAGAAATGTTATGCCATTATGCTTAGGTAATTATTACATTTTTTAAGTGTACTGATTTTGTCATAAATATTTAACAAATATCACATATAACAGATACTACTTGATTTCTTTTTCAAATCAGAGTTTTCCCCTCCTCTGTTTTGTAAGCCACATAGTACAATACCATAAAGAAGGTTGTGTATATTTGTATACAAACACGTGTGTATAAGAATAGTAGGTGTCCTTATGAAAATTAGAAATGGTAATTTATTTTTGTTAATGATTAATGAAAATGTTCAGTCAGAAGCTGGAAAATGAACAACTCTTTGGTGGTGTCCTAGTGTAGTTACAATAGCAGAGGCTAAAGTGTATGTGATAAAGACACATACATAAATTTATCCTGCATTACTTCAGCAGTAGTGTCGTAGATCTGGCCCGTGCTGGTACTTTTTAATGAAGTGAGAATACTGAAGTATCCTAGATGTATGTGTGCACTGAGAATTTATTTGCCAAATATTAATCAGTCATTGCATATTAATATGGAAAATTCTATATCAAGTAAATGTGTTCAAAGTATCTCTTTAGAGAAGGATAAAAATTAGTTCAGACATCTAATAAAGAATCTTTATAACAGATAAGAACAAAACAAAAAAGCAAGAACATTCCAAAGGCAAAATAAGAGACTGTTCATTTACAAAGGAATGAAGACATAAAATGTACTCATAAAATGATTATAAGGCCTGTTTCATTTTCTTGCCAGTCCTGCAGTTAGTGGCTTCACTAAGGAAGGCTGGAGGCCTTCATATAGTCAAATACTCAAGTTGGTCTGAAGATAACCCTTCCTGTTAAAACACCATCTCTGTGCTAAATCCTAATTCTGTACAGCTTTTTATACATATAGGAATTGCCTGTTTGATACAACAGAGGAGAGGAAGACATGGAAGGCACATTTCTTCTCTGATTTCTTTATGCCCGTAAGGCTCTTCTCTATTAAAACCTGGGTACAAGAAAACTTAATGCACAGGTACTCTCCAGATCATGAGAAGCTAGTACCAAGAATCCCAGGTGTTTGCTTTTGTTTTTCAGCCCCAATAAGGGACTGTTAGAATAAACAACATTAAAGGGCACAGGTGTCCAGCAGAGGTGTCCTATACATGAACGTGGCAAACGTGTTTCACTGGCACTGCAACTGGGAAACTATGAGACTGTTAGAGGTTGAGTTAATTCTCCTGTTTTTATCCCTGCCACAGCAAAGAATAGAAAGGCAGAGATATAATAGAGAATCAGAGTGAAAGTTTCATTTGAATACACTCCAAGGGAGGAACAGGCCACAGGAAAGGTAGACAAAGGCAAAAAAGTGCAGATCATTGAACTCTTGGTCAGCATTGGGCAAATCCCTTACCAACTCCTAAAGCCAGGGTCACCTGGCATTCAATGTCTGCTTGGATCTGCATGGCTTGGGGACTAAGTCCCTACCACCTCAGGATTTGGGGATGCTGCAGAGCCTGGATGGAGTGAGATTATGTTCTGAAAAAAAACCCAAAGTCATGAAAGAATATTATCAGGCAGGCTACTAAAGAGCATGATCATACAGCCAAAGTCTTGCCTGTGTCACCCACGTGACAGAAACTTGCAAGTCCAAATCAGATCCCTCAGTAGTCCCTCCCTACTTATCTGTAGTAGAAAAGAGAGAGTGACACATTTGAAGAAAGGGGAGTGCAGGCAACCTCAGAGAGGAGGTGCACTTAAGGGTTTAAGATATGGGGCTTAATAGGGCTTTTGGGTAGGGGTCGGAATAAGGTATAATTTTTACAGGTGATTTATAATTCCTTTGAAGTTTTGTCTTAAGAATAGGATTTAGACCTAACCAAGGAAGTGAAACACCTATACTCTGAAAACTACAAGCCACTCATGAGAGAAATGAAAGAAGATACCAATAAATGGAAACACATCCCATACTCAAAGATAGGAAGAATTAATATTGCCAAAATGGCCATCCTGCCTAAAGCAATCTACAGATTCGATGCAATACCTATCAAAATACTAACAGCATTCTTCAATGAACTAGAGAAAAGAGGTCTAAAATCCATATGGAACCGCAAAAGACTCCAAATAGCCAAAGCAATCCTGAGAAGAAAGAATAAAGCAGGGGCGATTACACTCCCCAACTTCAAGCTCTACTACAAAGCCACAGTAATCAAGACAATTTGGTACTGGAACAAGAACAGAACTATAGACCAATGGAACAGAATAGAGAGCCCAGATATAAACCCAAGCATATATGGTCAATTAATATACAATGAAGGAGCCATGGATATACAATGGGGAAATGACAGCCTCTTCAACAGCAGGTGTTGGCAAAACTGGACAGCTACATGCAAGAGAATGAAACTGGATTATTGTCTAACCCCATACACAAAAGTAAACTCAAAATGGATCAAAGACCTGAATGTAAGTCATGAAAACATAAAATTCTTAGAATAAATAGGCAAAAATCTCTTGAATATAAACATGAGGAACTTTTTCTGAACACATCTTCTCAGGCAAGGGAAACAAAATAAAAAATGAACAAATGGGACTACATCATGCTAAAAAGTTTCTGTACAGCAAAGGACGCCATAAGAAGAACAAAAAGGCATCCTACAGTATGGGAGAATATATTTGTAAATGACATATCCTACAAGGGGTTAACATGCAAAATATATAAAGAATTCACATGCCTCAACACCCAAAAAGCAAAAAACCTTATTAAAAAATGGGCGGAGGAACTGAAAAGACACTTGTCCAAAGAAGAAATTCAGATGGCCAACAGGCACATGAAAAGATGCTGCACAGCGCTAATCATCAGAGAAATGCAAATTAGAAGCACAATGAGATATCACCTCACACCAGTTAGAATGGCCAACATCCAAAAGACAAACAACAACAAAAGTTGGTGAGGATGTGGAGAAAGGGGAACCCTCCTACACTGCTGGTGGGAATGTAAACTAATTCAACCATTGTGGAAAGCAGTATGGAGGTTCCTCAAAAAACTAAAAATAGAAATACCATTTGACCCAGGAATTTACCCTAAGAATGCAGGAGCTCAGTTTGAAAAAGACATATGCACCCCTATGTTTGTTGCAGCACTATTTACAATAGCCAAGAAATGGAAGCAACCCAAGTGTCCATCAGTAGATGAATGGATAAAGAAGTGGTACATATACACAATGGAATATTATTCAGCCATAAGAAAGAAATAAATCCTACCATTTGCAATAACATGGATGGAGCTAGAGGTTATTATGCTAAGTGAAATAAATCAGGCAGAGAAAGACAAATACCAAATAATTTCCTTCATTTGTGGAGTATAACAATGAAGCAAAAATGAAGGAACAAAAAAACAGCAAACTCACAGACTCAAGAGGGGACTAGTAGTTACCAAAGGGGAGGGGTGGGGGAGTGCAGGAGAAGACGATTGCGGGTTATCGTGATTGGTGCACATGGTATGTGTGGGGGTCATGGGGAAGACAGTATAGCTCAGAGAAGACAAATAGTGAATCTGTGGCATCTTACTACACTGATGGACAGTGACTGCAATGGGGTGTGGGGAGGGACTCTATAATAAGGGTGAATGTAATAACCACATTGTTTTTCTTCTGAAACCTTCATAAGAGTGTATATCAATGATACCTTAATAAAAAAAAAAAGAAAAAGGATTAGGTGACTGTATTGGTCTGGATATCAGCATTCTTTGACCACATAGGTTTAATTACACTTTGGAGATCTGTCTCCTGCCTTGGTTACAAAGTTACTTGGTTAAAGGGCTGGAAGAACAGGAAAAACAGCATATAGACTAAGTTAAAGAATAAGCTGGACCTTTTTTGCTGACTAAGTAGATTTTTGCAGTGGCAAGAACTAATTGGTACAATGAAGGCATGGGCTGCACTCTGATACTGTCTTTATCTGGGGAATATCTGGACATTCCAGGTTGCTCTTGGTCTTTGAAACTTAACTAATTACCTCTGTGATTCCTTTCTGGCTGTCATGTTTTATCTGGTTAACACTTTTGAGTCCCTTTTTGTGGGCTTCACTGGCCTTATTCTCCCTCCAACCCTCACATGTCTATCGTTCTACCTAACAAAGCTATGAAGTACACCATTCTTTTGTTCCTTAGATCTGTACTCAATAAACAAATATGGTAATCTTTTCCCTAGACACTCATTCATTTGTAAATGTAAGTTTGCAAGTACTGAGCCATTTTAAAATCAATTTAATGTATCTTTAATGTTTTTCTGGTAAAATATATTCATATTCTAATTTAAGCCCGTATGTGATTTTTTTTTATGTTGGAATAACATAAACCGTTAGTGGAAGATACATATCTTTGAAAACAATGCTCATGTTTAAGATTTTAAATCACAACCCTTTAGTTTAATTCAAAGAGCTTCTTATCAAGAGGATAACCCTCCTAGAGTGAGCTGATAGTTTAAAAGGATTGTTATCTTCTATGCTTTGTAATGTCTGTTTAACTAAAAGTGGTTCTGAAACATTTTTATATTTGTCCAAAAATTAATGCTTGATTAAAATAAATTATTATGCAATCTCATCTGTGCCAGCTTTAAGAAAAAAATAATTTTCTTTTTAAAGAAGAAATCCTCCTTATAGCTTTGTTTTAACATAACAACTAAGAAGACTAGCATGAAGAAAAGATTTATAAAGAAGACTTCCATTTTGCAGAGCATAATCAAATTCCAATATCTGTGTATTTCATGTATATTCTGTATTATTTTATAAATTTTTGCCTTATCTTTGCCCCTTCAGCCAGAGCAATAAATTATTAGGATGATGTATTATATCTAAATATCAATATACTATAAATTAATGAAGTTACATTTCATGGACAGTATACCAGTGATTCTCCTGTTTGGAAGTAACGAAATAACTTAGTGGGTAGTAACTTTGTAGTAGGGAAATCTCTGTTCATAACATGGCTTAACTTTTCAACATCAAATATTAAATAGGTTAAAGTTGCCTCTTCAGTGAATACTAGTGACATGCTTCAGTAATCTCCTTCCCCTTCCCTCCTAAAGTCCACACCCAAACCCCTAACCTTTGTACATTATACTTCAGATGCCAGGGAGAGAAAGCCCAAAAAAACATAGTTGATAACAAAGAAATTGTTTATCCTCTAAATATTCATAGAAATCACTCTTAATTGATCCTGTCATAATTTCCTAAGATGGTGAAACTCTCAAACCTGACCAGACAGACACTGCTAATGTTCAGAATACAATATGCAGTAACAAATGGATTCATCAGTACATCAGTGTGTGCATTAGCAGTGAATAATTTTTTTGAAAATTCTCTAATTCTTACTAACAACTCGTCTTATTTTTTTTATTTGGTATCATTAATGTACAATTACATGAGCAACATTATAGTTACTACACTCCCCCTATTATCAAGTCCCCACCACATACCCCATTACAGTCACTGGTCCATCAGTGTAGTAAGATACTATAGAAACACTACTTGTCTTCTCTGTGTTATACTGCCATCCCCGTGACCCCCCCCAACATTATGTGTGTTAATTGTAATGCCCCCTTTCCCCTCTTATCCCTCCCTTCCCACCCATCCTCCCAAGTCCCTTTCCCTTTGGTAACTGTTAGTCCATTCTTGGCTTCTGTGAGTCTGCTCCTGCTTTGTTCCTTCAGTTTTTTTTTTTTTTGGTATTATTAATGTACGATTACATGAGCAATACTATGGTTACTAGACCTATTATCAAGTCCCCACCACATAACTCGTTACAGTCACTGTCCATCAGCATAGTAAGATGCTATAGAATCACTTCTTGTCTTCTCTGTGTTATACTGCTTTCCCCATGCCCCCCCCACATTATCTGTGCTAATCATAATGACCCTTTTCCCCCTTATCCCTCACTTCCCACCCATCCTCCACAATCCCTTTCCCTTTGGTAACTGTTAGTCCATTCTTGGGTTCTGTGAGTCTGCTGCTATTTTGTTCCTTCAGTTTTTCCTTTGTTCTTATACTCCACAGATGAGTGAAATCATTTGAGTCTTTCTCCACCTGGTTTATTTCACTGAGCATAATAGCCTCTAGCTCCATCCATGTAGTTGCAAATGGTAAGATTTGTTTTCTTCTTATGGCTGAATAATATTCCATTGTGTATATGTACCACTCTTCTTTATCCATTAATCTACTGATGGACACTTAGGTGGCTTCCATTTCTTGGCTATTGTAAATAGTGCTGCTATAACATAGGGTTGCATATGTCTTTTTCAAACTGAGCTCCTGCATTCTTATGGTAAATTCCTAGGAGTAGAATTTCTGGGTCAAATGGTATTTCTATTTTGAGGTTTTTGAGGAACTTCCATAATGCTTTCCACAATGGTTGAATTAATTTACATTCCCACCAGCAGTGTAGGAGGGTTCCCCTTTCTCCATATCCTCGCCAACTTTTGTTGTTGTTTGTCTTTTGGTTGTTGGCCATTCTAACTGGTGTGAAGTGATATCTCATTGTGCTATTACTTTGCATTTCCCTCATGACTAGTGATGTGGAGCATCTTTTCATGTGCCTGTTGGCCATCTGAATTTCTTCTTTGGAGAAGTGTCTGTTCAGATCCTGTGCCCATTTTTTAATTGGCTTATTTGCTTTTTGTTTGTTGACATGAGTGAGTTCTTTATATAATTTGGATGTCAACCCCTTATCGGATATGTCATTTATGAACATATTCTCCCAAACTGTAGGATGTCTTTTTGTTCTACTGACGGTGTCCTTTGCTGTACACAAGCTTTTTAGTTTGATATAGTCCCACTTGTTCATTTTTGATTTTGTTTCCCTTGCCTGGGGAGATATGTTCATGAAGAAATTGCTCATCTTTATGTCTGATATTTTTGCCTGTATTTTTTTCTAAGAGTTTTATGGTTTCATGACTTACATTCAGATCTTTGATCCATTTTGAGTTTACTTTGGTGTATGCGGTTAGACAATAATCCAGTTTCATTCTCTTACATGTAGCTGTCCAGTTTTGCCAACACCAGCTGTTGAAGAGCCTTTCATTTCCCCATTGTATATTCCTGGTTCCCTGATCGTGTATTAATTGACCGTATATGCTTGGGTTTATATCTGTGCTCTCTATTCTGTTCCATTGCTCTATAGGTCTGTTCTTGTGCCAGTAGGAAATTGTCTTGATTACTGTGGCCTTGTAGTGGAGCTTGAAGGCAGGGAGCATAATTTTCCCCTCTTTATACTTCCTTCTCAGGATTGCTTTGGCAATTCAGGGTCTTTTGTGGTTCCATATGAATTTTAGAACTATTTGTCCTAATTCACTGAAGACTGCTTTGGTATTTTGATAGGGATTGCATTGAATCTGTAGGTTGCTTTAGGCCGGATGGCCATTTTGACAATATTAATTCTTCCTAGCCAAGAGCATGGGATAAACTTCCATTTATTAGTGTCATCTTTGATTTCTCCCATGAGTGTCTTGTAGTTTTCAGAGTATACCTCTTTGACTTCCTTGGTTAGGTTTTTTTTCTAGGTATTTTATTCTTTTTGATGCAATTGTGCATAGAATTGTTTTTCTGATTTCTCTTTCTGCTAATTCATCATTAGTGTATAAGAATGCAACGTATTTCTGTGTATTAATTTTGTATCCTGCAACTTTGGTGAATTCAGATATTAGATCTAGTAGTTTTGGATTGGATTCTTTAGGGTTTTTTATGTACAATATCATGTCATTGCAAATAGGGACAGACTGCCTTTTTCCTTGCCAATCTTGATGCCTTTTATTTCTTTATGTTGTCTGATTGTCTTGGATAGGACCTCCAGTACTATGTTGAATGAAAGTGGGGAGAGTGGGCATCCTTGTCTTATTCCCTATCTTAAAGGGAAAGCTTTCAGCTTCTTGCTGTTCAGCATGATGTTGGCTGTGGGTTTGTCATATATGGCCTTTATTATTTGAGGTACTTGCCCTGTATACCCATTTTGTTGAGAGTTATTATTATGAATGGCTGTTGAATTTTGTCGAATGCTTTTTCAGCATCTATGGAGATGATGAAGTGGTTTTGTTCCTTCTTTTTGTTGATGTAGTGGATGATGTTAATCGATTTTTGAATGTTGTAACATCCTTGTAACCCTGGGGTGAATCTCACTTGATCATCATGGATAATCCTTTTGATGTATTTTTGATTTAAGTTTGCTAATATTTTGTTGAGTATTTCTGCATCTATGTTCATCAGGGACATTAGTCTGTAATTTTCTTTTTTTGTGGTGTGTTTGCCTGGTTTTGGGATTAGAATGATGTTGGCTTCATAGAATGAGTTTGGGACTATTCCTTCCTCTTCTACTTTTTAGTAAACTTTCGGGAGGATGGGTATTAGGTCTTCAGTAAATGTTTGATAAAATTCAGCAGTAAAACCATCTGGTACAGATATTTGTCTTAGGTAGTTTTTTGATTACCAATTCAATTTCTTTCCTGCTAATTGGTCTATTCAGATTTTCTATTTCTTCCTGGGGCATCCTAGGAAGGTTGTGTTTTTCTAGAAAGTTGACCATTTCTTCTATGTTATCCAGTTTGTTACCATATAATTTTTCATAGTATTCTCTCATAATTCTTTGTATTTCTTTGTTTTACATAGTGATTTTCCATTCTCATTTCTGATTCTGTTTTTGTGTGTAGGCTCTCTTTTTTCTTGATAAGTCTGGCTAGGGGTTTATCGATTTCGTTTATTTTCTGGAATGACCAGCTCCTGCTTTCATTGATTCTTTCTATTGTTTTACTCTTCTCAATTTTATTTATTTCTGCTCTAATCTTTATTATGTCCCTGCTTCTACTGACTTTGGGCCTCATTTGTTCTTCCTTTTCTAGTTTCATTAATTGAATTTTAGACTTCATTTGGGGTTGTTCTTCTTTCCTGAAGTAGGCCTGTATTGCATATACTTCCCTCTTAGAACAGCCTTCTTTGGGTCCCACAGATTTTGCGGTGTTGAATTACTGTTGTCATTTGTCTCCATATATTGCTTGATCTCTGTTTTTATTTGGTCATTGATCCATCAATTATTTAGGAGCATGTTTGGGGCTTTTCATGTTCTTTGTGTAATTTATTTCTAGTTTCAAACCTTTGTGTTATGAGAAGCTGATTTGTACAATTTCAAACTTTTTGTATTTACTGAGGTTCTTCTTGTGGCCTAGTATGTGATCTATTCCTGAAAATGTTCCATGTGCACTTGAGAAGAATGTGTATCCTGTTGTTTTTGGATGGAGTGTTCGGTAGATGTCCATTAGGTCAATCTGTTCTACTACATTATTCATTGTCTCTGTCTCTTTGCTCATTTTCTGTCTGGTTGATTTGTCCTTTGGAGTGAGTGGTGTGTTGAAGTCTCCTAAAATGAATGCATTGCATTCTATTTCCCCCTTTAATTCTGTTAATATTTGTTTCACATATGTAGGTGATCCTGTGTTCAGTACATTGATATTTATAATAGTTATATCCTCATGTTGGACTGACTCCTTTATTATTATGTAATGTCCTTCTTTGTGTCTTGTGACTTTCTTTGTTTTGAAGTCTCTTTTTTCTGATACAAGTACTGCAACTCCTGCTTTTTTCTCCCTATTAGTTGCATGAAATATCTTTTTCCATCCCTTTACTTTCAGTCTGTGTATGTCTTTGGTTTGAAGTGAGTCTCTTGTAGGCAGCATATAGATGGGTCTTGTTTTTTAATCCATTCAGTGAATCTGTATCTTTTGGTTGGTGCATTCTGACCATTTACATTTAGGGTGATTATTGATAGTTATGTACTTATTTCCACTGCAGCATTTAGATTCATTGTAATCAAAGTCTCAAGGGTAATTTCCTTACTATCTAACAGTCTAGGTTAACTCACTTCATTTACTATTACAAACACAACCAAAGGGTTTTTTTTTCTCCTTTTTCTTCCTCATACATTCTTTATATGTTAGGTATCATATTCTGTACTCTTTGTCTATCCCTTGATTGAGTTCGGGGGTAGTTGATTTGATTTTGCATCTTAGTAATTAATTGTTATACTTTGCTGTGGTTTTATTTCCCCTGGTAACATCTATTTTTCCTTAGGAATACATCCATCTATAGCAGTCCCTCAGAAATGCACTGTAGAGGTGGTTTGTGAGAGATAAATTCTCTCAGCTTTTCCTTACCTGAAAATTGTTTAATCTTCCCTTCAAATTTAAATGATAACCTTGCCAAGACTATTCTTGGTTCAAGGCCCTTCTGCTTCATTGCATAAAATATATCATGCCACTCTCTTCTGGCCTGTAAGGTTTCTGTTGAGAAGTCTGATGATAGCCTGATGGGTTTTCCTTTGTATGTGATCTTTTTTCTCTGTCTGGCTGCTTTTGAAAGTCTGTCTTTATCCTTGATCTTTGCCATTTTGATTATTATATGTCTTGATGTTGCCTTCCTTTGGTCCCTTGTGTTGGAAGAACTGTGCACCTCCATGGCTTGCGAGACTATCTCCTTCCCCACATTGGGGACATTGTCAGCAAAAACCTTCTCAATGACACTTTCTATCCCTTTTTTTCTCTCTTCTTCTTCTGGTACCCCTATTATGCGAATTTTGTTCTGTTTGGATTTTTCACACAGTTCTCTCAATATTGTTCCATTCTTAGAGATCCTTTTTTCTCTCTGTGCCTTAGGTTTTTCTATTCCTCTTCTCTAATTTCTGTTCCATTTACCATCTTTTCTACTACATCCAATCTGCTTTTAAATCCCTCCATTGTATGTTTCATTTCAGATATGGAATTTCTTAATGATTGAATCTCCATCTTAAATTTGTGTCTGAGTTCTTCAATATTTTTCTGTAATTCCATGAGCATGTTTATGATTTTTATTTTGAACTCTCTTTCAGGAAGATTGGTGAGTTCCTTTTCATTTGGTCCTTTTTTGGGGGTTTGTGATATTTTTATCTGTACTAGGCTTCTTTGACGTTTCATATTTCTATATGGCGCCCTCTAGTGCCCAGAAGCTCTAGTCTCTTAAGCTGCTCAGCCCCTAGAGTGTGGTTTGGGGTCATAGGAGAGCCATGCTGGTAACTGGGGTGAGTAAAGACCTGTTTCCTGATTCCTGGCTGCAGTGCCTACCTGTCTCCTGTGTCACAGCCAGTGGGCTAAGTACACAGGTGTAAGCCTCTGTGCTTTGCCTCTCTAGCTTTTGTAGGCAGGGCCTCTCTCTGGCTGGCCTGATGCTAGTGCAGTGACTGCCGGTTTGCAAGCCAGTGCCAGCAGTCCAGGTGAAAGTGCAGCAGGCTGCGTGTCACAGTGGGGGCCTTGTTGCTGAGTAGCCTGCCAGTGAAATGGAGCTCCTGAAGCTCCTCAGAGTTCCCAACCTGCTGGGCAGAGCATGCCCAGACAACCTTGTCTACCTATCCATATCCTGCACAGCAAGCTCTCTGCAAACCCCGCCCTTCAGCAGCCCTCTCACTCCTAGGAAGCCTCTCAGACCGCCTGCTTTTCCTTTGTCCCAGAGTAGCCAGACGTGGATCCCCATCCTCCACAAATGGCTGGAATTTCAGTCTCTCAAGCACTCTGCCTGTCCCAGCTCCCCAACCCCACCAACCTCCAGAGCACCACACAATGTAGGTTTGTGTTCCAAAGCAGACCTCCAGGGCTGGTTGTTCATCAGTCTTAGGATTCCACCCCATCCCCACTCTGTTTCTCTGTCTCTCACTGGTGAGCTGTGGTGGGGGAAAGGCTTGGGTCCCACCAGATCAAGACTTTGTTACATTACCCTGCTTCGTGAGGTCTGCTCTGTTCCTGAGATTTGTATGCAGTCTGGTGCAGCCATCCCTCCTGTTGCTGTTCCAGGGTTAGTTGTATTAACTATATTTCTGTACTATGTATGGTTTTGGAGGAGTTCTCTGTTTCACCTCGCACACTGCCAATCTTGAATCTCCAATTCTGTTGTCTTTAAGGTTTCAAATACTGCTATCAAAATCCAAAAGTTAAATACTTTGTTTGAATTAAGCACAGATTGTTATTTCATGCATCTTATATCTACATCAAGGAAATGAATGTATACTGATAATGTAATGCCTAATATTTTACTTAAAATAATACTTCTACAGAGCTTAACAAAAGGCTTTCTTATTACATTGTATCCCCTGTAAGCACTGCAACAGGCAGTAAGTAGTTGAAAAAAATGCTTGCAATGTTTAAATTCCTTTAAAAAATATTACATAGTCAATGAGGGATCCAGAATTTGAAATATAGCAAGGTTCTGAGTCCAATTCCAATCCTTTTTTAGTATAATAATTTATAATTTTTTCCATTTTTCATAGGTACTCAAGAGTAAGCTATAATATGTAAACATACTAAATGACATCTCTGAGCTAATTTGACGCTGTTGTTAATAAGGATAAAGTTACCAATTCATATTTTTTTGCAGCAAAGACTTTTAGTTGTTGCCACCTTTCAACTGCCTTCTTATGAAGCATAATTACATGCCCACACATAACAAAGAGGTAAAAATGAAAAGGTAATTACATCTGAAACAGTAGTATAATTTATGGATTGGCTAATGTTTGCTAAACTCAGTGCCTCTCAGAAATATTCAAGTTCTATATATACTACTGAACAGCTAAGTCACACACCTCTCCAAGTCTAAAAGAGGTTGTTCTTCATCCTCCTTTCATGGCTAGTGATGTTTTAAAAACTACTAGGTAGGGAATCGATTTCTAACATTTATAAATTAATGACAAAATATAGTTCCCATTTATGTCAAAGTGCTAGAAAGGGAAGCACACTGGTCAGAAGAAAGGAAAGTAGGCCTTAGAGTTAGCAGATACTAAAAAGTTAGTTTAAAGAAACTCTAAAACTCCCTTTGTTCATGTAAAATAAAGACTATAAAGCCTAACAAATAAAGTAAGGATCACATGAGATTTACATGGTGAAATCATGGCATGTGTTAGACGTATATCCTTGAACTATCCAATTTCATGTACTAAAACACTGAGACCTTCCAGCAGACAGAAATTGTGACTTCATATTCCTTTGTTCTATTTAAACCAAAAATGATTATCTGAAAAAACAGATCAAGCTATGTGGATATTAAAGGAGGCTACACAAGCTAAACATTAACCCCTGATCCATGACTTTTGGGTCAATCTCAAAAGAGGTTCCTTTGCCCTTTCAAGCTAATGAAATACTTAGACTAATTTTCAAAAAAAAGAAAGAATAGCTTTTTAAAAATATACATATAAGTATTCAAAAGCATAATCACTTGGCTGTCATCCAAAACCTGTATTTTTCAAAAGGTCTCTTTGAAAGCAAAGATAATGGTAATTCAATTCTATTTATAAAACCATCAAAATACTATCTATAACCGGGGTAGCTTACTCATTTGGCTTACCCTAGAGTTTGCAGTGGTTGTGCTTGTTTGGGCACAGTTACCAAGAGTCACAAGCATTTAAACAGTGACACACAAGTCAACCTCTGGAAACTTAATGAAAATCGGTTCTTTGTAGGCGTTGCCTTTCAAAACAAAAAAGGTTAATCATAACTGCAATAGCAACCACATGTATACCCATGTTTCTGAGTAGTAGGGAAAAGTGATTTATTTCTAGTAAGAATAAAATTAATGGTAATGATGTTATAAATCTAAAGGAATGATATGTATTTTTTCTCTATGAGCCTGTGAATTTTTGTGAATCTGTGGAGAGAGGGTTGCCTGAAATCATATGGAAGTTTGTGACATTAAAGCACATGTGTTGATAGGTGTGACTCAAACAGAGTGAATTTATAAGTGAATAGCTGCCCTAGATGTGTGCTGTTTATTTCTACACAGGTTGCATCATTTGGGTTTAGGATGCTGTGTTTTCCTAGGGTTTCTTGAGTCAAAACTGAACATAATTTGATGTGAAATTTAAGTTATATTCAAATTATTTCCTAATATATTAATCTCCTTGGAACAAATTAATATCTCAAAATGAACATTATAGAAGAACTGATTATAGCTGGACTATGAAACAAGACAAGAATTTTTTTTTCTATTTCCTGTCTTGCTCCCCTTCTAAAACCTAGTGAAAATCAATGTCAATAATAATTGAAATGACTTGGTAATGTGACTCAAGGCAGAAGAACAAAGAGAAACTCTTTTGGAATGCACTCCTGGTGGAACTTAGTAAAGCAAGGCAACAATCCAGCCAGCCTGTAGAGAAGAAATGCTTGCATCCTGATGTTAGGTTCAACATCAAAAAAAAAAAAAAAATCCGAAAGATACTGAAGATTACATTATTGAAAAAACTAAAGCTGGAATTACAGAGATCTCTGGCATTGAAAATCCTAAATTCTTCCATTAAAACAATGGCTGTTAAACATTTATGGTTCTCTTGAGGGTTTGATAAATGCAGTTAAAAAAAGATGTTAATGCTTAGGTTGGTCTAGTCCATTGCTAGAAATAAAGCATGAAACTACTATAGAAAATATTTACATTTCTAAGGGTTTTGCCTTCCGAGGTGTATACCATAGATTACAGTTCATCCTATGACTTTTATATTCTATGAAAGGCTATGAAAAGAAGCAATTTTTGTATTTTTTAAATACAGACTAACCCAAACTTATCCAATCAGAATTATTGTCTGCTGATGACAATTTGAGTTATGAACAATCCTTCCACTTTGCTCTGGGAATTTAATTTTTATGAACTCTGACTTCCTTTGCATTATGATTCATTTTTGAGTTACCAAGACTCCAGGCCAGACTCCAACATGTGATTGAGAAAGTTGCTGCATATCACATGTACTAAACTGATGGTATTTTAATTTGACTATGAAAGTAATCCTCAAATTTCTTATCTGTGTATGTCTACTGTATACTGTTGATGGACTTATACAGTTGTTTTTAACCTGAATCTTAAGATACAGAATTGAAGCTGAATAATCTGTATGACATGGCATGTCTTTAAATAAGAAAACTTCTATTCCTCCTTGTAATTAGCTAATTACAATGGTGTTTTTGTAATGGTGACTCTAAGTATTAGTGTGGTGTACTGGGTGCTCTTAGACATTAATCACCCAGATCTATCTTCTACTGTAGGGATATCTGAGTCACACAGAAATTCTGCCATCAAAGAAGGAAAATATAAACAGATATTTAAGTAAATTGAAACTAGTTTTGCATGATTTAGATATCAAATTGCTCTGCTTTCTCAGCATTAACTGGCTTCTATTGGCAACTGGGGGAATGAGCTTGAATGTATGACTTAAATTTTGAGCTGTCGGTGCTAGAAGAGATATATATTTGTGTGTGTTTCTGGCTTCTCATAATTCCCATTACTTATATCTGAGGTCATAACTTTCTTATTCTCTTGTAAGTAGTGGTAAAGTCACACACACAAATGAGTTACTCAATGTTTGAGGTAAAGGTCTGTGTGCCAATAACAAGGCATTAAGATTTTTACTTAAGCCTCTCATTCAACTCACCATTTGACCACATACTCTTTACTAGGGTTCTCTAGATTACAAATCTGTACCTACATTAAGATGTCTAATTAATCTAAGCACCAAGGAAATAGTTTATATAAGAGAAAGGCAAACTCAGAATTCCTGAACTTTCCTGGGAGCTGGAAAAGATTCTTTTATTATGTGAGTATGGAATATCTTCTAAGAAAGCATGTTGTCATAAGTTTCCTTCTTCAAGGAAGAATTAATAAATTAGATGAGATATGCCAAATGTGAAGAGGCTCTTTTTATCATGGGATTATAGACAATATTACACACTTACTTAAATATCAGATGAAAGTTCTGGAGAACTCTAAGAAGGAAGAATTTTAACTTCAATGTTTCAAGTGTTCTGGCTGCCAGCTAAGAAAACATCAAGTTAAGATAAAGATAGTTGATGAAAAACAAAAAAACTAATACAAGTGATGATTACTTCAGTAGTCATAAAATTGAAATAGAAATTCCTGAAACTTTTAAATAGTTGGCATATAAATACAGATAATTTTTAAGAATCTAATTTTTATGTAATACCTCTACTGGAATGAAGGTAAGTTCTTGGAGAAATTAAAATGGTTTCGTAACTTAGCTTAAAAACAGCTATGTATCTTCTCTGTGATCTTTCCACGCTGTGAAATATAATGGAAATAAAGCATTCAATTTTAATGTAAGATCATGAAAATGCAGACATATTTATAACAAAAATAACTTCTTAAAACATTTATCCCTTGTAAATTTGAGGCAATGCTGCTTGTAGACTTAGTTATTCCATACTAGGTATCTCAAAATGTGTCTGTCCTTTCCGACAAGCTTTTACTATATTGCTTTGTTCTATAATTAAAAGCTCCAAGTGATTTTAGGACTTTACACTAATATTGAGTAAAGGTAATAAATGACTCATTTTTGGTTACCTCTACAATTTCTATGAAGATTATAATTTATAAGAAAATTTGAAAACAACCAAACCTAGGTTTCTTTACGTTCCTAGTCTGTATAATTCTTATTTACTCTTCGTTAATGCTCCCATTAAGATAAAAGCACAAAGGAATATCTTATACAGGATACTGATAAAGTTAATATATTGTCACCTGAACCTACCTATATATATATATATATCAACACATTTACATTAAAATCTTATTAACATTATGAAAGAAATAATAAATTATAAGGATGAGAAAAGCAATACTGAGAGGAAAAATTATCTTTGAATATCTGGTCTATTCTTCAGAAGAAGCAACAAAAAGTTATTATTTACATTTATATTTGCTCAGATGCAAAATTAATCCTAATAGGTGGTTGAACTTTTTGTACTTTGGCATTATCCTGAGTAATTTTTTTAAACAATTTATTTATACTTAAAAAGGTAGATTCCCTAAAAATTATTACTTGTTTTTGTGTTTACTTGTCTTCTAAATCTAATCTGCAATCCTTTCTCAGTGTAATAATGAACAACATTCTCTTTCAACTCCTTTTGACACCTCCTGCTCCAAATTCAGAACATAAAACTGCTGATTTGGCTTTTACATGAAATACATGTTTAGCATTTCCTAGACAGCCACTAAATAGCTCCAAGGTTTATTCCAAAAGGAGAATTAATAGAAATAAGTATGCATGTGTTTTCTCCATATATTAATTAGCTTTTTACTTCTTTAACTATTACTGTTTATCAAGTTCACAAGAAGGAAATGGCAGACAATTTTAAAAAATAGAAGCCAAACCTCTCCAAGATGAGTTGCCTACAGATAAAATGTTATTGATGTGGCTAGATTTCAGAAGAGTTTGTTTCGGTCTACCTATTTCATTACAGATAGAACCATACTCATGTTAATGTGCAGAGTAACATTATAATTTGTAATAAATTAGTATTTAATAATATTTAAATCTTAGATTAAGCTCTCTTCATCATTTTTGACAGTTCACATATGCTCTGCTGGGTGGATAGAACATCGTGGAGTTTTGTCAATGTCCTACTCTCTGTGATGTGTTTTTAGCCTAAGGATAATCTTGACTCAGTCCTTAGGAAGGGGTTTTATGTCATGTATCAAAAAGAGGATTCCATTTGCCTCCATTTTGATGTTATTGATTGCTGCAGTAAATTGTTTAGAACCACTCAATTTTACCAGAAGGTTTTTTTTTCCCCTACACTCTTTTCTAAAAGCTACAGGATAGAAGGAGTAGGGAGGACAGTAAAAGAAAAGTAATTTCATCAACTATACTTCCTCTTGACTATTAGTAATGCAAGAAAGAGATTCAGGAATAGATCTATCTCATAGAAAGCTGACCTCAGTATAGTAAGAAGATCCCTTTAGAATATTTAACTTAACTGCATCTGGACTTTCAGGGCTCTTCCAGTGCACAGCTGATAGAGGAGTGAAAATAACTGCTAGGTAGCCAAAGATAATGGAAAACGTAAAATTATATAAAATTGAGGGAAACTTGCAAGAAAATAAAAGTGTGGCTGTTTAATAAAAATACTCGATATTATTTTCAACATTTTAAATGGAGATGTGAGCAAAAACCTGTTCTCCTGAAATATAGCCCAAATTAAATTGGTTAAAATCTACATAATAGAGCTTAAAGTTGATCAAAGAAAAATAGTTCTAAAAGAGTTAAATCTGATTTTAATTTTGGCTTTATCTCATATATCTCATATCGTATCACAACTGCAGATTAATATTTATGAAAATATTGCAAAGAGATAAGCCATAGATTATAGAGCCATATTAAAACTGTCCACCATGTGATATACTAGGATACTCTTTTGTCATTGTTTTTTTAAAGCATAATCAGAAATTTCATAAATGCATACTCAAATGTCACCGAAGTGTAGTCCAATTTGAATTGTTAAACACTGTCATATAATTTAAAGTGTGCCTTCTGCATTTTTCCTATTTTTGAAATGCCTAAATTGCACTATGCATTATGCTATACCTTTGCAAGTAAAAATATTTCAAAGCTTTAAAATTGTCAATTTTTCTTTAAGTAAATACCGTTATATCCAATTTCCCATATAATTTCAACCTTTGCCTGGGGCAGTCCCCTGAAATCCAGCCCTGAATCATGTTCTATGTATCACAACCTAAAAATTGCTGAATAAGCTTCCTAAATTACGTAAATTTCTGGATCTTTATCTCTTACTCTGAAAAAGTGGGGAATAACAATATGTACCTCTAAGGGAAATTTGACTTTTAAATCAAATCCTCACCAACAAAAAACATATGTACAGTTAAGAGATGTGGAGGAAATACTCAAAATGTAGCTGCCTGGGTTTAACTGGCATTTGCTGCTGATAGGACTTGGGCTAGGTTCATTTCCTTTCCTTTAGTCTTATCATCTCTAAAGTGGTGATATAATGGATGCTACCTGGTAAAGCTGATACAGGTTTAACGGGAGACAGTCCATGAGAAGCACTTAGAACAGCATCTGATGACCAGCTGAGACCTGAGACTCATTCAGCACTGTCCATTGTGCGCTCCCTAGTTGTCTGCTGCCAGTGTCTCTTCAGACTGGTTAGTGCCATGTCATTATATGAATTTATCAAGAATAAAAAAAAATGTTTAAGAGCTGGCAGAATTCTTTGAAAAGAAGGTGATGTTTAGTCAAATACTATATGTCATGGTTGTCATAATGGAGACTGGATAATATTGGCTTGAAGTGAAAAAATCTGAATTTCTCTGCAGAATAAAAAGGATTCATTTTTTTTTTCTGTGAAGGGTTCATGAACAAAAATTGAACCAATCCACTAATAACCCAGATAAACTGACAAGAATAAGCATAGGTGTTAGAGAAAAGGGTCTAAACAAAATGGTGGATACTGACCCTCAAAGAAGGCATGACTATTGAAAATTTCCTAAAGAAAGATACCACCTAGGATATTTTAATGTGTCTAATATTCAAATTTAATTTTAAATTGCTCCTAAACATTACTGTAAATGTTTGATGTTAGTATACAACATATTAAATATTCTGCTGGTATCATTTATCAGGATTCTTCAGAAAAAACGTGACTACATACAAATTGAGGGGAAATTAAGGAAAAGAACCTCTTTCCCCATACTTAAAAAAAACCTCGAATAGATAGGAAAACAAGCAAGAGAAAACAACCAAGAAAAATTAAGTATGTAGCTGGGGTGAGTAGGAGAAATGTATAATCTTCAGGAATTTCCAGAAAGTGGAAGAAAGTTTGGGTTTCAACTATAATTTAAATGCATATTAAGCCATTTATAAACAGCAGGCTGGAGATTTTGTGGAATTGGCAGCTAAACTCTTGCTTATGCAAAGACTAGTGAATGTGTCTACCTTTAAACAAACAAAAAACGTGTGTGTGTGTGAATAAATACAATACATGTATATATATGAAAGGACACAGGATTTTTAGCATCATAAATAAATAACACAGGAAGAGTTCAGTAGTTTATGGCATGTGCTACAGAACTATTAGCAGTGATATTTTGAAGAGATCTCTATCATCTTTAAAGACCCTTCCAGGTATGAACCTTGATTATCATCTAATCTACCATCCAATAGTTTTATATTTTTTACCAGCTTTATTGAGATACAATTCATATAGATAAAATTCACCCATTTTAAATTTACAGCTCAGTGACTTTTAGTATTTTCAGTTTGGCAACCATCATCACAAGCAACTTTCATTACCCCAAACAGAAATGCCAGCCTCCTCAGCCCTCACCCTCCAGCTCCTCCTCTCAGTCCTAGGCAACAATTAATCTACTGATATCTCTATAGAATTGCATCTTCTGGACATTTCATATCAATGGACTCATATGATATGTGGCCCTTTGTGTCTTTCACTTACAGTTTTCAAGGTCCATCCATGTTGTAGCATGTTTTAGTACTTCATTTATTTTTTTCCCAGTTCTACTGAAGCATGATTGACAAATAAAATTTGTATATATTTAGGTGTACAATGTGATGTTTTGATATATATATATGTATGTATAAAAAATGAAAGAATTACCACAGACAATTAACATAACCATAACTTCTTAGTTTTGTTTTTTTTTTTTGAAGAGGAGCTTTACTTATTTGTATATGTTTATGTTTGGTTATGTGACTAGAAGAAACTGGCATTAAGTCTCTAGTTTTTAAGGCTGCAACAACATTGCTCAGTATTTTCAGTGACTAGGGAAGTCATCACATAGTTATTTTTTTGATTGTGGTAAGCACACTTGAGATCTCAGTAAAATTTCAAGTATACAGTACATTACTCTTTTTTATTGAGGTACATACAATAAAATGCACAAATCTTAGTGTATGGCTTAATGAATAGTCTTGTAACCATCACCCTGATTAAGACACCAAGCATTCTGGTATTCTTTCCCTTTCACCTATTTCACCCATACTCCCACTCCCCTTTCCAAAGAACCATCAGTCTGTTCTTTGAGTCTGAGTCTATTTCAGTTTTGTTTATTCATTTGTTTTGTTTTTTAGATTCCACATATAAGTGAAATCATATGGTATTTGTCTTTCTCTGTCTTACTTGTTTCACGTAGCTTAATACCGTCTACGTCTATTCATATCACTGCAAATAGCAAGATTTCATTCTTTTTTGTTTTTGTCCTTCTTTGACAGGCTTCTTTTTTTATTTCACAATTATTAATATACAATTACATGAGCAATATTATGGTTACTAGACTCCCACTATTATCAAGTCCCCACCACATACCCCATTGCAGTCACTGTCCATCAGCGTAGAAGGATGTTATAGAATCACTACTTATCTTTTCTGTGTTATATTGCCTTCCCCGTATCCCCCCACCCCTCCCCACACCCACTACATTTTGTGTGCTAATTGTAATAGCCCTTTTGCCTCCTTATCACTCCCTTCCCACCTATCTTCTCCAGTCCTGTTCCCTTTGGTAACTGTTAGTCCATTCTTGGGTTCTGTGAGACTGCTGCTTTTGTGTTCCTTACAGTTTTTTCTTTGTTCATATACTCCACATATGAGTGAAATCACTTGGTACTTGTCTTTCTCTGCCTGGCTTATTTCACTGAGCATAATATCCTCCAGCTCCATCCATGTTGTTGCAAATGGTAGGATTTGTTTTCTTCTTATGGCTGAATAATATTCCATTGTGCATATGTACCACTTCTTCTTTATCCATTCATCTAATGATGGACACTTAGGTTGCTTCCATTTCTTGGCTATTGTAAATAGTGCTGAAATAAACATAGGGGTGCATATATCTTTTTCAAACAGGGCTACTGCATTCTTATGGTAAATTCCTAGGAGTGGAATTCCTGGGTCAAATGGTATTTCTATTTTGAGTTTTTTGAGGAACCTCCATACTGCTTTCCACAATGGTTGTACTAATTTACATTCCCACCAGCAGTGTAGGAGGGTTCCCCTTTCTCCACATCCTCGCCAACATTTGTTGTTGTTTGTGTTTTGGATGTTGGCCATCCCCACTGGTGTGAGATGATATATCATTGTGGTTTTAATATTCATTTCTCTGATGATGAGTGATGTGGAGCATCTTTTCATGTGCCTTTTGGGCATCTGAATTTCTTCTTTGGAGAGGTGTCTTTTCAGCTCCTCTGCCCATTTTTTAATTGGCTTATTTGCTTTTTGTTTGTTGAGGTGCGTGAGCTCTTTATATAATTTGGATGTCAACCCCTTATCGGATACATCATTTCTGAATATATTCTCCCATACTATAGGAAGTTTTACATTCTACTGATGGTATCCCATGATGTACAAAAGCTTTTTAATTTGATATAATCCCATTCATTCATTTTTGCTTTTGTTTCCCTTGCCCGGGGAGACATGTTCATGAAGAAATTGCTCATGTTTATATCTAAGAGATTTTTACCTATATTTTTTTCTAAGAGTTTTATGGTTTCATGACTTACATTCAGCTCTTTGATCCATTTTGAGTTTACTTTGGTGTATGTGGTTAGACAGTAATCCAGTTTCATTCTCTTATATATAGCTGTCCAGTTTTGCCAACACCAGCTTTTGAAGAGGCTGTCATTTCCCTATTGTATATCAATGCATCCTTTATCGAATATTAGTTGACCATATATGCTTGGGTTTATATCTGGGCTCTCTATTCTGTTCCACTGGTCTATAGGTCTGTTCTTGTGCCTGTACCAAATTGTCTTGATGTCTGTGGCTTTGTAGTAGAGCTTGAAGTCAGGGAGCATAATCCCCCCTGCTTTATTCTTCCTTCTCAGGATTGCTTTGGCTATTCGGGGTCTTTTCTGGTTCCATATGAATTGTAGAACTATTTGCTCTGGTTCCGTGAAGAATGCTGTTGGTAATTTGATAGGAATTGCATTGAATCTGTAGATTGCTTTAGACCGGATGGCCATTTTGACAATATTAATTCTTCCTAGCCAAGAGCATGGGATGAACTTCCATTTATTAGTGTCGTCTTTGATTTCTCTCATGAGTGTCTTGTAGTTTTCAGAGTATAGCTCTTTGAATTCCTTGGTTAGGTTTATTTCTAGGTATTTTATTCTTTTTGATGCATTTGTGAATGGAATTATTTTCCTGATTTCTCTTTCTGCTAGTTCATCATTAGTGTATAGGAATGCAACAGATTTCTGTATATTGGTTTTGTATCCCGCAACTTTGCTGAATTCAGATATTAGATCTAATAGTTTTGGAGAGGATTATTTAAGGTTTTTGATGTACAATATCATGTCATGTGCAAACAGGGACAGTTTCTCTTCTTCCTTGCCCATCTGTATGCCTTTTATTTCTTTGTTTTGTCTGATTGCCGTGGCTAGGACCTCCAGGTATATGTTAAATAAAAGTGGGGAGAGTAGGCAACCTTGTCTTGTTCCTGTTCTTAAAGGAAAAGTTTTCACCTTCTCGCTATTAAGTATAAAGTTGGCTGTGGGTTTGCCATATATGACCTTTACTATTTTGAGGTAGTTGCCCTCTATACCCATTTTATTGAGAGTTTTTATCATGAATGGATGTTGAGTTTTGTCAAATGCTTTTTCAGCATCTATGGAGATGATCATGTGGTTTTTGTCCTTTTTATTGATGCAGTGGATGATGTTGATGGATTTTCAAATGTTGTGCCATCCTTGCATCACTGGGATGAATCCCATTTGATCATGATGGATGATCTTTTTGATGTATTTTTGAATTCAGTGTGCTAATATTTTGTTGAGTATTTTTGCATCTACGTTCATCAGAGATATTGGTCTGTAATTTTCTTTTTTTTTGTGTTGTCTTTGCCTGGTTTTGGTATTAGAGTGAGTGATGTTGGTCTCGTAGAATGACTTTGGGAGTACTTCCTCCTCTTCTACTTTTTGAAAAACTTTAAGGATGATGGGTATTCGTCTTCACTAAGTGTTTGATAAAATTCAGCAGTGAAACCTTGTGGTCCTGGTGTTTTGCTCTTAGGTCGTTTTTTGATTACCAATTGAATTTCTTAACTGGTAATTGGTCTACTCAGATTTTCTGTTTCTTCCTTTGTCATCCTTGGAAGGTTGTATTTCTATAGAAAGTTGTCTATTTCTTCTAGGTTATCCAGTTTCCTAGCATATGATTTTTCATGGTATTCTCTCATAATTCTTTGTATTTCTGTGGTATCCGTAGTGATTTTTCCTTTCTCATTTCTGATTCTGTTTATGTGTATAGACTCTCTTTTTTTCTTGATAATTCTAGCTAGGGGTTTATCTATTTTGTTTATTTTCTCAAAGAACCAGCTCCTGCTTTCATTGATTCTTTCTGTTGTTTTATTCTTCTCAATTTTGTTTATTTCTGCTTGAATCTTTGTTATGTCCTTCCTTCTATTGACTTCGGGCCTCATCTGTTCTTCCTTTTCTAGTTTCATTAACTGTGAATTCATACTATTACTTTTGGAATGTTCTTCTTTCCTGAGGTAGGCCTGTATTGCAATATATTTCTCTCTTAGCACAGCATTTCGCAGCCTCCCAGAGATTTTTTTGGTGTTGAATTATTGTTGTCATTTGTCTCCATATATTGCTTGATCTCTGTTTTTATTTGGTCACTGATCCATTGATTATTTAGTAGCATGTTATTAAGCCTCCATGTGTTTGTGGGCTTTTTCGTTTTCTTTGTGTAATTTATTTCTAGTTTCATACCTTTGTGATCTGAGAAGCTGGTTGGTACAATTTCAATCTTTTTGAAGTTACTGAGGTTCTTTTTGTGTCCTAACATATGATCTATTATTGAGAATGTTCCATGTGCACTTGAGAAGAATGTGTATCCTGTTGCTTTTGGATGTAGTGTTCTGTAGATGTCCGTTAGGTCTATCTGTTCTAATATGTTGTTCAGCGCCTCTGTCTCTTTACTTATTTTCTGTCTGGTTTATCTGTCCTTTGGAGTGAGTGGTGTATGTTAGTCTCCTAAAATGAAAGCATTGCATTCTATTTCCCCCTTTAATTCTGTTAGTATTTATTTCACATATATAGGTGCTCCTGTGTTGGGTGCATACTTATAATAGTTACATCCTCCTGTTTGACTGACCCTTTTATCATTATGTAATGTCCTTCTTTGTCTCTTGTGACTCTCTTCGTTTTGAAGTTTATTTTGTCTTATACAAGTACTGGAACTCCTGCTTTTGTTTCACTATTAGTTGCATGAAATATCTTTTTCCATCTCTTTACTTTCAGTCTGTGTATGTCTTTGGGTTTGAAGTGAGTCTCTTGTAGGCAGCATATAGATGTGTCTTGTTTTTTTATCCATTCAGTAACTCTATGTCTTTTGATTGGTGCATTCGGACCATTTACATTTAGGGTGATTATCGATATGTATGTATTTATTGCCATTGTAGGCTTTAGATTTGTGTTTACCAAAGGTTCAAGGGCAATTCCCTTAGTATCTAAAAGTCTAATTTAATTTATTTTGTATACTATTGCAAACTCAAACGAGAGGTTCTTTTTTTTTTCCTCCTTTTCCTTCCTCCTCCATTCTTTGTATGTTATGAATCGTATTCTGTACTCTTTGTCTTCCCTTGAATGACATCTGTTTAGCCTTAGGAATACTTCCGTCTATAGGAGTCCCTCCAAAATGCCTTGTAGAGGTGGTTTGTGGGAGGTAAATTCTCTCAGCTTTTGCATATCTGAATATTGTTTAATCCCTCCTTCAAATTTAAATGACAACCTTACTGTGTAGAATATTCTTGGTTCAAGGCCCTTCTGCTTCATTGCACTAAATATATCATGCCACTCTCTTCTGGCCTGTAAGGTTTCTGTTGAGAAATCTGATGATAGTAGCCTCATGGGTTTTCCTTTGTATGTGATCTTTTTTCTCTCTCTAGCTGCTTTTAAAAGGCTGTCTTTATCCTTGATCTTTGCCATTTTAATTAATATATGTCTTGATGTTGTCTTTTTTGGGTCCCTTGTGTTGGGAGATCTGTGCATCTCCATGGCCTGAAAGACTATCTCTTTCCCCAGATTGAGGAAGTTTTCAGCAATTATCTCCTCAGTGACACTTTCTATCCCTTTTTCTTTCTCTTCTTCTTCTGGTACCCCTATAATGCAAATATTTTTCCGTTTGGATAGGTCACACAGTTCTCTCAATATTCTTTCATTCTTAGAGATCCTTTTTCTTTATGTGCCTCAGCTTCTTTGTATTCCTCTTCTTTAATTTCTATTCCATTTACCATCTCTTCTGCTACATCTAATCTGCTTTTAAATCCCTCCATTGTATGTTGCATTTCAGATATGGTATTTCTTAATGTTTCAATCTCCATCTTAAATTCATTCCTGAGGTCTTGAATATTTTTCTGTACCTCCATAAGCATGTTTTTAATTTTTATTTTGAACTCTCTTTCTGGAAGATTTGTGAGTTCAGTTTCATTTGACCCTCTTTCTGGGGTTTGTGAGATTTTGGTCTGAACCATGTTCTTTGGATGTTTCATATTTCTGTGTCATGCCACTGGTGTGCAGAAACTCCCATCTCTGGAGCTGCTCAGCCCCTAGAGTGATGTTGAGGAACATAGGGGAGCTGAGCTAGTGCCTGGGGGAGGGAAGATCTGTTTCCTGCTTCCCGTCTGTGGTGCCTGTCTCCAGTGTCCGAGGCAGTGGGTCAAGTACACACGGGTAATCTTCTGTGCTTTGCTTCTCTAGCTATTGTAGGCTGGGCCTCTTTCTGGCTGGCCTGGTGCCTGCACAGTGAGTGCGGGTTTGCAAGCAGGCACCTGCTGGCCAGTACGAAGGCTAGGCATGCTGTGTTTCACAGTGGGGAGCCTCGGAACTGTGTAGGCAGTCAGGGGTGTGGAGCACCTGAAGCTCCTCACAGTTCCCAACCAGCTGGGCAGACCACACTCAGGCAAGCTTATCTAGCTCTCCCTTCTCCCGCACAGCAAGCTCCGTGCAAACCCCACCACTTCAGCAGCCCTCTCGCTGCTAGGAAGCCTCTCCGACTCCCTGCCTTTCCTCTGACATAGAGCAGCCGGGTGTGGATCCCCTTCTCCACAAACAGCTGGAATGTCAATTTTGCAAGCAGTCCACTTGTCTGAGGTCCCCATCGCCCAGGGCACCACACAGTATTGGATTATGCTCACAAAGCAGATGTCCGGGGTTAGGTGTCCAGCAGTCTAAGGCTTTCACCCTCTGCCACTCTCTGTTTCTCTTCCTCCCGCTGGTGAGCTGGGGTGGGGGAAGGGCTTGGGTCCAGCCGGATTCAGGCTTCTGTACATTACACTGTTTCTTGAGGTCTGCTCTGTTCATGAGGTCTGTATGCAGTCTGGTTCAACCTTTTTCTTGTTGCTCTCTGAAGGTTAGTTGTATTTATTAACTATATTTTGTACTGTTTGTGGTTTGGGAGGAGCTCTTTGTCTCACGTCTCACACTGCCATCTTGAATCCTGACTCAGATTTCATTCTTTTTTATGGCTGAGTAATATTCCATTGTATAAATGTACCACATCTTATTTATCCATTAATCTGTTGATGGAAATTTAGGTTGTTTCCATATTTTGGTTATTGTAAATAATGCTGCAGTAAATATAGGGGTGCATATATCTTTTTGGATTAATGATTTTGTTTCTTTGGGTAAATTCTCAGAAGTGGAATTGCTGGTTTGTATGGTATTTCTATTTTTAGTTTCATGCAAAGCCACCATATTGCTTTTCATAGTAGCTGCACCAATTTGAAATCTCACCAGCAGTATTCCAGGGTTCCCTTTTCTCCACATCCTTGCCAATACTTGTTATTTCTTGTCTTGTTGATATTAGATATTCAGACTACTGTGAGGTGATATCTCACTGGTTTTGATTTGCATTTCCCTGATGACTAGTGATACTGAGCATCTTTCCATGTTTCTGTTGGCCATCTGTCTTCTTTGGAAAATGTTTATTAAAGTCCTGTGTCCCTTTTCTAATTGGATTATTTGTTGTTTTGGTGTTGAATTATATGACTCATTTATATATTTTTGATTCTATCCCCTTATCAGATATATCATTTGCAAATATCTTCTCCCATGCAGTAGGTTGCCTTTTCATTTAGCTGATGGTTTCCATTGCTGTGCAGAATTTTTTAGTTTTATATAGCCCCACTTGTTAATTTTTGCTTCTATCCTTTGCCTGGGAGGACATATCCAGAAAAAAAATTACTAGTACTGATCTTCAAAGTTTATCATATATAATATATTACTATTGACTAGTCACTATCATGTATATTAGTTCTCCAGAAATTACTCATTTTATAAGTGGAAGATTTTATCCTTCACCAAAAGTGTTTGAAAAGCACAACTTGATTGTCATGCTTTGTGATTTTTTTATTTTACCTCTTGGAATTTCATAGACTGTAAGGAGCTGTACTTTTAAACAATCATCTTTTATCCAGATTATTAGGAAGTTCCTTATTAAATGTGATATGTATAATGCAATAAATGCAGTAACTATAAAACCTACATGATTATTGGATTGTAAGAACTGGTGATACAATCTGGATACAAATCCTTTGTCAAACATATTTATTGTGAATATTTAGTCCTTTTCTGTATCTTGTTTTTTGGTAGCTCAATAAAAACTTTTGAAGATAAGTTTTTAATTTTGTTATTTTTTTATAGCTTATTTATTGTCTTTTTATAGCTTTTTTTATCCTAGGAAATCTTTACCTATTCTCACAAAGATTTTTTCATGTTTCCTTTAAACCTTTATAATTTTAGCTTTTACATTTAAATCTATGATCTAGTTTGAGTTAATTTCTCAGTAAGGTAAGAGTCAATGTTCAGTGAGTTCCATTCGGAAATCAAGTGCATCATTTGTTGAAGCAACTTTCTTTCTTTATTGATCTGTCATAGTAGTAACTATAAAAATCAAGTGAATATGTATGCATATCTATTTCTGGATGTTCAATAATATTCTATTGATCTATGTATACATATTATCCTGATAATTGTAGTTTTATAATAGGTGTTAGAATCAGTGTATACCTTCTAGCTGTGTTGTTTTAAAATTTTGTACTATTTCAGGTTATTTGCATTTACATACAAATTTTAAGACCAACTTTTCAGTTTCTAAATACAAACTGAACGAAATTTTTATTTATTGAAGTGTTAATTTTCCTTACTGTGGTCCAAGACTCAGCAGTAGCTTTGATAATATTACACATTTATATTAGCTGTGGTCACCTTTGTTTTATTGGTTGTTAGTTTGAGAGAATATAATATAAAGAGAATATAAATAAACTTTATGAAGTATATAAATAAAACTACACAAACATGTAATGAGACTTGATATTTCAGTAATTAGATGTCATTCTTCCTGTGTAAATATTTGATTTTGTTATAGTGAATGTAATTCATAGAATATCATTCTGTTTATGATCTCACAATATATTTTGCATCCAGGATGTATAAACTGGGTTGATATGGTCCTTGAGAGTTTTGTAGGAAAAAATATTCAAGGTATCAATGAGAAGTTTTAAAACACAAGAGATTATTTACTAGGTAAACATTCTAGAAACAAAAACATTAGAGCAAATGTTTTTGTTCCCTGTACTCCTTCGGATAGCCGATGAAGCCCATGAACCCACTGACCAGAATAATATGTTTAAATCTATTACAAAAGAAAGAAACAACTGTATTGTGGAATGCTTATATCTATAACATCTTTGGTGAACAATTCAGTTATTAATACTGTATGCTTTGTTATCTATGATCACGAGAAATTCAAGGAAAATGCTTAATTTAATTACATGTTCGGAAAATGAGACCATTTTTTTTTCTTCATATGTCCATGGGCACCCTAGATTCAACATGTGAAACCCTTGTGTGTGTAAATGACCCAGGAATAATACTTTAATTAGTGAAAAGAAAATGGCAATTATTACAACCAAGAGGAATGTGAACATATTAGTAAATTTTTCTAGTTAGGCTATTAAATATTTCACTATAGTATATATATTTCACATGCCTAGTAAACAATCCATACTTGTTTAAAATTACCATTCAGGTATATATTGATGATTATTAAAAAAAATAAAATACTGAAAATTCTGAAACTACAGAAGATAAAATACTGAAAGTTACAAATTATTTCAATATGAAATTAAAATTTGAGTTTAATTTAAATATTCTGACACTTTGTCAAGTATTCATTAGAAGAGGAGTTGAAAAGACAAATAAGATGTTCCCTGCTCTTACAGAGTTTATCATTCAAGGAAAGAAAACAGTTTGCTTCCTAACTGGATTTTTCCCACTTTTGCTACCACATTTTTCACTTGAATTATTCTTAACTTCTACTGATTGAAGTGTCCAGGGCCTGTCACGGTGTCTGGATAAGAGTAGGAGGTCTGGGTGAGTTCCAGGACTTATCATTAGACTTGTCCACTCCAGGTGGAGTATAATAATGACAAATTGACAGCAGAAATTCAGCATGCAGAGCAAAGCCTGGTCTCCATGACAAATAGCTAATGCCAGTCATTATGCTTTCAGAAGCTAGATATTGTGATTATTAGGAGAAGCAGGATGTCTTCCCAGATAGAAATAACATAATGGGGAAGATAGAAGACTGCATGTGAGCAATAAAAATCAGATTACTACTTAAAGAGTCATAAATAAAGCTCTAAGGAGAAAACAAATAACAGAGTACCTTTAATTATGTTACTGGAGCAGGAAATCCTAGTATGTAGATAGCAGAAGCGCAGAGCATTGAACTGTGCATATTAAGAAGATCTAGATCTGGAGGGGCAGTCAGAGGGATACTGAGTAATCAGAGGCACTAAAACTGCGTGTCCTGTATAAGGTTAGCAAACAAGTTCAATCTAGTGACCAGTGCAGTAGCATGGCAGTGAGACTGTACAAGTTACCAGACTTTATGGAAAATAATATCTCAAACAAGAATAATCATATATACAAGCTTAAATTTCAGTGATGCTTGGAAGATTCCCCTTGTACCAATATATATTTTCCCAATCAAGCGTTCTGCTGACTAAAATTCTAAAATCTTTTGTCACTTTCGAAAGTGCAAATGATAAAGGGACTTTTTTCTGAAGTATTGGTAATCAACAGTTAATATATGGAAGCACTGAGTGCATTTTTATCAGGTACTATGTCAGCCCAATGGACACAAAAACAAAAACAAATGGATAAAAGAGTAGCTCAAAGTCTAGGTAATAACTTAAAATTGAAACACAGTATACTCAAAGTGATAAATATAGCACCTCTTTGTGCTTGGACCAGGAACAGGGCCTACTGAGAAATTTGATCTTTAAGTGAGACATGAAGGAAGAATTCCCTTTTTTCCTGGTACAGACGTTCTAGAAATAAATGGAATAATGCATGAAAAACACAGAAGAATGGTTAAGGTATTACCATTCATTATTGCCTGTTGATATTACAGTGTGATAAATTTACTTTCCTTCTCCCAGATCAATACTATTTGCGTAGGATGAAAATGCTAATATCTTTGATACAAAGGATGCTTAGTAGAAAGAAAAGCATGTAACAGGATGCATATTTCTTCCACTTCCAATTGTGATTTGGCTGTCCTTGCAAAGGAGAAATATTTTTATCATTATGATTGGCACATAATTATATCATTATTATTTAACTCTTACGTTCAGAAATATGATTTAGTTTAAAACTTCAAAAGTATGTTCATTTGAACTGAATAGATAAGAAAAAAATTTGAAGAGTTTAAACAGCTATTAGAACAATTTAGCAATATATCCACAACCAACTGACTTTTCTTGCTTACTTCAAATAGAGGCAACACTCTCCTGCTATTTCATTTAATTCAACCTGGGGTGCTCTCAAATTTGTAATGGTAATAAGAAAGAAAAGATATAGCCTGCTCATTAACAGCATATATGACTTTCTGATCAGGATGGATCTTAATGGTAATTCCATTTTCTGCTGAAGTCATTGCCTGGCAGACTCATTGCTGGCTGTAAAGGTTGTACTCATTAAGCTACAGTTACCAACCTGTGGGGAAGAATGTTATTTTCCTAGCCACTAGGCTGCCTAATGCTGATTTTTTTAAACCATCCCATTGATTTGTTCAGGTTTTGTAATTTGCGTCTTTCCTTTTATACTCTCCACCTCTGTAGACTCTTAATGTGTATTTTATCATTTAGTCAAGTCATGATCCTGTGGGCCACTACATGAGCTCAAGATGCTTAACTGTTGACTTTGCTGAATCCTACTGTGTGAGACCTAGTTGTCAGAAGATCACAAGAGTACAGATTATATATAAATGTCTGAGTTGCTTCCAGAGAAAGACATCTCAACTCTTAGGACCCATAATGTTGATTGAGACCCTCCTCCCAAAGTGGTGGTGTTGTACACATAAAAAAGAGAGGGTGAGTTGTATAAGCGGTCATTCCTTGTGAGGAGAAAAAGATGAATCAGGCCATTGTTGAATGAAGAGAGTGTACACTCTTGAGATTTTTCATGCTGAGAAAAGCTTTTTAGAATTGACATGTGTAAACACAGTGGGTTTTGTACATACTAAAATGGTACCTTCTTTCTCTGCAATTTAAACAAGAGATGGACAAATAATTTTAGGTTGACCAGTCACTGCAGGGATCATGAGAAAGAATATGGGAGGACCCAGCTTAAAATAGAAAAGAAAATAGGAATAGAAAAAGTAGTGATATAAATGAAATAATTGTGGTAAGATTGTCCCATATATATCCCTCATTGTCCTCTTTGGATTAACATGCCTAGAAAGCATGAACTAATTTCATTTAACAATTGTGTATATATTATGTTGGTTTTAAAAAGCATGCTTTAATTTTCTTCATTACCTAGAATCTCTACTATTTATTGAAACTGGGAGATTTTCTTGGTGAAATAGTACATAAATGTTTTATTTCATCAGGCTGTGGCAAAAATAGCTAATACTTTTTTATTTTATTACAATTCAAGAGGAATTTCAAGTAAATTTACACAAATATGAAAAGAACAAATTTTTATAAACTTTTTCTTTGAAAACAGGGTTTTCAAAATAATATGTGTTTAAAATAAATGTCTAGTGAGTATTCTCAGGGAAGGCTACTAAATTGGTAGGGTGTTCTATTTGATCTGTCACTAGAAAAGCAAATGACACTTTTAGAAAATAATCATTTAACAGTTCATAGCAACATTAACTTTTCATTACATTAATATTTATTAAAGAATACTAATTGAGTATAATTTCTATTTAAATGCCAATATGGCACTTTTCATTTCCTTATTTTTTATTCACAGGAGAAAGTTTAGAAATATGGTTTAACATATAGAGGTTTTAGAAAGAAATTATGATGTAAGCTCTCTTCCTCAGAGGGTTTATGTACACACACTCTTGGAGTGGAGAGAAAATTATCTTTTTGTCCTTCCCTAGATGGTGATGAAATGTTGGGTAAGTGGCAAGCCATTGATTGGGAAGCCGGTGCTCCTTCCAGCTTCCAGCTAGATTGCTTCCTATTACCCTCCGACATGACATGTGTCTTACAAAGCCAGGCTTCTAGAATGCTTCATCACCACATGAAAGAAATTGAGTCTTGCAATAACTCAGTGCTATCATTCATTCTGTTCATTTAACAAATACATATTGTGCATGAGGCTATGTCCTGGGTTCTGAAAGTGAAAAAAGAAAATAAAGCTTCAAGAAACTCAGTCTACTTTAAAAAAAAACAAAAAATAAGTATTTTAAATGGTCCAATATCACCATGGAGCATAGAGGAAGGAAAAATGGCTTAGAGGAAAAGGAGAGAGATAACACTCCAGTTATTTTAACTGGGATAGTTTAATGAAAACTATTGCTAACACTGTTGGAGAATTGTCCTGGCGGAATGAGGAGCATTAAAGTGTCAGTGGTAGTGACTCTTGAAACAATTAACACCCCTTAGTCTGAGCTAAGAGAAAAAAGGGTAAATTATTACAGTTTAAATGCCCAAAAGAGGGCCTTTGTGGAGCTGGAGCTCTGACTACTAAGGAGGGGTGCTACGTGATTGGAATAGACATCTCTGAACCTGAGGACGGACCTCATGGAGCAGAGGCTCAGATCTTGAGGGAGGTCTGTCAGAAGGGTATTTCTAATGTCTCCAATTTGGCTGGTTCTGGGAGTACTGGAAAAACTGAACACTGAAATCAACAGCTATTATTAAATGAATTGTCACTGCCAAAGTTAAGTTGCCCTGCTGTGGTGATGCTGACAGGAACAAAAAAAGCCTACGCTGGAAGCAAAACTAGGGGAACAAAACCCTTCTCCCTCCAGCTTTTATTCTCCTGCTCGTGCCTCCAGTGGCAGAAGCTAATAAGGAAACCAGCTAGCAAAGATGAAATGTGGTTTACAGAATCCCTACACTTGCGGAGCAAGGAGAGTGAGTTTTAATCTGGGAAACAATAGTTTATTAGGTGGCAAAGAAAGTAGATGCAAGGTAATGGAGGGCAGTTCAATAAAAATAACTTCACAAGAGAAGGAACTCTGAGCTGAAGATGAGTGAGCAAGCGTTTTCTATTGTGGAGTGAGAAACTTGGTGTAAGCCAGGATAAAGAATCATAGAAAGGGTGGTTTGAAAGAAGGAGAAACTAAGATACATAACTTACTAGGAATAATAGTAGAAAACGTATTTGAAAGGAGAGGCAGATAAAACTGGTTGGATTAATCAAGGTTGTCAGATTATGAAAACCTAAGAATTTCAGAGAGTAATTTGGATAAACATTCCCTTATAAGCAGCCATTAAAGCTTATAAGGAATAGTAGTACTTAAAATTTAAAGCTAAAGGAAGCCTGAAGTGGTATGGGTTTCAGGAAGGTTGGGAAGAAGGAAAGAATGGATTTAAGTCCAGGAAATGAACTACCTTCATAATATAGAATCATGGGCGAGGATGGCAGTAAGTCACTGCTGACTAATTCCAAATTATAAAAGAAAAATTAATTGATGGAACTGCCTGTAAAGTGAAATAACAGAAAGTTAAAGACCCATGGCTTGTTTTAAAGTGTAGCTTTTTTTTTCTTATAATGAAGAGATGTTAAGTGACTTAGTAAACTATAATATTTTATACAAAATGTTCCCTTAGTAATTGTGCATTAATGAAAACAATGGTTATAAAAGTTTTAAAATATATAAAATAACCCTAAGTAATATGGTCTGCATTTAGAAGTCTTATATGAAAAATGCTTCTTGAAGATTTTTACAATAGGATGGTGACTTGAGAAGTCTCTATTTAAGGAGTTGATATATCCCTTGGACTATCAGAATTTAACTATTGAGATTGCTTGAAAATAAAGTGCCCTCCTTATTTTACTGTACATGAAACAAGAGGATATTTATTGGCTTTAACAACTGCAGTGGGAAATAAGAGAGGGAATACTGATTATAATTAACCAAGGGCTTTTTGGTTGGTTATCTTGGATTATTTCCATACTTATCTGCCCCTATTGCATAGTCATTCATATAGTCTCCCAAAGGATCTTAAACCAAACATGATAATATATTTTCCAAACTGTTTATTAGGAACAGTTTTAAAGTTGTGTAGAACTGAATACTGACATTCAAGTAAGCCAGCGTCCCTCAGCCTCAGCCATCAAACTTCTATATTTCTGCAATGTTGTTGCTTTTCTAAACTAGTAGCATGCTGCTAGAGCCAACTGTATTTGTTAATGACTTACATCTGAGGACATATCAGAAAAGGGTAATATCCTTTTCATATAAGCATGGAAACTGAAGAGAAATACTATTCTGGATCCTTTGTGCTTGTATGTATCACAGTCAAGTTAGGAATGTGCAGAAATGAAAGGTTATATATAAAACAACAAAACCTGGCATTCAGGTCTATTTAATATGAACAAAGAGAGCAACTTCTTGTATAGTGAATCATAGTAGCAATAACTCATCACTATAAATGTATGATGAATGAAAAAATTATTTGGGGGCTGAAGATACAGATTATAATTATTAACAGGGAAATGATCACTTAGGTAATGAGAATAAGTAAGTCCCACTAGTATATATCTTGGAAGAAGAGCGCACATAAAGATATATATATAATACATATATATATATGTAAATTATTTCCAGAATCTCTCGCCTGGCCTTAGTTCATTTCCATATCAATAGGTGTTTCCAAGCAGTGGAGAGAAGTAGTCCATCTCCATATCAGTAGGTAATTACACAGGGGAATGAGGGCATATATGGACCTGAGAGGTTGGGTGGGGTCCTTTTATTGCAGCTGAGTTGCAAGAGACATGGGCAGGCAGAAGTGGATGACTGCTTGTTCACAATAAATGGATTTCTCCCACTTTTTTTCTCTCTTTGACTGTTTTCAGTTCAAAGGTATTTTTCCCTGGGCCGGGAAAATATTTCCCCGAAGTTACACAGAAGTATTTCAAATTTTCAACAGCTTCAAGGATCTCTAGGGTTACTTTGGAGATGCTGCTCCCATTGCTGAAAATACTGGTCCTTTAAAACTTTTAAAACAGAGTGGCCCAGGTGTTTTAAACAATAGGATTCCTAGTTCTATTTTGGTTGAATAGAGGTTATCATTTATTTAAAAAAAAATAGCTTGCTGAAATAGTACAAATTCTAAACAACCAGCTCCTATTTTTCACATTAAACACCATCTCACACCATGATGTATTTGATTACAAAATGCTTCAGTTAAATTCCATCCCTACACTACCACCCACTGGCATTGTGCAGAGTACATGGACTGGGATGATTTATGCTGCTACTTGTATTGATAAACTCTGAGAGCTCATTCATTTCCAATTAGTCCCTAAAGAAATCAGTAAGGTTCTCCTTAAATAACCAGCAAGTAACAAGAATGTGCTTGGCAATCAAGAGTCTCTCGACTGCACTGTTTTTTTTGTCAGTTCCTAACCGACCTGACCAAATAAAATATGCTCGCTCTCTAGCACATGCATGTCATTAACCACTGACTATAATGCTGTTGAAAATGATCATGAAGCATAGTATTTGTACACTAATATGATTTGAATGTCTTATTTCATTACATGTTTTCCATCATACTGAATTAGCATTACATTACAGTTAGCTCTTTTTTACCTTAATAAGAATGGATTTGTTGTAATTAGATCTCTGCCTCATATTTATAAAAAGCAGATATAATTTGAGATGGAAGATAAACTGCTATAAAATGACTAAAAATGAATAATATTGAGGAAGGTTCACAGGGTAATTTCCCCCAAACACACATTTATTTTTCCTCTTTCTCTTTTCTAATTTTATTTATATCTATATCTATGTATTTATATTTACATTTATACCCTTATATATATTCATATTTCTACATATATCCTTATATGACACCCCTATTGGATGTGCACTGCTGTGTACATATATATATCATATATAGAAATAAATGCTGTATCTACATATTTTTTATAATATATATGTGCACATAAATATGTATGTCATTGTGTGTGAGATGTTGCTCACACACACACATGTAAAATTTAAGTCTTTCATTTATGATTCAAGTAAGTAGGCTTGGCAGATAATAAAACATGCATATGACATAGCCAATATTTATTTTACATATTTTAGGTTTTCCTTTTTATCTTAAGAGGATTTAATATTTTAAATGTTATGTACTATATTCATAAAATAGTTTTGAGACCTAGTTTTGTCATCTTTAAAAATAATTCTAGGTATAAACCATGCTTATCATTTAGTCTACTACCCAGTCGCTTTCTGAAAAGCACAACTTGATTTTCATATTTTCCTGGTTTTTGTATTTTTCCTACTCACATGTTTTGGATTGTAAGGATTTGTATGTCATATAATCATATGTTATTTTATTCTGTTAAGCAGAGTTCCTTGTTGATATGGTAGTATGTATAATTAGCTATAAACCCTACATGCTTTGGTAGGCTATCTTGTTTTGTAAAGTATTTTCTTTACCCAGACGAAGTTGTATCTTTGTCACACCTCTTACCATTAAGTTACTGACTTTTATTTGTTACATCACTACCATTGGAGTGCGGTATATTACAGGCTAACCACAGAGAAAATATAAATGCAATAATTGGATAGCAAATGAGGAGAGTGTTGAACGTAGTAAATTATCAGTCCTTACATTAACTTCCCTTTGATGAGTAGTCCTTAAGAAATGTATGGCCTCAATGGATTAAAAAGCCATTGATGACAGCCAGCAAATATGAAGTTGTTAATTATTGGCTTGGGACATACTCACATTCACATGATATTCTAGGAACTGTCTTGTGACTCATAAAAAGTTGATTATTTTATTTATGTCATCCATTATATGAGCAATACAAGAATTCACCTCTTCTAGTAGGCTTGATGTTTCTGAACTCTCTTGAGTTTCTTAGTTTTTCCTGCTGAAGTTGCAGCTAGATATTTAATCTCTTCTTCACTTCTGAATGTTACTTGTAAAAGGCAGTTTATATAAGTTTAAAATATTTGGTTAGGTAAATATTTGAGAGGTTATCTCCATTAGTCTTTCAGTTCTCTAGAAAAAGTTTATAATTTCTCAAGATGACCTGTTCATACAAGTTCTATCTCATTTGGATAAATAAAATTCACATAGGTTTTTGTCTTGATATTCATAGCTAGTGATCATACTATAGTAAACCAATAATTAATCTATAGCAATGGAACCAAGTGGACAAGAAATTACAAATGAAACATTGTTTGCTAAATAAAAGAAACAGGAAAACATAGGATGACAATTGTAAGAAACACTATGAGAAAGTGGTTTTATGAATAAAAAGAAAATTATGTATGCCCTTTCTTCCCTATTTATCTCTTTTTTATAACTGACATCTGAAATGTCCAAGGAATATGTTCAGCAAAAACTAAGACACATAGTATTGAAGAACAAACTCCTTTTCTATCCTAAAACCTCTTTTTCCTCATTGAGTGATCAATATGTGATATTCTGTACTACTCTTTTATGCATAAACTATTGTATTAATGTTTTCTGCCTATGTGTATATCATAAATACAATAAATATCCCTCATATGTTTTCTCTTATTTTACAATGTATGTAATATAGATAATTTAATCCTTATAACTGTGTAATTATATATTGTTAGATATTTATATTTCATGTAGTTATAATTAAAAGATACATGTATAAAAAATAGTTCAGTAAGTTCTTATAATAACATATCTTAGTCTCATTTATAGATAAGAAAATTTAAGATCAGAGAAAATGCCATCCCCAAGTTAATGAAACACCTAAGACATAAAGATGAGCTTTAAATTCAGATCCATGTGGCTTGGTTTGCTGTTTTTAGCAATTATTTACATTGGACTCTATTTAGGTCTTCATTAAATAGCATCCTTTTTCTCTAGCCTAATTCTGAATACAATGAGAAATAAAACAAGGAATAGAGGACGATGGTTAGCTTGTTACCCCTACCACAGAAACAGACAAGGCTGGAAGATACAGTGTACCAGGGAGGGAGCCACTATATCTGCTAAGGAAACCCCAGCATCAGGTTCACTGGAATGTCAGTCACAGGCAATGTAGGACCAGGGCAAAACCTTCCGGTACTCCACTGGCAAAGCAGAGCCGTCCCCCAGAGGAGCAAGAAAGACACGGCTTCATCCTAAGGTGAATAGAAGATTTAACTGAATAAGCTCCTCCTCAAGGGCAGACCATGTTGGGGAGAGCCCTGGGAATGCCTATGAAGAATCTCCCTTGAATGAAATCAGTATGAGGAAAAGCAGCGCCATCTAATATTCTGTTCCATGGTATTTGACATGTAAGAGATCTATTATAGAGGAAAATATTTATTCCTAAAAATTCTGTAAAAGGATATAATCTCTGAAAGAAATACATAACTTTAAGGAGTTAAGTATTTTGGAGTGATAGTCCTCATGCAAACATCAAGGGAAAAAATCAAATTTTTCATTGCCTGAAAATATGTAAAGTAAGACCAACAAAAAGAAAACAAACCAAATTATTTGCTTAGAGGACTGTGACATTTTTTTATATATAATTTATTCTTTATCATTAATTTACAAATACATGTGCAATATTACGATTATTAAACTACCCCTTCATCAGGTCCCCCCACCAACCCCATTAAAATCACTGTCCATCAGCGTAGTGAGATGCTATAGAATCACTACTTGTCTTCTCTAAGTTATACTGCCCTCCCCGTGCCCCCCCAACATTACATCTGCTTTTACCCTCTTATCCGTCCCTTCCCGCCCATCTTCCCCAGTCCCTTTCGTTTGGTAACTATTAGTCCGTTCTTGGGTTCTGTGAGTCTGCTGCTGTTTTGTTCCTTCAGTACTTTTTCTTTGTTCTTATACTCCACATATGAGTGAAATCATTTGATACTTGTCTTTTTCGGCTTGGCTTATTTCACTGAGCATAATACCCTCTAGCTCCATCCATGTTGTTGCAAATGGTAGGATTTGTTTTCTTCTTATGGCTGAATAATATTCCATTGTGTTTATGTACCACATCTTCTTTACCCATTCATCTACTGATGGACACTTAGGTTGCTTCCATTTCTTGGCTATTGTAAATAGTGCTGCAATAAACATAGGGGTGCATCTGTCCTTTTCAAATTGGGCTGCTGCATTCTTAGGGTAAATTCCTAGGAGTGGAATTCCTGGGTCAAATGGTATTTCTATTTTGAGTTTTTTGAGGAACCTCCATACTGCTTTCCACAATGGTTGAACTAATTTGCAGTCCCACCAGCAGTGTAGGAGGGTTCCCTTTTCTCCACATCCTCGCCAACATTTGTTGTTGTTTGTGTTTTGGATGTTGGCCATCCTCACTGGTGTGAGGTGATATCTCATTGTGGTTTTAATCTGCATTTCTCTGATGATTAGCGATGTGGAGCATCTTTTCATGTGCCTGTTGGCCATCTGAATTTCTTCTTTGGAGAAGTGTCTATTCATGTCCTCTGCCCATTTCTTAATTGGATTATTTGCTTTCTGTTTGTTAAGGTGCATGAGTTCTTTATATATTTTGGATGTCAACCCTTTATCAGATACGTTTTTTATGAATATATTCTCCCATACTGTAGGATGTCTTTTTGTTCTACTGATGGTGTCCTTTGCTGTACAGAAGCTTTTCAGCTTGATATAGTCCCACTTGTTCATTTTTGCTTTTGTTTCCCTTGCCCGGGGAGATATGTTCATGAAGAAGTTGCTCATGTTTATGTCCAAGAGATTTTTGCCTATGTTTTTTTCTAAGAGTTTTATGGTTTCATGACTTACATTCAAGTCTTTGATCCACCTTGAGTTTACCTTTGTGTATGGGGCTAGACAGTAGTCCAGTTTCATTCTCTTACATGTAGCTGTCCAGTTTTTCCAACACCAGCTGCTGAAGAGGCTGTCATCTCCCCATTGTATATCCAAGGCACTTTTATCAAATATTAATTGACTGTATATGTTTGGGTTAATGTTTGGATTTTCTATTCTGTTCCACTGGTCTGTGGGTCTGTTTTTGTGCCAATACCAAATTGTCTTGATTACTGTGGCTTTGTAGTAGAGCTTGAAGTCAGGGAGTGTAATTCCCCCTGTTTTATTCCTCCTTCTCAGGATTGCTTTGGCTATTCGGGGTCTTTTGTGGTTCCATATGAATTTTAGAATTATTTGTTCCAGTTCATTGAAGAAAGCTGTTGGTAGTTTGATAGGGATTGCATTGAATCTGTAGATTGCTTTAGGTAGTATAGCCATTTTGACAATATTTATTCTTCCTAGCCAAGAGCATGGGATGCATTTCCATTTGTTAGTGTCCTCTTTAATTTCTCTTAGGAGTGTCTTGTTGTTTTCAGAGTACAGGTCTTTCACTTCCTTTGTTAGGTTTATTCCTAGGTATTTTATTCTTTTTGATGCAATTGTGAATGGAATTGTTTTTCTGATTTCTCTTTCTGTTAGTTCATCATTAGTGTATAGGAAAGCAACAGATTTCTGTGTGTTAATTTTGTATCCTGCAACTTTGCTGAATTCAGATATTAGTTCTAGTAGTTTTGGAATGGAATCTTTAGGGTTTTTTATGTACAGTATCATGTCATCTGCAAATAGTGACAATTTGACTTCTTCCTTACCAATCTGGATGCCTTGTATGTCTTTGTTTTGTCTGATTGCTGTGGCTAGGACCTCCAGTACTATGTTGAATAACAGTGGAGAGAGTGGGCATCCTTGTCTTGTTCCCGATCTTAGATGAAAAGCTTTCAGCGTCTCGCCGTTAAGTATGATGTTAGCTGTGGGTTTGTCATATATAGCCTTTATGATGTTGAGGTACTTGCCCTCTATACCCATTTTGTTGAGAGTTTTAATCAGGAATGGATGCTGAATTTTGTCAAATGCTTTTTCAGCATCTATGGAGATGATCATGTGGTTTTTGTTCTTCTTTTTGTTGATGTGGTGGATGATGTTGATGGATTTTCGAATGTTGTACCATCCTTGCATCCCTGGGATGAATCCCACTTGATCATGGTGTATGATCCTCTTGATGTATTTTTGAATTCGGTTTGCTAATATTTTGTTGAGTATTTTTGCATCTACGTTCATCAGGGATATTGGTCTGGAATTTTCTTTTTTGGTGAGGTCTTTGCCCGGTTTTGGTATTAGAGTGATGCTGGCTTCATAGAATGAGTTTGGAACTATTCCCTCCTCTGCTATTTTTTGGAAAACTTTAAGGAGAATGGGTGTTATTTCTTCTCTATATGTCTGGTAGAATTCAAACGTGAGTCCATCAGGTCTGGGGGTTTTGTTCTTGGGTAGTTTTTTGATTACTGATTCAATTTTGTTGCTGGTGATTGGTCTGTTTAGTTTTTCTTTTTCTTGCTTGGTCATTCTTGGGAGGTTGTATTTTTCTAAGTTGTCCAGTTCTTCTAGGTTTTTCAGCTTGTTAGCATATAGATTCCCATAATATTCTCTTATAATTCTTTGTATTTCTGTGGGGTCCGTCGTTATTTTTCCTTTCTCATTTCTGATTGTGTTTATGTGTGTAGATTCTCTTTTTCTCTTAATGAGTCTGGCTAGGGGTTTATCTATTTTGTTTATTTTTTCAAAGAACCAGCTCTTGGTTTTATTGATTTTTTCTATTGTTTTATTCTTCTCAATTTTATTTATTTCTTCTCTAATCTTTATTATGTCCCTCCTTCTGGTGACTTTGGGCCTCATTTGTTCTTCTTTTTCCAATTTCAGTAATTGTGTCTTTAGACTATTCATTTGGGAATGTTCTTCCTTCTTTAAATAGGCCTGGATTGCAATATACTTTCCTCTTAGAACTGCCTTTGCTGCGTCCCACAGAGGTTGTGGCTTTGTGTTGTTGTTGTCATTGGTCTCCATATATTCTTTGATTTCTGTTTTGATTTGGTCGTTAACCCATTGATTAATTAGGAGAGTGTTGTTAAGTCTCCATGTATTTGTGAGCCTTTTTGATTTCTTTCTAAAATTTATTTCTAGTTTTATACCTTGGTGATCTGAGAAGTTGCTTGGTAGGATTTCAATATTTTTGAAATTACTGAGGTTCTTTTTGTGGCCTAGTATGTGGTCTATTCTGTAAAATGTTCCATGTGCACTTGAGAAGAATGTGTATCCTGTTGCTTTTGGGTGTAGAGTTCTGTAGATGTCTGTTAGGTCCATCTGTTCTAGTGTGTTGTTCAGTGCCTCTGTGTCTTTACTTATTTTCTGTCTGGTTGATCTGTCCTCTGGAGTGAGTGGTGTGTTGAAGTCTCCTAAGATGAATGCATTGCTGTCTATTTCCTCCTTTAATTCTGTTAGTATTTGTCTCACATATGCTGCGCTCCTGTGTTGGGTGCATATATATTTATAATGGTTATATCTTCTTGTTGGACTGACCCCTTTATCATTATGTAATGTCCTTCTTTATCTTTTGCTACTTTCTTCGTTTTGAAGTCTATTTTGTCTGATACAAGTACTGCAACACCTGCTTTTTTCTCTTTGTTGTTTGCATGAAATATCTTTTTCCATCCCTTCACTTTTAGTCTGTGTATATCTTTGGATTTGAGGTGAGTTTCTTGTAGGCAGCATATAGATGGGTCTTGCTTTTTTATCCATTCTGTTACTCTGTGTCTTTTGATTGGTGCATTCAGTCCATTTACATTTAGGGTGATTATTGATAGGTATGTACTTATTGCCATTGCTGGCTTTAGATTCGTGGTTACCAAGGGTTCAAGGGTTGCTTCTTTACTATCTAACAATCTAACTTAACATTCTTGTTAAGTTATTGTAAACACAGTCTGATGTTTCTTTCTTTCTCTCCCTTCTTATTCCTCCTCCTCCATTCTTTCTATAATACGTGTTTTATTCTTTGCCTTTAGTTGGTATTTGGATGGTCTGCTTTCTTTGCTATGATTTTTTTTCTCTGGTGACATCTTTTTAGCCTTAGGTGTGCTTCCATCTAGAGCAGTCCATTTAAGATATCCTGTAGTGGTGGTTTATGAGAGGCAAACTCTCTCAACTTTCGTTTGTCTGGAAATTGTTTAATCCCTCCATCATATTTAAATGATAATCGTGCTGGATACAATATTCTTGGTTCGAGGCCCTTCTGTTTCATAACGTTAAATATATCATGCCATTCTCTTCTGGCCTGTAAGGTTTCTGTTGAGAAGTCTGATGATAGTCTGATGGGTTTTCCTTTGTAGGTGATCTTTTTTCTCTCTCTAGCTGCCTTTAATACCCTGTGTTTATCTTTGATCTTTGCCATCTTAATTATTATGTGTCTTGGTGTTGTCTTCCTTGGGTCCCTTGTGTTGGGAGATCTATGAGCTTTGGTGGACTGCGAGACTACTTCCTTCCCCAGCGAGGGAAAGTTTTCAGCAATTATTTCTTCAAAGACACTTTCTATCCCTTTTTCTCTCTCTTCTTCCTCTGGTACTCCTATAATGCGAATATTGTTCCGTTTGGATTGGTCACACAGTTCTCTTAATATTCTTTCATTCCTAGAAATCCTTTTATCTCTCTCTGCCTCAGCTGCTCTGTACTCCTGTTCTCTGTTTTCTATTCCATTAACAGTCTCTTGCATCTCATCCATTCTGCTGTTAAGCCCGTCGATCGCTTGTCTGATTTCTGTATTGTCTTTCCTCAGTTCCCTCACTTCCTCCCTCAGCTCTTGCACATTTCTCTGTAGGTCCATCAGCATGGTTATGACTTTTATTCTGAATTCTTTTTCAGGGAGGCTGTGCATTTCCATCCCTTCAGACTCTCTCTCTGGGGTTGTCTGGTTGATTTTGGTCTGAACCATATTCCTCTGTCTTTTCATGGCTGTATAATTTGGTCACTGATAGTTGCCACGTATGTCAGCTGGGCTCTTTAAGACTTTAAAAAGAAGAAAAACAAAGAGATAAAAAGGAAAAAAAAGGAAAGAAAGAAAGAAAGAAAGAAAAAAAAGAAAGAAAAGAAAAAACAAAAACAAAACAAAAAACAAAACAAAACAAAAAAAACAAAAAAAGATGCCCACCGGACATAGATTCTGTGGGAATGCTCTAGGTGGCGCTATTGCCCCACTATTCCACAGCTGTGACTGTGCCGCTCCACAGGGCCCTTTATCGCTCTGGCAGGGGTGGGAACGAGTAGGAGGCTGTTGATCTCAGTGAGAAGTGTAAGTATGGCTACGCTTCCTCAGTCGCCAGCTAAGGCGTCTGAAACTCCCCAGGACTCCCAGCCTGCTGGGCTACGTGTGCTAGGGCGATCCGGCTCCTCCGCTGGGCTCCTGTCTCTTTAAGACCGCTGAAGAAAGCGCGCACTTTTTTTTTTTCCTTCCCGGAGCCGGCTGCAAGCACCCTGGCGCGTTCCCCGCTCAGATCCTGCCCCTCTGTCTCTCCAATCTCCGCTGCACTGCGCAATGTGGGTCAGCGCTCCCCGCGCAGATCCCCGGGGCTGGCTACTTCGCGGGGTGCACTTCCACTCCCTCCCGGCTCTGAATCCTCTCCTCCCGCCAGTGCGCTGGGGTGGGGGAGGGCTCGGGTCCCGCCGGGTCGCGGCTCCGGATCTTACCCGCCTCTTGGGGTGCCGAGTCCTCTCGGGTGTAGCTGCACGCTGTGCGCTTTCCTGTGTATTCTCGTCTCTCTTTTAGGAATAGATGTATTTTCTGTGTTTTCGTAGATAAATATAGTGTTGGGAGGAGATTTCTGCCGCCCTGCTCACACCGCCATCTTCCCAGAAGTCTGCAAGAGAGTTTTTAATAAGAAAAATTAACCTCAACATTGAACTGCTTAAAAAAGAGTGCAAAGTACTTGGCCTTGGTTAGTCTTGCTCCAGTGTGATGATTGCTCATTAGGCTGAACCTGAGGTGGCAGGGACTTCACTCAGAGCATCTACAGAAGCTCTTAATACAAAGGAATGTTACTGGACCAATGATCATAAGACCTGATTGGCATTCCAGTTTTGTTAATTACTGTGTGAACTTGAGCAAGTTATTTAGCCACTAGAGTCTCACTTTCCTCATCCATAAAATGTGTATGCTAATACCTAATCATAGAATTACTGTGCAGAGCAAATGAAACAGCATAATGTATTTTTTAAAATCACATTGACTGCTCAGACCTCAATAAGCTGTTGGTTGGTTTTATCAACTTCTTACTGTTGTTGTTTCCAGAATGCCCTCCATGAAATACTAATTCTACCAAATGCAAAAGAGAAAAAAAAGATATAGTGAAATACATGTAGGAAGCAGTTACATACTAAGGATCCTCTTTTTTATAATGCATCTGAAAAGGCCTGAGGTTAAAACAATACCAAAAACACCAATAACAACAGCATAAAACACCTTTGTAGTTAACCCAGCATTTTCCAAATATATGTGACATTGGGCCCTGTTTTTCTTATATTTTATTCTTACTAATGTCTAATTAGTCACTAATTATAACAAATAGGTTACAGAAATATGTCACAGATTGTATTTTGGGAAAAGTCAACTTTGTCCAACTAACGTAGTTTCCAGGTTTCTAAAGTCCCAAATAAATATCTACCCTATATCCGGCCCTTACTCAAGGCCTTCTTATCACATTGCACTAGAAGACAAAATTACTCTATCACTGCGTCTCAAATTGGCTCCACAATGCAATCAGCTAGGGTGCTTTAAAAATTCCTGATTCTCAGATCCCATCCCTGGAGATTCTCAAATAATTGGTATGGGTGTGGCCTGAGCACATAGTTTGAAACACCCTAGGTAATTCCAAAATGTAGCCCAATTTACCACCGAAGATAATCCCAGAGTTATTATTTTCTAACACTCTTGACATAATTTTCATTCAAATTTGAGGGTAAGCCTGCAGTCTTTCTTACAAAGAGGATGGAAAACCCTTAGTGATCACAAGCAACGTCATTCATCCTTTAATTTGTGTAAAAATCATATTTTTGTCACAAAGGCAGTGGCCATGTCCACCAGGTTCTGTCCAACCTTTGTTCCTGGCCACTCCAGTTCTCAAAGCTGTCTTGTTTCTCTGAACTTCCTACTCATCTGATTGTTTTTCCCACTCAGAACAGCTTATGCAGTGTTGTGCCCAGTTAATTACCTTTCTGCATGGTTCTAGCTCAGTCCGCCTAACCGACAACCGTAAGTTCCTAAACTCAACACAAGTTATGGAAGGATGAGGCCCAAGACAGCATTGCACAGAAGAACGAGAGCTCTGGAGGAAAACACATGTGAATGTAAACACCAATTCTGCCTCTTTTTAACCATGTAGTCTTAGAATTTTTCTTTAATTTCTCTGAGCTCAATTTCCTTATCTTTAAAACAATACTGTTAGTACTGGCCTGGCAGAGTTGCTGTGAAGATTGAACGGGATAAGGTCCACAAAGTTCAGAGACCAGAGCACATAGCACGTCAGAGAGAATCAGACAAAGGAAGCTCTTATTCCTGTCCGTGCTGACCATTTTGAGACCTCAGTTGGTTGTGTCCACATGTACTGGACAGGAATTTTGACTCCTCAGAAGAAATCTTTCAAAATTCATATCTTTAAGCCCAGGGAAAAGACTCATGGCATTTTAGGCAAAGTGATTTTTCCTCAATTCATTATTTTCCTGCTATTAAAAAAAAAAAGAATTAAGGGGAAAATTAATGTGGTCACATTAATACATGAATGTAGATAGGGAATATATTACCATTCTGGATAAGTAATGTCCTTAAACAGAAATAAATCTGACGAAATTTTACTTCAGCTGGACTTAAAGGTATTTCCAGTAAATACCATTAGAGGCCAAGTGAGAGAATACGTGAAGCAGATTGGAACACAATGTAACAAACACATTAGCAAGTCATTATCCACGTAATGAAAACTATAAAGAAACTGCCTTTAATGACATAGGCAGGCCCCAGAGTATGTGGGGAGCTGCATGGCCTCCAAGGTTTGGGGTTCTGGGTGCATGTCTGTGTAAGACCAAAGAACAGAGGTTTGGCACTTACGCTGCATGAGTTACTACCTCTCTTCTGTCAGTTACCCATCAGCATCAACAAATAGTTCCTTTTCTGTGCCCTTTCTGCCTTAGTGATTTACTCCTGGACTAGCTGCATGGCATTTGCCCCTGGAATGGAACTGAAGTTGGGTGTGAAGTAGGTGGCCATATGCCTTAGCTTCACCTGTTCTCTACGTGGCCACACAGATTTCAGAGCAGAGGTTGTCACGGAGAGGAGCAGAATACGAAACAAAGACAGGCAGTCACTGAATTAATCTCAGGGCATAAGTGTGTCAGAGTGTCTCTGCATCTCTGATTGCCTGATGAGTTAGTCTTTGCTTCTCCGAGGCTCTCACCCCTTCCCAAAGCCATTCAGCTACACAGAAGAGTGAGATCAGAGCCTCAGCACCACGAGCAGATGGGGGTTTGGAATCAACCAGTGATGTACTCTTCAACAGGGCATCCAGGATCTGTGGTCCCTGGGTTCACAGAACCCGAAGAGGACTCTCCACTCTGCTCCCATATCTACATAAGCCTTGTCTGCTCACCAGGGAATATGCTAAATTTGCATTTCAAGAGAAAAAAGCAGATTGTCAGTGCCTTTTTAGCCCAGTGCCTGACAAATATTTAACACTCCCTAATATTAGCTATTTTCTATTATTATCATTATTATTGTTATGAAACAAAAGAAGGAAGGTATAATGCCAAGCGATATGAAAAGGTCTAGTAAGATCAGAGAGTTTAGGCAGTCATTGGCCTTAGCAGTATGGGAGTTGTCTGGCAAAGTGCACTGAGCAGTGAACAGAAACGGAAGAAACTGGACGGAGAGTAGCACTGGGATATAGGCATGAGGACCGGCAAGAGACTAGGCTGCAGCTAGAGAGGGAACCCTAGATCAGTCAAATCATTTTGGGTCTTAATTTTTTTTCTTCAGCTGGAATAGGGAATGTGTGGCAGTGCTGAAGTCTGTGTGATTCCCAGCTGTCCTGCATCTCTGCTTCCATGGTCTTGCCTGCTTGAGGCCCCTGCCTGGCATTCATGGCTTTTCTGGTGTCTAGGCCTGTTCTAAGAGCAAGACCTTCCAGGACATTTGGATATTTTTGTTTAAATTGCTAGTCTATAGAAAAGATGTGACATCCACAGAATGGTGTTTTTTCCTCATGTTCTTTACACAGAGTTGTGAGCTCAAGCTAAAAATTCAGCAGCCTTTTCTTTCTTAGGTTGTGAGTCATTTAATTATCCTTCTGGGCATCCAAAGGGAGTGGGTGAGCTCATTCAGCAGAGGCCTGATGGCCAAGAGCCTTACGAAAGCCCCAGAGCTGCTTGCAGGGCATCTGTTCTAAGAGGTGGCCAGAGTGCTGCCAGACTCCAGGAGGCATCAGGTACTTTCCCTGGACAGTGGCTCCATTCTGGTCTCCCATGTAGAATTGTTCATTCTTGAGGCCACCTTGTCTTTGAAGTCTTCAGTCTTCTTTAAAAGATTTCCAAGAGGTTTAAAAGCTCTGATACAAAAAAAGCATTACATCATCAAACCATTTCTACTTTGTGTCTGCCGTAGCTTTGTTTGTATCTGTTTTTTAAAGTGTATTACTAATTGACAGTTGGTCATTAAAAATCAGTCTTTTATCATTCCTCGTTCCTGAAGGTCCCTAAGTGCATTCACATTCTGAGTTTCTTTAGAGTGTGTTTCCCCAGATTCCCTCCTCCAAGTGTGTCAATGGTTCTTCTCCCCTCTTATTGGTCATATTTGCAATGTTTTCTTATTGACAAAAGAGCTGTTGAAAATAACCCAATGACTGGGCTCCAGATCATAAATGTGAGTCCTTACATGATGATCCATGCCTGCCTGGTTGGTACAATTGGCAGAACCCATTGTCTCAAATTAACTCTCTCTGTTTTGAGAAGATAACATGACCAAGACTTTGGAAACTTCACAGATGGTGATAAAAGAACAAACTCTATGGGAAGTTTTTCTTTTTAAATTAATAGGGAGTGTTCTTTTAAACTCTGCTGGCTGGCTATCGCCTGTAGGATTAATCCCAAACAATGGAACAGCAAGAAACTGTCTTACAACCAAGTCTCAGCATATTTTTCTAGCATCATTGTTTGAGGGTTTCTAAGTCTTGTGTTGTGAGCTATACTCACACATATTTTCCATGCATTTGCAAATGTGATATCCTCTGTCTACATGCTTCCTAGTCCCACCCCTCTATCTAACTAGAAATTACTCCTGAAAATTTTTATATCTAATTCAAATATGAACTCTTTTGTAAAATTTCTAGCAAATCCCTACATGGAAATCTCATCATACATATCTGTATTACAAATTGTATTTCATTAATTTTAATTGGCTAGTTTCACTCACTTGTGAGCATCTTCCTTTAATATCTGATGCCAAATATCTAGCTCAGTTTCTCGTAAATAGTAATTAATAATAAATGAAATGTTTACATTGTATTGAAATGTTTACATTGTTTATTGCCTATCCCAAGTAAATTGCTCATATTACTTCCAAATTCCCAAGCTTACTTAAATGTAAGAGTTACCAATTAATCCTGGACCCGTTGATAGTGCTTGACACCCTCCCATAGGAGTGCCATCTCTTTAAGCCTTTGATTTCTGTTAGAGAATCTCGGTTGCCTTTGGAGAAATGAGAATGTCAGAGGCGGGATTTCAGTTTCTTGATAGAATAGATGCTCCCAAATGGAAATGTGGGGGGAAAACAGAACAAAATCTAGTGCTTATCTGTATCATCTGATTCTCAGGGAAACGGCTAATTCAAAGCCAAGCAGTGCTCTGAAATCATATCCAGGACTACAATGTAGGTCGGTCTTCTGATCAGCATTTCTAAGATTACTGAAAATAAAATAGATTAAGATATCTGAGTCCCATCGTTGGCTCTGCCATCAATACACTGGACGATTTTTAAAGCAAGGCTCTACACTGGGTTTTGGTTGATTCATGTGTAAAATAAGTAAAACCATACCTATATTATAAGATATTATATGGATTAAATATGATTAAGGAGAGACCAGGAGAATTGTGTACATCACTTCACGATGTTTGTCATAATTTTTATAACAAACTTAAATCTAGTTATGGTTTTATGGCATATAGAGAACCCTGTAGGTCACAGCGCTGACTGAACTCTTCCTGGTTTTGCTGCCTCTATAAATGGGCGAATTTTCTCATGGAGTAACTGTTGGCAGCTTGTCAGAAATATGCCTTCATGTCCCTCTCATTGAACCATGCACTGCTCAAAGGAGAGACATTTTAGCGATTGGGCTCCAGGCATCTGGAGAGAAGAGAAAGAAAATGTCTGGGGCGCAGTGGTGGGGTGCTTTCCAGGGCGCTCATTATTCTCGATGGTCTTATATCATCCCAACAAGTGGTTGCACTTTCTAGTGTATGTCTAGACTAGTCTGTGACATACTCCCAACCAAGCCTCCTGTCTAGCCACCAGGATTTTACCCTTGGCCACTCTGTAGCTGACAAATACCTGTACAAAGACAGCAACAAGAGCAAGACACAGATGGTCTAACAGCTTTCTGTGTTCTGTCGTGATTGGGGTGGGGCAGACGCTGGGGAGGGGAGGGTTAAAAATGTGTCCAGGCCCCAAACCCAGTTTTCAAATCTACCTGTACAACTCATGCCTCTTCTACCTTTTTCACAATAGTATATGCTGTCTAGATAGCTAGATATATGTATATATAGTACAGTCTCTGTAGGTGCAGTTGGTAGGGAGGGAAGATGTTCTCCTCCACAGGTAGTGCTTTCTTTGCCTAAGCACGCACTAGGCAGAGCTAGCCACCCTCCATACCCTGCAGACTACAGCCTTCTGTTACCTCTTGTCCAGATGGCTAACACCACCAAATGTATATGTGCTCTGTGTGTGTGTGTGTGTGTGTGTGTGTGTGTGTGTGTGTGCGCGCGCGCACGTGCGTAGTAGATAAAGCTTTCAAAGACGTTGCCTGATGGAGAGAGATGGCTTGGTGGTTATCTTGTTATCTTATTAATGAGATGCCCAAAGCTCAGATTAACTCCCTGAGACTTTGAAGATGGCTTCAACAGGCTTTTCTGAAAATCAGAGCATTATAACCACTACCTGCCCTTTAGCCACCCATTTTGAAATTTGGATATAAAAGTGATCCCATTTTCTTTCCCTGTTTTGTTTCCCCTTGTGGTTCTATTATCACCAAGGGACACCCAGATTTATCTGCCTTAATAATGTATTTCATTGTTTTCCATAGGACTGAAGATAAATGGATTTGTAAAGAGAAATGGAATTGGGTTTGTCTCCTTCTTTTGATAACTTAGTAGGAATTCCAAAATTATTACCTGGGAGATTTTTCTCACTGTGACTAGATTATTGTTCGTGCTACATTTTAATTTCTCTTGCCTATATATCAACATTATTTTTTTTAAAAGATATGACTGTTTAAGGATACACTGTGTTTGCTCTCTCTAGATCTAAAGACAAATGGGTGAACACATTTCCGTTAATTAAAGTGTGTGCTGGAGGGAGTGAGATACTGTGGGTCATTCTTTCGGTTGTTAATTTTGTGGTAAGTAAGCTGCACCCTGTAGCACTTTGTGTCTGATTCAATATCACTCCGGACATTTAAATGTTAGTTATTATTGCCTGTGACTTTTCCATGTCAAGTGCCCTGGACAGACATTATAAGCCATTACTAAGCTTGTGCTCATGAAGACATTGAAGCTTCTATTTCTTGCCTGAGGATGGGGTGTGGTGGGGTGCATACTTTACGCAGAAGTACAAAGGGCATAAAGCTGACTGATAGTGTTTTCCAGTCTGCTAGGTTATTAGAGGAATGGGAGATGGAGAAACTAGAAACTTATATATGACAAGGCAGGGAAGAAGAGACATAAGTGAGAATGAGGAGGCCCTACAGGGCTCAGAGAGTCGTGCACTTCAGATTCTGGCTAAGATGGCTGTTTATGGAAGAGCAGGGAATTGACTGGAAAACTAACTGGCAAGAAAAACACATTCACACAAAATCTTCTTCTTGATAATGAATCTTAACTGACTTCCCCCAACTGTGTGTGTGTGTGTGTGTGTGGTGTTTCATGACTTATTAAATAGATTACCTACATTGATTTTTACTTTGAGATTTCCGGGCAATAACACAATACTTGAATTTTTCAATCTCATTGCTACATTATATGTTAATAAAAGCCAATAGCAAACATTTAAAAAGTTTTCCTAGATTAGGGCCCTTCCCAGAATCGATAATCTCATTGACACGGTTCAAAAAGCTATCAATTCTATGAGGACCACTAATGGCTGCAGAAAGCATGCATGTAAACAACACTAGGAAAATCAATGTTCTAAGCCATCAATAATTCTTGATGGCAGTTGGACTTATGAAAAACATAACATGTGCCTTATGCCTTAAGCATATGAAAAGGATCCATGTCAAGCTAGCTGGTGTCCTGGTGTCCAGGACAAAGCAACTATGGGTTAAGCCTTGCTGATCTGATGATTTATGCATGGGCAATACTATATGGGTCCTAAGAGGGAGCATCATATACATCCTATCTGATGCTCAGAGCAATTAGTAGAGAAGGAGGTACACTTGCTTCATTGTTGTGAGGTCTTGGAGACTAAGAGAAGTTACTCAGAGAAAAGAGAAGTAAGAGAAGTATGGGCAAGTTGGGAATAAAGCTTTTCTGGTTCCGGCTCTTTCCCCCATGGTGGTGATGGGTGTACATGCTACTGCATAGCTGGGAATGCAATGATGACTTCTTAGTTTCCAACTTTTAATTGGCTATCGTTAAGCAATTTCAAGGGAAACCTGAACATTACAAAGGATCCAGGAGGGTCAACAACACACTGCATGTCACCTAGGTTTAGAAAATTAACACTAAAGAGTATTCATTAAAGGATAAGGGCTATATTTTTTCATGCCCTTCAGTTATCTCAGTGGTTACCGGAGTATCTCTACTTCCTTAAGTGATCATATTGTTATTTCTTCCCATACCTGCCCATTTTAGATGGAGATGCTAATCAATAAAGCTGTTTTTAGAGAGATAGCCAGCTCCTACCTCCAACACTGCCTCTTAGAACCATGAACCAATCTTTTATCCTCTAACATTGTAACTTCTTTTCTGTAGCTGATTCTGTCTTCCACTGAATATTTTTGAGATACAAATTTTTGTTAAAAAGAAATGTTTACAGATGAAGCCTCACCCTCAAAGAAACAAAATTAATAGGAGAGAAGTATGATTCTGGGATCTCCTCAGTACAGTAATGAATTCAACATTCTTCAATCAAATTTAAAATTTAATTATAGGTAATTGTTCTTTTTTTAATGAAGTACTTTTGACATAATGCTACATTATTATATAATTAGATAATTAACTCCATTCATCACACTACAACTTATTTTTCTCTATGTTTTCTTTAAATATTTATATTCTGTGCCCATTTTTACAGCCACAAAGCTCACCATACTCAGGAGTGTGAGTCAAGGTAGACTGTAGAAGAGTTTAGTGAGAGATAACCACTGTTATTTCCCCAAGCATACCTCTCATGCTTATGCTCCTTGATTTGCCAGAAAATTAAATGTTTGCCAAGTACTTTTCATATTCTCAAACCTTTGATAGGCTCTCAATATTTCACCTACCATTTGCTGATCACATAATAGGGGCTATTCAAGGGCTTTGCTAACCCTGGACTCAAAGGTAAAGGGGGTCAAGACATAACCAAGGCATAAACTTGACCTAAAGGTGCTTAAAATACAGGGATAAATGGTCTGCTAGGTGCTCCTCCTCTTAAGGAGTTTACAATAAGTCGATTACAATAGTCACAGATATGAGACACTTTATTAGATTTAGTGTCCCCATAATGGCAGGAGAGTTTTTCTGGCAACCTTAGCCTTGTTTTACATGTTAACTCTGTATCACATATGGGTGCTTACAGGTTTGTGGGCAACAGCTCATGACCTTGCTTGATGTACTAGCATGGCATGATACTCATTTTCCATGTTTGCATATGACCAAAGAATTATTTTTAAATTACATTTATCTCTCTCTGGGACAGGTATTTGACCCACCTGCAGTCTTCCACCACATAATCTTAGGCAGGTTACTTAGCCTCGCTGTACCTTAGTTTACTCACCTGTAAAATGGGATAGTCGTGGAGTAGTGAGAATTTTGGAAGTCAGTAACTATAAATCACTAAGAAAAGTTCCTAAAACACAGCAGAAGTGTGAAATGATAGATATTATTGCTATTCTATTTTTTATTTTTCTACTATCATTAGCTAGAGATGCAATAAAAGTGGACTCCATCAATGCCTTTTATCATGTCCAAAGCTCACCTCTGAATATCCACAAATTGTTTTCGTGGGAGTGGTCCAGGGATGGTGTGTATTATAAATCTTGTGTTACTATAAAACCATCTTGTCTTCTGTAGGGGGAAAAAAAGGCATATGAATTGACTGTTGCCTTAAAGTAACTTCTCCACATTTTGATGTCTTAATGGTTATTTCCTGTGAGTATTGCACTAGTAAATATTCTCATGGCTCAAGTAAGAGTCTTGCAAAAAAAAAAGGTAACAAAAGAAGAAAAGAAAAGTGAAAAGGATGAGTAAGAGAACAAGAAAGCAACCTTTCCCTATTGCCAACTTACTGGAACTTTAAGTGCTTCGAATCTACTTATATGTGGCAACCTGGAATCTTGTACAGCCGATTTGTTGTCATTGTAGAGAACCATCCAAACTGGAAAGCCTCCCCAAACCTAGGGATTAAGAGTCTCTTATGGAGAAGTGGTCTGCTTTGGGAGGAGGTTCCTGAAGAAAGCCTCACAAGTTGAGAAATCAAATGGTTAAATACTGTAGTAACAAATGATTTCTCTTGGAATTGTCCCAGATTTTTTTTTCTTTTCTGTAATTAATAAAAAAGAAAATAAACAATAGATGCTGAAAGGAGTACTATAATGAATACCCTAATAGAGTGCTAGGTGCCCACGATGTGCTAAGCTCACCACAGAATTCGCAGGAGCATGGGAAATGTAGGCTTCAGTGGGACAAGTGAAGCTGTACACAGGTCAGCCCTCTCTCACACCAGCAGGAACTACTGTTCGCACAAGAAAATGCAATCTCTGTTGGAAATGAAAGGAAGGACTGAGTGTTTCACTGGAATCCTGGGAAAGATGAGGCAGAAATTGACTCAGGGATTTTTATTTTTATTTCTTACCTTGTCTCCAATCATACTAAAAAAGTCTTCAAAGTTGAGGTTCACATATTCTTTCATCTTTTCTCCAAGGACCTAGCTTACTGGTGATGCTCAGGAAAGAATTGTTAATTGGTTGCTTGGTTATGGGTGGGGACTGAGGTTTTGATATTTAATGAGTGGTGAGTATGTAGCATGAGCTTTGGAAGGTTCTACTGTCAGAGATGCCAAATTATGCTCAGTAAACTCCACTGATCCTGGTAGATGACCAGGCACTTATGCTCTTTTTAAATTGCATAATGACCCCAGGGACTTCTTGGTGGATGGGAAAATTCAGAGTGGGTGTTGATTGACAACAATCATTTTAAAGTCATCAGGTGACTGAATGCAGAGCTGTTGGGAGAAACTGAGACCACAAACGATACAGGCATTTATAATCTAACTAATAGGAGACACCCCTAAGGCTCAAAAGCAAAGCCAATCTCTCTGAACCTCAGTTGCACAACCTGTAAAATAGGAAAGCAAACACCTGCCCTCCCTCTTATCAAAAGGAGAAAAGGTGTGTGGCAGTCGCATGTTGGAGCTCAGCAGCAGGATACTTTTATACTGGGCTTCCATCCTCCACTTGTGAGCCTCAGAGCACCCAGTCCCCTTCCTTCGTCTCCTGACCTGGTCCCTGGCCCATGACTGAGGTGCCCTTTGTAAGAAATGCTGATTGCAAAGGTTGCTCTGTCAAATAGCCCATTCCCTCTGCACTCCATGAAAGAGCAAAACAAAGCCTTTTAAATCCACAGTTCCCACCAGTATCAAAAAGCAGCTTTCACAAATGGACAGAGCTTCAGGTACAGAGATGCCTTGATGGGCCAGAACTGTTCAGTAAAACCTGTCAGGGGGCTGCGGAGTTGTGATGCTATGCCTAGGGTGCAACAAGGAAGTCTCCATGTCTTCTGACAGCCCAGTTCTGGCTAAATCAGGTGTAAGCCACACTGCCTTGCAGGGGGACCCTCGTATCATACCAGTTAGTTGATGAGTAGGGGAAAGGTAGTGATGGTAAAAGCCATTTTATCTGCATGGAATGGATTCAAATGCACAGAAAATGCTAGGTCAAAGGTTCAAAGAGGTGCTCGTTCATGCTCCCAGTATAAATAGGATAACAAGGGGGGAGGAGTTAATACTTTGCAAGAATTGAAAATAGAGGATTTTGAAGACATAGCAACCAGCTCCAGTGAGGGGCAGCTGCACTGCCTAGACTCCTGAGACTATGCAAAGCTTCAGGATGATGGTGTAGCTTCATTCTGATGGGATAAATAAAAAAATTTTCCCCCTAGTTTTGGCAGCCCAGCAAAGAAAAAGAGATATTAGCAGAAGTTGGAGCCTTCGGGGGTCTGGCCTACATCCCAGCCATATCCTGAGAAAATGGCAGGACTTCCAAAAATTCTTGTGGCAGAAATCCGCATTTCCTGCCCTAAATGGTTAGGCCATCTGGAATGTCTATTATGGAAGCATTAAACTTATGGAACTCTCCTCACGGGCTCCCAAAACCACCTCAAGTATTCTACAGAATAAAAATAAGTTGAATTAAAACAAATTATGTGTATCACCAACTCTTCTAGAGGGGGAAGCACAAGTGTACTGGAATCATGTGGAAATACCAAAATATAAAAACAAAAAAATGTATAATTACATTTCACTGAGTGATTTCAAAGAGTAAATTTAACAGGTAGAAGTAAATCTAAAGTCAGGGCATTTTGGCCATGCCTTTCTCCTGGAATTCCTCCCTTACGTGCACTAATGGTCTCCCAGCAGGCAGGTGGATGCATGCAGCAACCCCTACCGCCCCAAAAGCCACCGAAGTGCTTTAATGATGGAGAGGCAGGTATATTATCCACCAGACAGCATTGGTCTTCTTTAGATGTCATTGTCATTTTAGAACGTACATGCAAATGAACTGACAAGTAAAAATACATAGTAAATCTAGTCTTAGTGCAAACAGGCCCACACATAGTGCTTAGTTTTCTGTTACTGCATAACAAATTACCACAAACTCAGTGACTTTCAACAATCTCCATTTATTATCTCCCAGTTATGCAGGCCAGAAGTCCAAGCACTGGAGGCTTGACCAAGTTCTCTTTGTGTATCAGAAGACTGAAGTCAAGGTGTCTGCTAGGCTGGGCTCCAACCTGGAAGCTCCAGGGAAGAATCTGCTTGTAGGCTCATTCAGCTGCTGGCAGGATTCATTTCTGTGGGGTTATAGGAGTGGAGGCTTGCTGGCTGTCAGCTGGGGCCCCTCTCAGACCCATAAAGCCACCTGTATTCCTTCTTATGTGGCCCCCTTTGTCTTCAAACCAGTAAGGCCCATTGACTCCCTCTCATCCTGAAACCTCTCGGACTTTTCCTTCTGCCTGCAGTCTGAGGAAGCTCTGCTTTTAAAGTGCTCACTGAGTAGATGAGGCCCTCCTGGATAATCTCCCTTTTGCCATATAATAAGGAACATAATCACAAGAGTAACACCAGGGGGCAAAGATCGGGGAGACCATTTTAAAATTCTGCTTACCACACATAGCTTGTGACTCATCCTAAAGACAGAAAAAGTTACGTGCTTTCCTACCAGAGCATGACTCCCTCTGGTCAAGCAGAATGCCCCCAAGGCAGGTGCCTGCGGCCTGTGTGGAGTGTGCAGCCCGCTACCTGTGCTGGTTGGTGGTGGAGGTTGTCACAGCTCACATGGCTGCTGCTTGGTATCCTTTAAAATGATCTCAGGACTGAATTCTGCCTCTGCCCACAGAGTCCCTCTTGCTCTTGACTTGCCACCTTACCTCATCCCCCATCCTAGAAGTCCCAGCCCTGAGGCTTGAAGAAACCTGTTTTCTCTGGCCATCCTACACTTCTGAATGCGAAGTGTCTTTCATTTTGTTCTGTCCACACTCATCTCCCTATTCAGACCTACACAGAGCAGGTAGGATGCCTCAGGGGATTCTAGTTGCTGCTCTAAAAAGTACAGATCCTTGGGTTATACTCCCCTGCTAACTCCTGCATGAAATCTGACCCAGAACAGGATCTCAGTGAATGATTGCAAGATGGATAGGTAGTGCTATTACCCTGTACAGGGTTCTGTATAGGCAGTAAATTATATGCCCAACAGCTTTGCATGCTGTTATGTTAGCAAAACAGATTAAGGTTTTAAATCCCACAATAGCCAATCAATATATATTGCAACACAGAATCCATACACTTCTAAATGAGTTTGTGTAGTTCAGTTCCCCTCTTTCCCCATTCAGGTAATACAATTCTCCTATTTAATCTGCTGGCTGATATGTGAGCTCTCAGAAGCCAGGGGATTATCTTCTTTGCTCCTGCAAATGATATAAGAATTAGCTACAGTGAATCTGTCAGTGCCACATCTGCTCCCAGTAACCACGTGACTTGGGGACTAGGCAGCTATGGGCAGTGAATTAGCTCTTCTCCACTCAGATTATTCCAATACCTAATCATCAACCCATATCAATGGCATTTCAACCCAAGGAACATAGGAAATTTAGTGCCACCAATCAATATGTGGTGTGTAAGTCTAAGAGGTACAGCTAGATCTGTGATGAAGGATTGTATGAAGAAGGTACCTACAGAAAGCACTCGGGTGTGGAGAAACTTCTACCCAGAAGATGGCATTTCACTGCCACCCATAAATCATAAAGACCTACTTTTTAGATATGTCGATTTAGAGTGGGAACATGAGCATGCACCGCTGGGGCAGCTCTGAGGAGACCCCTGGGTGCAGTTATTAAATGCCTCCAGTGACATGAATTTAAATATCCTTATTAGATTAACACAGATCCAGGGACTTTTCCTGAATAAAATGTGATTCTCCAGTCAAATGAAAGCCAAATGAAAGAAGAGATGGGGGAAAACTGTTGTGACTC
>JAVSCE010009087.1:0-193245 GCA_032199065.1 Smutsia gigantea
ATCTCCCCATTGTATATCGAAGGTTCCCTTATCAAATATTAATTGACTGTATATGTTTGGGTTAATGTTTGGATTTTCTATTCTGTTCCACTGGTCTGTGGATCTGTTTTTGTGCCAATACCAAATTGTCTTGATTACTGTGGCTTTGTAGTAGAGCTTGAAGTCAGGGAGTGTAATTCTCCCTGTTTTATTCCTCCTTCTCAGGATTGCTTTGGCTATTCGGGGTCTTTTGTGGTTCCATATGAATTTTAGAATTATTTGTTCCAGTTCATTGAAGAAAGCTGTTGGTAGTTTTGATAGGGATTGCATTGAATCTGTAGATTGCTTTAGGTAGTATAGCCATTTTGACAATATTGATACTTCCTAGCCAAGAGCATGGGATGCATTTCCATTTGTTAGTGTCCTCTTTAATTTCTCTTGGGAGTGTCTTGTAGTTTTCAGAGTACAGGTCTTTCACTTCCTTCGTTAGGTTTATTCCTAGGTATTTTATTCTTTTGATGCAATTGTGAATGGAATTGTTTTTCTGATTTCTCTTTCTGTTAGTTCATCATTAGTGTACAGGAAAGCAACAGATTTCTGTGTGTTAATTTTGTATCCTGCAACTTTGCTGAATTCAGATATTAGTTCTAGTAGTTTTGGAATGGAATCTTTAGGGTTTTTTTATGTACAGTATCAAGTCATCTGCAAATAGGGACAATTTGACTTCTTCTTTACCAATCTGGATGCCTTGTATGTCTTTGTTTTGTCTGATTGCTGTGGCTAGGACCTCCAGTACTATGTTGATAACAGTGGAGAGAGTGGGCACCCTTGTCTTGTTCCCGATCTTAGATGAAAAGCTTTCAGCATCTCGCCGTTAAGTATGATGTTAGCTGTGGGTTTGTCATATATAGCCTTTATGATGTTGAGGTACTTGCCCTCTATAGCCATTTTGTTGAGAGTTTTAATCAGGAATGGATGCTGAATTTTGTCAAATGCTTTTTCAGCATCTATGGAGATGATCATGTGGTTTGTTCTTCTTTTTGTTGATGTGGTGGATGATGTTGATGGATTTTCGAATGTTGTACCATCCTTGCATCCCTGGGATGAATCCCACTTGATCATGGTGTATGATCCTCTTGATGTATTTTTAAATTCGATTTGCTAATATTTTGTTGAGTATTTTTGCATCTACGTTCATCAGGGATATTGGTCTGTAATTTTCTTTTTTGGTGAGGTCTTTGCCCGGTTTTGGTATTAAGAGTGATGCTGGCTTCATAGAATGAGTTTGGAAGTATTCCCTCCTCTTCTATTTTTTGGAAAATTTTAAGGAGAATCGGTGTTATTTCTTCTCTATACGTCTGGTAGAATTCAGAGGTGAATCCATCAGGCCCAGGGGTTTTGTTCTTGGGTAGTTTTTTGATTACCAATTCGATTTCGTCACTGGTGATTGGTTTGTTTAGTTTTTCTGTTTCTTGCTTGGTCAGTTGGAAGGTTGTATTTTTCTAAGAAGTTGTCCATTTCTTCTATGTTTTCCAGCTTGTTAGCATATAGATTCTCATAATATTCTCTTATGATTCTTTGTATTTCTGTGGGGTCCGTCGTGATTTTTCCTTTCTCATTTCTGATTGTGTTTATGTGTGTAGATTCTCTTTTTCTCTTAATGAGTCTGTCTAATGGTTTATCTATTTTGTTTATTTTTTCAAAGAACCAGTTCTTGGTTTTACTGATTTTTTCTATTGTTTTATTCTTCTCAATTTTATTTATTTCTTCTCTAATCTTTATTATGTCCCTCCTTCTGGTGACTTTGGGCCTCATTTTTCTTCTTTTTCCAATTTCAGTAATTGTGTCTTTAGACTATTCATTTGGGAATGTTCTTCTTTCTTTAAATAAGCCTGGATTGCAATATACTTTCCTCTTAGAACTGCCTTTGCTGCATCCCACAGAAGTTGTGGCTTTGTGTTGTTGTTGTCATTAGTCTCCATATAGTCTTTGATTTCTGTTTTGATTTGGTCGTTAACCCATTGATTAATTAGGAGAGTGTTGTTAAGTCTCCATGTATTTGTGAGCCTTTTTTGATTTCTTTCTAAAATTTATTTCTAGTTTTATACCTTGGTGATCTGAGAAGTTGGTTGGTAGGATTTCAATATTTTTGAAATTACTGAGGTTCTTTTTGTGGCCTAGTATGTGGTCTATTCTGGAAAATGTTCCATGTGCACTTGAGAAGAATGTGTATCCTGTTGCTTTTTGGGTGTAGAGTTCTGTAGATGTCTGTTAGGTCCATCTGTTCTAGTGTGTTGTTCAGTGCCTCTGTGTCTTTACTTATTTTCTGTCTGGTTGATCTGTCCTCTGGAGTGAGTGGTGTGTTGAAGTCTCTAAGATGAATGCATTGCTGTCTATTTCCTCCTTTAATTCTGTTAGTATTTGTCTCACATATGCTGGCGCTCCTGTGTTGGGTGCATATATATTTATAATGGTTATATCTTCTTGTTGGACTAACCCCTTTATCATTATGTAATGTCCGTCTTTATCTTTTGCTACTTTCTTCGTTTTGAAGTCTATTTTGTCTGATACAAGTACTGCAACACCTGCTTTTTTTCTCTTTGTTGTTTGCATGAAATATCTTTTTCCATCCCTTCACTTTTAGTCTGTGTATATCTTTGGATTTGAGGTGAGTTTCTTGTAGGCAGCATATAGATGGGTCTTGCTTTTTATCCATTCTGTTACTCTGTGTCTTTTGATTGGTGCATTCAGTCCATTTACATTTAGGGTGATTATTGATAGGTATGTAGTTATTGCCATTGCTGGCTTTAGATTCGTGGTTACCAAGGGTTCAAGGGTTGCTTCTTTACTATCTAACAATCTAACTTAACTTTCTTGTTAAGTTATTGTAAACAGTCTGATGTTTCTTTATTTCTCTCCCTTCTTATTCCTCCTCCTCCATTCTTTCTATAATAGGTGTTTCATTCTTTGCCTTTAGTTGGTATTTGGATGGTCTGCTTTCTTTGCTATGATTTTTTTTTTTTTGGTGACATCTTTTTAGCCTTAGGTGTGCTTCCCTCTAGAGCAGTCCATTTAATATATCCTGTAGTGGTGGTTTATGAGTGGCAAACTCTCTTAACTTTCGTTTATCTGGAAATTGTTTAATCCCTCCATCATATTTAAATGATAATCGTGCTGGATACAATATTCTTGGTTCAAGGCCCTTCTGTTTCATAACGTTAAATATATCATGCCATTCTCTTCTGGCCTGTAAGGTTTCTGTTGAGAGGTCTGATGATAGTCTGATGGGTTTTCCTTTGTAGGTGATCTGTTTTCTCTTTCTAGCTGCCTTTAATACCCTGTCTTTACCTTTGATCTTTGCCATCTTAATTATTATGTGTCTTGGTGTTGTCTTCCTTGGGTCCCTTGTGTTGGGAGATCTATGAGCTTCGGTGGACTGCGAGACTACTTCCTTCCCCAGCGAGGGAAAGTTTTCAGCAATTATTTCTTCAAGACACTTTCTATCCCTTTTTCTCTCTCTTCTTCCTCAGGTACTCCTATAATGCGAATATTGTTCCGTTTGGATTGGTCACACAGTTCTCTTAATATTCTTTCATTCCTAGAAATCCTTTTGTCTCTCTCTGCCTCAGCTGCTCTGTACTCCTGTTCTCTGTTTTCTATTCCATTAACAGTCTCTCGCATCTCATCCATTCTGCTGTTAAGCCCGTCGATCCCTTGTCTGATTTCTGTATTGTCTTTCCTCAGTTCCCTCACTTCCTCCCTCAGCTCTTGCACATTTCTCTGTGGGTCCATCAGCATGGTTATGACTTTTATTCTGAATTCTTTTTCAGGGAGGCTGTGCATTTCCATCCCTTCAGACTCCCTCTCTGGGGTTGTTTGGTTGATTTTGGTCTGAACCATATTCCTCTGTCTTTTCATGGCTGTATAATTTGGTCACTGATAGTTGCCACGTATGTCAGCTGGGCTCTTTAAGACTTTAAAAAGAGAAGAAAAAAAAAAGAGAAAAAAAGAAAAAAAGAAAGAAAGAAAGAAGAAAAGAAAAAAGAAAGAAAAGAAAAAACAAAAACAAAACAAAAAACAAAAAAACAAAAAAAATGCCCACCGGACGTAGATTCTGTGGGAATGCTCTAGGTGGCGCTATTGCCCCACTATTCCACAGCTGTGACTGTGCCGCTCCGCAGGGCCCTTTATCGCTCTGGCAGGGGTGGGAACGAATAGGAGGCTGTTGATCTCAGTGAGAAGTGTTAAGTATGGCTACGCTTCCTCAGTCGCCAGCTAAGGCGTCTGAAACTCCCCAGGACTCCCAGCCTGCTGGGCTGAGTGTGCTGGGGTGATCCGGCTCCTCCGCTGGGCTCCTGTCTCTTTAAGACCGCTGAAGAAAGCGCGCACTTTTTTTTTTTCCTTCCCGGGAGCCTGCTGCAAGCACCCTGGCGCGTTCCCCGCTCAGATCCTGCCCCTCTGTCTCTCCAATCTCCGCTGCACTGCGCAATGTGGGTCAGCGCTCCCCGCGCAGATCACCGGGGCTGGCTACTTCGCGGGGTGTGCTTCCACTCCCTCCCGGCTCTGAATCCTCTCCTCCCGCCGGTGCGCTGGGGTGGGGGAGGGCTCGGGTCCCGCCGGGTCGCGGCTCCGTATCTTACCCGCCTCTTGGGGTGCCGAGTCCTCTCGGGTGTAGCTGCACGCTGTGCGCTTTCCTGTGTATTCTCGTCTCTCTTTTAGGAATAGATGTATTTTCTGTGTTTTCGTAGATAAATATAGTGTTGGGAGGAGATTTCTGCCGCCCTGCTCACACCGCCATCTTCCCGGAAGTCCTGACTGAGCATTTTTGCATCCCTTTATCCCCCTCACATACCCCATCTACGCACCCCAACCCCTCCCCCATGATAGCCACTAGTCACTTCTCAGTGTCTATGAGTCTACTGCTGTCTTGGAAAAAAACATTTTTTACGTCAAATTTTTTGGTTCTTTTTCTAGTTAACTCCAACAAAATGAATATAATGAGTCCACATACGTATCAGTATTTGCATTTCTTTTCTTATGCTTATGGCAGTGATATTTTCCAGAGCCCCATAAATCTTCACGCATTGTTATTAAAGATAACTCTTCCTTAAGGAGTGAAAAATCAGCATAGTGATTTGAAACAAGATTATTTTGTGGTTTGGGGAATGGAATGCCCAAGTGTACATTTTGTAATCTCCCATTCATCTCACAGGGTGTTTGACTCTGTTTTGCTGGAACTGAATGGTAGTACTTACTTTGTGTTTGGCACTTTATATTTTATGAAACCCTTTCATATATACTGTTACTTATTCTTCACAATAGTCTTAGAAAACAGATCATGTTATTCTCATTTACAGATGAGGAAACTTAGGCTCAAAGAGGCAAAGCAATTTACCTGAGGTTATTAAACACACTTTGGCTTTAGAACTACCAGTTATTTTCCTACTATATTAAAATACACTAGAATCTTTAAATATATTAGATATATAAATCTTTAAATATGTAAACATATTAAATTTTTTAAAATATCACTTCAACATAAGAAAGAAGGTAAAGGACATTTTCTGGGTTTGTTAGAAATGGTTTCTATTAACTATTAAAAAGATGTGTATGGTTGTATAAAATGTATCTAAAGATATTAGGCTATTCTAGAATTAGTAAATTTCTTCTAGAATATTACTCTTTCTTAGTTCTTACTGTTTCTTGCACAGATTAGTTAGCATATGGGGCTTAACTGTCATCAATTCCTCCGAAGCTTCCTTGAGATTGGAGAAATTGGAAAGCATCTTGTAATGGCCACTGAAGACTAGCTGTGTGCCCAGCTCATTAAAATTGGCTAATGGTTCTGATTACCCCATTTTGTCTGAAAGGTCCTGTTACTCTTCTCTTTTACATTTTCTAAAGGCTGTGCTATGTGTATTTCTCAAAGAGAATCGAAAAGCAGTATTTTAAGAATTCTTGGATTCATTTTCAGAGTGTTGCTGAGGAGAAAGAATAGTGCTGGAAGTGCCATTGTTATAAAGAAGTTGGCATGGGGTTAGGTTTTTAACTTCACTATTTGCTCTCACAGATGAGAAGTTTGCCTTTATGAGGATGAAATAAAGGACTACCTTTAGAGGACTGAAAAAAGGAGAGGTTTTGGGGAGCAAATAGGACAGGACAGATAAAGCTAGTCTTGATAGTTGGGAACCTAATATATGGAAAGCATCAAAGGGCAATTCCCGAAGGAAATGGGAATGTGGAAATGATGTTTATTTATTAAGTACACATACAAGGGGATATGAAACAATATACCCCAAATGATAGCATCTAGGCATATTTAGTTAGATGCTTCCATGTAAAAGAAATGAGATGTCAGGGAGTTTGGTGATGGTGTGTCTCAGGAATAACCACTAAAGAGAGCCCTGGAAGAAATGGGCTCATGGAGGGGGATCGCTTGAAAGGGAGTTAAGATTGTTATCTGCTTCCTATCCCAACTCTCACCCCCAAAATGCATAAAATTATATGCAGGGCATATATGTTTTTGGAGAATACCGTTGGTTTAGTATAATCAATATGCTCAACCTAAATAAAGTGGGATATTCCTGAAAGCATTATGTGGGTGCTTCATGGCACTTACAGTCACCAAGGAGCCTATACCTATTTTACTGTTTTTCCTAGGTATATCTATGGCTGAAAATAGTGGAAAACTGTATTACTTAGATTAAGTTGGAAGATAGTAGAAGAGGATAATAGTAGGCAATCAAAAATTTTTAAAGGTTTGTTCTGCAATAAGGAACAGGAAACAAAATCCTAGGAAGTTTTAAATCTAATATTTGGGAGAACACTGACTTAGGAACTAGAAGATAGTTTACTCCCCATTATTAGTCTGATGTTGATGACACTGAGCAAGTCATTGTCTTATTTTTGTCATCTGTAAAAAGAGGATAATAAGCCTATGTCAGTGACTCACCAATTCCACAAACATTTCCTGGGCAACCACTGTGTGCCAAGCCCTGTGCTAGCCCTTGGGGATGCAAAGCTGTCTCTGCCCACAAGGACTTCAGGAATGAAGGAATGACATGACTGCTGTAAAGAGTAGATAGATTTAATAAGATGCATATAACAACACTGTGCATGTGGTAAGCCATTATATAAATGTAAGAGTATTACTTGTGTCATGAGCCTTCACTAAGCACTGAATGTGAAAGACACTGTACAGAACACAGTATTAAACCATTGTATGAGATCTGTATTCTTAATTTGCTTCTAATTTTTCTTTCTGTTAAGTGTTTGTGATTCTAAGCATAACTTCCTTAAAAACAAAGATGTTCTAAGAAGTAGAGTTTCACACCAATGCCATGCCCTTTTGTTCATTAGCTTTCTCTCTTTTTCTATTATTTTGAAAATACTCAAGCTGAAGGAGAGAAACTACCTGGAAGAAGTGCCAGGAAAACACCAACGCTGCCACTTACAGAATGACAAATTCATGAGTAAAATGCAACTCTGGGTATATTTTGAAGGTAGAACAAATAGGATTTTCTGGTGAGTTGGATATGAAGCATGAGAGAAATATATGATTCCAGGATGGTTCCCAAGATTTTGGCTTGAGAATCTGAAAAGTTATGTTTGCCATCATTTACGATGGGGAAGCCTTCAGGGAGAAAAGGTTGGGAATAGAATGGTATTGATCATATGTTTTAGTATGGGGTATATTATATTTAAGATGTCTGTTGACTTCCAAGTGGAGATGCCAGTTAAGCAGTGGAGATATGTGAATCTGAAGTTCAGGAGAGAATTCTGGGTTAGAGATAAAATTTGAGAGTCATCAGCATGTTTATAGCCAGGAGACTCAATGCGATCAACAAAAGAATGGGAATGGATTTAAAAGAGATGATAACCAAAAACACATCTAGAGCACTCCAGCTTTTAAAAAGGCAAGGGAAAGAGGAAAAGGAAACCAAGAGATAGTAGGGAAACCCAGAGAATGTGGTACTCTAAAGCCAAGCAAAAAAAGCATATTAGGTAGGAGGGAACCACCAACCAACTGTAACCTATCAAATGTTGTTAACTAGAGGAGGACTGACAATCAATCATTGAAATTACCAACATGGAGATCATTGGTGAGTTTGACAAGATCTGACTCAGTAGAACGGCAGGGGGGAAAGCTGGGTTGAAGGTGATTTAAGAGAGATGAGGAGGAGAATTGTAGAAAATATATGAAAACTCTTTCAGAGAATTTTACTGATAAAGATCAGAGAGATGGGATAATAGCTGGTGGGAAAAGTGGGGTTTGGAAGGTTGTTTTCTTATATGCTTCAAACATGGGAGAAATAACAGAATGGGAATGATCCAGGAAAGGGAAATTGATGTTGCAGGTAAGGGGAAAATTGCTGGAGATATGGTCTTCAGCAGTGAGAAGTATTAAAGTAATAAATGCGGAAACCTTTAGACCGAGGTGCCTCTGATGCCTTGGTAACTTAACGTAAGCTATGAAAGCGAAACAGAACCTAGGCCAAGTCAATTTCTGTTAATGCCTTGAGATTAAAGAACAACAATCCACAACAGCCAACTAGGCTTTACCAAATAGTGGGACTGATTAAGCTATTGCCAATTTCCTTATTTTGCTTCCTTGCCTTCTCTATGAAAGCCTTTCCCATAGTTCCTATTGGGAGCATTCCTAACCACATCTAAGTTGGCACTGCCCAATTGGAATCAATGTTTGCTCAAACAAACTCCTAAAAATTTTCATGTGCTTCAGTTTTAACAGAAGCAAACGGATGTAGTTCATAAAATGAGGGAGGGGCTTTCAAGAAATACATAGATATATATGTGGATAGAGGGACCAGTGTTCCTCTGTCCTACTAGGAAGGAAATCAAAGGATGTGAGTGCAGATGCTGGCAGGTGGGTAGCTGGTGGAGGTAGGAATTGGGGAAGTTCTTTTCTGAATGCTTCTGTTTTTTCAGTGAAGTAGAAATCAAGGTCATCAGTTGAGATTGAGGATGGGGAGGAAGTATTAGAGGATTAAGGAGTGAGTGAAGAGATGTGAAATACTCATTCAGGGGAACAGGAGAGTGAATGACTAGGGAAATACAGTATGACCACAAAGTATATCAACAGCCTGTTTCTGGTAGGATGACTAACTATTCCAGTTTGCTTGGGTCTCAGGAGTTTTGGAGGACCTGGACTTTCTATGCTAAATCTGGAATAGTCCAGGGCAAACCAGGGTAGCTGGTCACACTAGTTATTAGTCATGAATTGAGAGAAGTTGATGCAGTGGTTTGTTTTTCTGCAGCCACAAATGGCTGCATGAGTGCAGTGCTAAGTTAGGGAGAGAGAGAAAGATTAAGAATTGATTAGGGTTATAGATTTTCCAAAGAATACAACAAAATATATGATCCACCTTGATTTCAAACTATACTACAAAGCTGCAGTAATCAAAATCCTATAGTACTGGCACAAGGACAGACCCACAGATCAATGGAACAGAATAGAGAGCCCAGAAATAAACCCATGCATATATGGCCCCTTAATATATGACAAGGGAGCCATGAATATAAAATGGGGAAAAGGCAGTCTTTTCAATAAATTTTGGTGGGAAAACTAGACAGCTACATGTAAAAGAATGAAACTAGGTCACTGTCTTATACCATACACAAAAGTAAACTCTAAATGAATTAAATACCTAAATGTAAGACATGAAACCATAAAACACTTAGAAGAAAGCATAGACAAGAATCTCATAAACATAAGATTCGTTTTTTAAGGAACATAAGTAACTTCTCTCTGGATACATCTCTCTGGGCAAGGGAAACAAAAGCAAAAATAAACAAGTCAGACTACATCAAACTAAAAATATTCTGCATAGCCAAGGGGACCATCAACAAAACAAAAAGTCAACCTACCATATGGGAGAATATATTTGCAAATGATATATCCAGTAAGGGGTAATATCCAAAATACATAAAGAACTTACACAACTCAATACCAAAAACCCCCAAATAATCCAATTAAAAAATGGGCAGAGGACCTGAATAAACATTTTCCCAAAGAAAATATAAAGATGGCCAACAGACACATGAACAGATGCTCCACATCACTAATCATTAGGAAAATCCAAATCAAAGCCACAATGAAGTATCACCTCACACCAGTCAGTCTCTCTGCTATCTGAAAGACAAGAAATAACAGTGTTGGTGAAGATGTGGAGAAAAGGGAGCCCTCCTACATTGTTGGTAGGAATCTAAATTGGTTCAGCCTCTGTGGAAAACAATATGGAGTTTCCTCAAAGAACTAAAAATAGAAATACCATATGACTCAGCAATTCTACTTCTGGGAATTTATGCAAAGAAAACAAAATCACTAACTGAAACAATATATGCACACCTATGTTCATTGCAGCATTATTTACAAAAGCAAAAATATGGAAACAACCCAAGTGCAGATCCATAAATGAATTGATAAAGATGATGTGTAACATATACACAGTGGAATATTACTCAGCCAAAAAAGAAGGAAAATTTGCCATTTGTGACAACTTTGTTGGACCTAGAGGTTATTGTGTTAAATGAAATAAGCCAGGCAGAGAAAGGAAAATTCTATGTGATTTCACATATATGTGGAATCTAAAAAACAAGACAAAATAATAGACCCACAAATATAGATAATAGACTCTTGGGTACCATAGGGAAGGTATGGGAGAATGGGTGAAATAGGTGAAGGGGATAAAGAGGTATAAACTGCAAATTATAAGCTATTCATAGGTATGGAAGTACAACATACAGAATTTAACAAATAATAGTGTAATATCTTAGTATGGTAACAGGGTAACTACCCATAATTGTATAATGTATACAATTATAAAGCCACTATGTTGTACATCTGAAACCAATATAATATTGTATATCAACTGTATTCCAATAAAATCCACCAGTCAGTAAGGAAACATTGGCCTTAACACATTAGAATAGATGGACTTAATATATATATATATATATATAGAACATTTCGTCCCAAAACACCAGAATACACATTCCCCAGAATGGACCATGTTAGGTCACAAAACAAGTCTCAATAAATTTAAGAAGATTGAAATCCTATCAAGCTTTTTTTTTTAACTACAAAGGTATGAAACTAGAAAACAATTACAAGAATACTGGAAAAAACACAAATAGGTGAATACTAACCAACATGCTATTAAACAACCAATGGTCATTGAAGAAATCAAGCAGGAAATCAAAAAATACATTAAGACAAATGAAAATGGAAACACAAAATCTTTGGGATGGGGCAAAAGCAGTTTTAAGTCGGAAATTCATAGCAACACAGATCTACCTCAAGAAACAAAAATCTCAAACTAATTTAAATTTAAGGGAACTGAAAAAAAGAAGAAGCCCAAAGTTAGTAGAAAGAAGGGAGTAATAAAGATCAGAGTGAAAAAAATGAAATAGTAACTAAAAAATATATATATATATCAATGGAACTAAGATTTGGTTCTTTGAAAAGATAAACAAAATCAAGCCAGACTCATCAAGAAAGAGAGCCCAAATAAATCAAATCAGAAATTAAAGAGGAGAAATTACAATTGATATCACAGAAATACAAAGGATCATAAGAGAATACTATGAACAACAATACACCATTCAGACACACAAGAAGAAATGAATAAATTCCTATAAACAATCTTCTAATACTGAATTGTGAAGAAATAAAAAAATCTAAATAGAATAGACTGATGACTAGTAAAGAAATTTAATTGGTAATCAAAAACCTCTTAACAAATAAAATTTCAGGTCCTGATGGCTTCATAGGTGAATTATACCAAACATTAAAGAAGAGTTAATATCTGCCTTCTCAAATTATTCCAAAAAATTGAAGAGATAGGACTACTTCCAAACTCACTTTACAAGGCTAGCATTTTCTTCATACCAAAACCAGGCAAAGACACTACTAAAATTATAGGGCAATATCCCTGAAGAACACAGATGTAAAAATCCTCAAGATATGAGCAAACCAATTTCAGCAATACATTAAAAACATCATACACCATGACCAAATGGATTGATGAAAGGATGGTTTAACATTCTCAAATCATTCATTGTGATGTACCACATTAACAAAACAAAGGATAAAAATCATGTGATCATCTCAATAGATGCCAAAAGTATGTGATAAAATTTAACATCCATTCATGATAAAAACTTTCAACAAAGTGGGTATAGAGGGAATGTACCTCAACATAATAAAGACCATATATGACAAATCCACAGTTAACATTATGCTCAATGGCAGAAAGCTAAAAACTTCCTCTAAGATCAGGAACAAGAAAAGGATACCCACCCTCGCTACTTTAGTATATTAGAAATCTAGCCACAGCAGTTTGACAAGGAAAAGAGAAAAAAAGGCATTCAAGATGAAAAGGAAGAAGTAATTATCACTATTTGCAGATCAATAATACTATGTATAGAAAACCCTAAAGACAACCAAAAAACACTGTTAGAACTAATAAATAAATTCTGTAAAGTCCCAGGAAATAAAGTCACTATACAGAAATCTGTTGTGTTGCTATGCACTAATAATGAACTATTGGAGAAATTAAGAAAACAATCCCATTTATAAATGCATCAAAAAATAATAAAATACCTAGGAATAAATTTAAACAAGGTGGTGAAAGATCTGTGCTCTGAAAAGTATAGGACAATGATGAAAAAAATTGAAGATGACACCAATAAATGGATATCTATATGTTCATGGATAGGAAGAATTAATATTGTTACAATGGCCACACTGCCCAAAGCAATCTACGATTCAGTGTGGTCCTGGTCAGAATAATGATGACATTTTTTAGAGAGCTAGAGCGAATAAAATTTGTGTGGAACCACAAAAGACCCTGAATAGACAAAGCATTCTTGAGGAAGAACAAAGCTGGAGATATCATGCTTCCTGATTTCAAATATACTACAAGCTATAGTAATCAAAATTAGTATGATACTAGCACAAAGGCAGAGACATAGATCAATGGAACAGAAGTGAGAGCCTGGAAATAAACTCACACTTACATAGTTGATTGATAACAAAGGAGACAAGAACGTACAATGTGGAAGAAACAGTCTCTTCAATCGATGATGTTGGAAAAACTGGACAACTACATGCAAAAGAATGAAACTGACCACTTACATTATATACAAAAATAAACTCAAAATGTATTAAAGACTTAAAGGTATGAACTGAAACCATAAAACTCCTAGAAGAAAACACAGGCAGTAAGCCTTTGCACATCAGTCTTAGCAATATTTTTTTGGTCGTATCTCCTTAGGAGAGAGCAACAAAGGCAAAAATAAGTGGGACTACATCAAACTAAAAAGCTTTTGCACAGTGAAGGAAACCGTCAACGAGTTGAAAGGACAATCTACTGAATGGGAGAAGATACTTGCAAATAATGTATCCAATAAGCCGTTGATATCTAAAATATACAAATAATTTAATAACAAAAAACAACCTCATTAAAAAAATGGGCAGAGAACCTGAACAGACGTTTTTCCAAAGAAGGCATACAGATGGCCAGTAGACATACGAAAAGATGCTCCACATCATAAATCATCAGGGAAATGCAAATCAAAGCCATAGTGAGATATCAACTCACATTAGTCAAAATGGCCATTATCAAACAGACAAAAAATAACAAGTGCTGGCGAGAATGAAGAGGAAAGGCAACGATTATGTACTGTTGTGGGAATATAAGTTAGTGCAGCCACTGTGTAAAACAGTATGGAAGTTCCTCATGATCCACCAATTCCACTTTTGGGTATTCATCCAAAGAAAACAAAAACACTAAGTTGAAAAGACATATGTATTCCTATCATTGCAGCATCATTTACAATAGTCAAGATATGGAAGTGATCTAAGTGTCCATAAGATGAATGGATAAAGAAGATGTGTGTGTGTATGTGTGTACATACATTCACATACTGAGGTGTGGAATATAAGTGGAATATACAAGTAATATTAGCCATATGAAAAGAATGAAATCTTGTCATTTATCACAAGATGCATAGTCCTAGAGGATATTATGCTAAGTGAAAGGAATCAATGACAACATATGATTTCACTTAAAAGTACAATCTAAAAAGCAAAACAAATGAACAAACAAAACAACAGAAACAGACTCATAAATACATAGAACAAACTGGTGGTTTCTGGAGAGCAGGAGAGTGTGGGGACAGACAAACTAGGTGAAGGGGATTAAGAAATACAAACTTCCAGTTATAAGTCACAGAGGATTAATGTACAGCATAGGGAATATAGTCAGTAATACTGTAATATCTTTGTATGTTAAGAGATGGTAACTGGGCTTCTTGTGATCACTTTGTAATATATAAAAATATCAAATCACTATCTTATATATATGAAACTAATAAAGTATTGTACACCAATTATAATACAATTAAAAAAGAAATTACTGACCTTCACATTTTGAACAAATTTATGCTGTTTCTCAGCATGAATTTCTGGGACTTTCAGTAACTTGGCAGTTTGTCATATTGATCAAGTCAGAGTTCTATTCAAGTATCTGCTACAAAACACCAGGGCGTGAATTTTTACAAAGGTCAAGGTACAGTTTTTACCTCATTACCTTTCATGTAGAAATCAAAGTGATTGTTTTTACCCCCTTAGATGTGTCTAAGATGGGCAGATACTGGGGGAACATCTGAGTGAGGGAGGCAGGAGCCTTCAGAGGGCAAGGGTTCCATGGGTTTAGACCCATGGTCAGCAGCAGTAGAGAGCGGCCAGTGAGGCTGGGGGTGTTGTCAGGCAGATGGGCACATGGGGCAGAAAGGTCCAGGATGAAGCAATGCTTCTTTTTGTGAAGCACTGAGAACCTCTGTCTCTTCCTTCCTCTGACTGAGGAATTGTATCAGTCAAGCTCCAACAGGAGACCAAAAAAAACCACACAAAAAAAACTAATAAAGTTTAACAAAGAATTTACAGGATTTCGGTAGTGAAGGATGGGCTAACCTGAGCCTAGAGAATGCTAACCAATACAAGAATAGCAGTTCCAGGAATAGCCCTCACCCCTGGTGCCGAGAGGGAGCATTTCAGGAAAAGGTCACATCCCTCAGGGTGGACACACAGACCTTCCTGGAGAGGGCACAGTCGTGGCTCACTGGGTCTGTGAAGGTCACTGGAAATCTTTCCTCTGGGTGCTGGTGGAAGCCGTCCTCCAGCGGTGCCGTGCCTCAAAACTCTGTAGGCTGCGATGTCTGGGACGCCAACGGGAGAAGCCAGGCCCCAGCACCCAGGAGTATATGCAAGGAAACTGTTCACCGCGGGGTGCCGAACAGTGGTCCTCCCCCAGGAAACTGCCTACAGTGGGTGCTGGGGAGCCAGTGAGACGCAGCCTCGTTGACACTCTGCTGTGATGTCTCCTGAAGGGAGGGTGCTGGGGAAGCTGCCACAAATAAGTGGCACTTGCTGCTGGCCGATAGGCCATTGCTGAAAAAAATGCACTCTCTGCAGAAGCGCACGCAGCTGAGCGGTACAGACAAGGCCAGAGGAACCTCTTCCTCTAACAGTGTCCCTTTCCTGGCAGACTTGAACCCTGAGCCAGTTGGTAATTGAGAGAGACTGGGGGCAAATTTCAGCACTGTTATTGCAGAACATGGAAATAATGGTGGGTTTGGAGCAGAGAGGGAATAAATCGATAACTTACACTGTGCTCTGGATATCTCCCCACCACCTCTCGTGCCCTGAATGAGGGTGACCTGTGCTTTCTGGTGAAATATATGTAAACTAAAACATTTGCTGCAAGATGCTCTCATTTGTGCTTGAAACCTACTGTGAGATTCAAAGTCTCTTAATGAAGAAAAAGACAGCGTGGCCTGCACATAAAACAATTAAAGCTCTGTGCCAGGTGTCATTACTTTGGACAAACCCTCCCAACAATACCTAGAGATTGATCTGAGGCTCTGGTAGTGAACAGCAAGAAAGCAATTTAGAAAAGCAATAAAAATGGATGGTGGGTCAAAGTCTATTCACAGGGAATTACCTTAAATATATTTGCCATTTTAGCTTTCTGGAGTGTTTCCTTTGTAATTACATGGAAGCCTCTAAGGAACTCTAGTTTCTTTATCAGCTCCTGCAAATTGCATCTGTAGAAGACAAGGCAAATAGTTATTTAGGTCAGCATAGTTTTTGTATTTGTTTATTTTCTGTGTGTACTTCTTAACAAACAATGCAAAAGAGAAGGCACTTAGTCTTAACACAGAAAGACTGAAATCTAGCTTTTTAATTGGATTGTGGTCATTTGAAATCAAGCCAGAGCCTACATTTCTTCATCTATTTGGAGAAGAGACCACATTTTGGGAAGATTTGGTATATTTTCTGGTCTGTCATTTTCTGAGCTGAAGATCCTCCCACTCTCTGCACCGGGTGCAAATATGCTCACATGCCCATGAAACGGGACAACTGCCAGAGTCACTGCCTTGAGAGGACACCTGCAGAGTCAGATGTCTGCTGCGGAGGGAGGCTGTGCCCCTCAGCTCCCTAGGAAGGGTGGCAAGGATGCTGTCCAAGCTGGAGCTGCTGGTTCCCGATGACTTGGGATTCTCTGGTCTGCACAGTGGTTGGCTTGTCCAGCCTCCTTGATTTCACTCCTCCTGAAGAGGATGAAGAAGATAATCCAGAAAGAAGGCAGAAGACACAATTTCTCTGCATAAGAAGGAATTTGACTAGCATCTTCCAGACAGGAAATTGGACCTATGAGGGAACCATTCAAAATAATCATAGCAACGGACAAACGGTAGTCTTCGGTCTTTGGCACCTAAAAGAATGGCAAATTTTGTGTCATACAGATCTGACCCCCAAAAAACAAACAAAAAAAAAGATGACAGTGTTGCCAGGCAGTTAATACTGTTTTTCTGGATTTTGTGATGTTTGTTGTTTTGTCAGCATTTTAAAATTTGTAATGATTTCTTTTCTCATTCTAAAAACTTCCTTAAGAAAAGTATGGATTAAACACTGCCAGGAAACCAAGAACCCATTTTCCTTATATGAATAAGTGAGAATAAAGTGGAATTTTGGAATGAGGGAGGTTTTAGAGATATGGAAGACATCAGTAAGTAAAGAAACACAAAAAGAACTCTAGTCGTTTCTACAGCCGTTTTTTCTTCAGAGCAGTTATATAAAGGGAAATACAACGAATTCTAGAGTTTAAATATACACACAGGAGATCTTCCAGTTTTGAGAAAAAGTCATTGAATAAAAGAATCTAGTGGTTAGCCACTTGTTAAACCACCTCTAGGGAGAGAATTCATTTAACAGACACTGTAGTCCCAGATATCCACCTGGTTAACATGACCCCTCAAGAGCTTTTGAGAGGTGAGTAATCTGATACTGTATCACTTACTACATTTTATTTTGCTAGGAATTAGAGCATCTGATTTTTTTTGAAAGGTCATTGTAAGTAAGCCTTTCGAAATTATTATTACTACTATTATTTAGCATAGAATGACAGGATGGTTTCGGGGACTAATAATCAGCTGAATTACTTTTAAGATTGCCTGGAACAAATATTCGCAGACTGGTAGTGACCACAGCCCATTACAATTGGACAGTTGTACGATAGACCATTGTATTTATGTATCCTGAGACTCAAGCCTGAAACAGAAAGAATTCTTTTTTTTGCCTTAGGAGCTGCCTCTCTCTGGTCCTTGATGTTTCCGTAATTGTTTGCTTTCCCTAGCTATCTCTAATTTTTGTTGTTTGTTGAAGTCCTGCTGTGCAAACATTACATGTGGCATGAAACTTGATCACTTAGCAGAGTTGATTATAGTATAGCCTGGTACCAAGAGAGAATGAAGAATCAGAAGGGCATTGACTCAGCTACTCCTGCTTGATAAGCTGTTCCCCCAAAGGGAGGTAAGCTCATTGGGAGCCGGCAATGACCCAGGCCACTGGGGTACCACTTCATGAATTACTATTTCTTCATGGTAAGCTTTTCCATTCATTTGCAATTTCCCTGGCTGCTGCGGGTGGTGACTGCTTGCAGTATCCAAAAAAGAGAGAAAGTGGGGCAATGAGAGGGAAATAATAGAAGCCGGATTCAGAGCTTGAAATAGCTTTAGGACAACATTGCTTGCTGTAAAACATGGTCTACCGAGTGGAGTTATGCTAGATGTTTTATCCATCCATCCATCTGTACACCCAGATGGTAGAATAAATATTCTAAAAAAAAAGTTGGCCATTATATAGGGAAAGTTGTAAGATTAAATGTAAAAGTGGTACAGATGAACCCTAAATTTAGGTATAGAAATGAATCATACCGGCACAGTATGGAGGAACCCTACCGTGAGCACTATGTGCATGCGCAAAAACAACAGGTGATTAAAAGCTCAATATCAGCCAAATAAATGCTAAAAAAACCCTGCAATCCTGTAAATATAATCAGGCTGTCAGTCTCAGTGGCTTAAGAGTCATGCTTTACGTAATGATGTTTGACGTACATCAGGTCATTTGGTCCTGAACAGCACATTTAAGAGAAGCATTGTACACTGGAATTCCCAAGCTGAAATTGTTCATGAAGCTGTTGGAATGTGATACTAGTAGCTGCTAATGGCCATCCTTTCCAGTTATGTGGAGATACTTTTCTGCGATATGAAAGACTAAAACCAAAAAAAAAAAAATAGACAGATATAGCTAGGCAGTGTTTGAAGTACCTTCATCAAGAAGCCACACTTGCTTTGGGTGGGTGCGTAGCATTTCAAATATCAAAATCTTCACCAGAGGGCTTGTTATCATTTTAAGGGATGTTTGAAAGTATTCTTCATCGATGAAATGAGTTATGCCCAGGACAGATGTTTGGTTAGAAACATTGTATAGATACAAAGTATAAAAGTCCAGGAGGGTCTAAAGCCTTCTCCGATTACTGCAGTGCTTGAGGGCTGCGGCTCCACTGGCCCTGCCTGATCCACTCACTCACCTGACTGTAAATCTAGGTAGTTCTGCCATGGAAATACTGTTTCTGTATGAAGCAAGCTTTTCATGCAAGGTGCTGGAAGGCAAGGACCATAAGCATGTAACTATTTTTGTGTTTCTTTGCTAGTAAAGGTTTGCTTTCTTTTTTGTGGGAGGCTGGTGAGCAGAATTTGGTTCATGACTTGCTTTCTTTGTGATATACCATATGTTTTGAGGTTATATATGTGTGGTATCTATGTGTTTGTTTATATGTGGTATCAGAAGCTCTCTCTCTCAATCCACAGGAAGATAACGTCTACCCCCCAAATATGGTATTTGCTGAATGATCAAATTGTGCCACATCCGTTTGCAACAAATGGATGGAGTTTTAACACCAGCACAGATACGGTGTTGAGGCTGCGGGCCTCATGTGGCAGAGTGCCGGGCCTGGACTCTGGTTCAGAAAGGGAAATGGCTTCCCTAAGACACGGCACTCAAGACTCTCATCACGAAAAGTACACAGTCAAAAACTACAAAATACTTAAGGCCTTCTCCTACCCTGACATCATTAGCTGGCACAAAAATTGGAAGCATTCCCACTCAAGAAATTATAGATAATAGAGCAACTTCAAATAAATTAAAATAGAAATATCTTTAAAATGTTTAGAGATACAGAAAAAGAAATCAAATACATAAGGCAAGAAGAGGATATTATTATTTTTTAATTGTAAGAAGGCCAAGGCCCACTCTGTACCACACAAATGTAAACATTAATGTAAACTTGGACTTTAGTTAATAACAGTTGATCAATATTGTTCCATCAATGGTTATGAATGTGCCACACTAATGCAAGATGTTAATAATAGAGAAAATTGTGCTGGGGCTGGAGATGGAAGTGGGTATGTGAAAAAGGGGGATATATGGGAACTTCCTGTACTTTCTGCTCAATCTTTCTGTAAATCTAAAATTGTTCTAGAAGTAGTCTATTAAAATAAAATCAGGGTTCTGCCACCCAGAAATATGAGAGAGTGGTATAGGTGGCTAACTGCCTACAGTGGATGAAGAAATGAGCTATTCCTTTTGAATATATTGAATTTGAGAGGTAAAGCAACATGTGAATATATCATAGAGGCAGTTGGATGTGTGAATCTGACACTTAAAGGAAAGATCTGGTTGACATATATGAATTTGGGAGGCAAGCACTAAAAAATCCATGGGGTTACTAAGATCTCCTAGGGACAGAGAGAAAGAGAAAGGGTCCCAGTACCGTGTTTGAAGGAACCATCATATATAGGGTTTGGACATAAAGGAGGTGATTTCAACAAAGGAGAAGAGAAGGAGCAGAAAATGTGATGTCAGGAAAGACAAGGAGAGTATTTCATGATATAGGTAGTGTTGAATGTGTTTTTTTGAAAGATAAAGAAGACAGTCTTTTGCTTTTTGAAAGTTAAAAAAGCTGACCTTGACAAGATGTGTTTGTATACATTGGCAGAGGAAGAAGTGGTTTGAAGAGTGAATGGAAAACAAGGAATTAAAGAGAGTAGTCCTAGACAATTGAATGTTTCCTCTTTTCTGTAAAGGAATTATTTTGTGTCAGCCTAATGTCTTGCAGATAAATTTGCCTCACCCTAAAGGAGTTAAATAAAATAAGAACATTAAATTATTTGGACACATATGTGCCACCCTGATTCTGACTGAAAATGTCAGCCCATGGAATAAGCTTATATCAATCCAGGACTGGTTCCCAGAGAGGTGCAGCCCAGTAACTGAGAAATTATTAACTGATCAGTTGACAGATGCCTTCTTACCCAGGTGCTCTTAGTTAGATTCTGACTGGGGAATCGAAGGAAGGCAGAACATTTCCAGATTTCTAGAGCTTAAGTAATTCAGTTCAAATAAATCATTCACCATCCCTTACTCAGTAATCAGACCATGTACACTTAATAGAGTAAAAACAAACAAAATAAGACATCAAAATAAAACATAAAAATAGAATAGAATATATCAGACAAAAGATAAAGTTGAATAAATTGGAAACACCAGCATAGCTACTACCACTACACACCACAAACACAGAGGTAAGCAGGGCCCTTTGAGACAAGGTGGCTGCAGAAAGTGAAGGCCTCCTGACTGTCCTCCGAGCTGAGTTTTTAGTGGAACTGGGATTCTGACAGTTGAGGTTATAGGAGGGGCTCTTTTCCTAGGAAAGTCCAATGTGTCCACAGAATCCAACAAAAATCTCCTCAGGCAACCTCAAGAGGCTAAAATAAAATTGAGTTTACAAATAAAGGCCTTACCTGACAGCATTTCAATTCATTCTTGTTTTACTTCAATGGCAAGGTGTTGTCCTAAGATCTGGCTGTGGCAGTGGGTGTATGTGTTTGATGGTTTCTGCTTCATGTGCAGCATCCAGAAGGCTGTGTCAGCAATAACCAGCGAGTCTGAGATTAGATGACTGGGTGGAAAGAAAATATTTCAATGGAAATATTTGCTCTGGGGACTATTTTGGCAGCATTCACACATGGCCACGTGTCAGAGATACCGTAGAGAGAGTTGCTACAATTTAGGGAGACACAGAAGTAGTCTGCCTAAAAAGCAGAGAAAGAGTTTGGTTTCCACCACTTAGATGCCTGATTTGGGGTGAATCATTTAAACTCTTTGAGCCTCATTTGCCACATTTACAAACAAAAATAATATCTGCTGCTCTGCCTGACCCATAGGCTTTGATGTTGCTCCTTTCTCCCCTTTTTCCCTACCTTATGTTGAATAAATAATTCTCCCCTTTTTTCCTACTGGTTTTGCAATTACACTTTCAGTTTTTATTCTTTAAAAATTTTTAAACTTTTTAAATTTAAGTCTAATTCTTTAACCTTAAAGATGTTTAACTTAGTCAAAATTTGATTTGAAAAAAACTTTAAAAGACCTATCTTCATCTTTTTCATCTTTATGTTATTTTTCTCTAGTGTTTTAGTTCTACCTTCTAAACTTATCAAAATTGGTTGCTGCTGTTTTTTTTTTTAATATTTGCTTCAATTTAAAGAGTTGTCTTTGCTTACCATTTCTTCCTAGATTCCGCCTCTTCTTTCTGGATTCTTTTGTTTTCCTTCCTGAAAAATATTATTTAAGTAGCTCACTTAGGGTTAGCAATAATCTTAGTTTTAAAATGTCTGGAGACGTATTTGTTTTGCCTTTGATAATCAATGATGGAACTCTAGGTTTAAACGTGTTTTCCCTCCCCTCTTAGAGATGCAGTTCCATTTTCCTCTTGTATCAGTCACCACTGATGGGCTCTGCTTTTGTTCTGATTGGCATCTTTGCAAGTTTTTTTTTTAAGATTGTTTCTTTGTTTATGATACGCTGTTGTTTCACTACAGTGTATTTAGGTGAAAGTTGGGTTTTCTTTGTGCCGTTCAGAACTCAATGTGCTTCTTAAATATAAGACACGTTTTGTTGTAATTGGAGAAAATTCTCTAACATACCTTTCGATTATTGCTCACTCCACATTCTCCTCCTCTCTCCATTTTGAATTCCACTTAAACGGCAGCTTCCCACCTCCCACAGCTCAACCTGTCTTTCATACTTCCATGAACAGATCCAGGTTTTGGGGGACTTGCAATTTACAGTCTAGGATATTTTTTAAAGGGAGAATACAAAATACAACTAGATAATTAGACATGAAGTGAAGAATGCTTTAGAATGAAAAAAATCACAAATTATAAATGGAAACAAAACAAATAGTACAAATATAATAAACTCTAGGTAAATATACTTGTACATTAACTGCTGTAATAATTTCACAATGCTTTTTTCTCTTTCATTTTTGGGTGCATATTCTATGACAAAAGTGATGTACTACCTATTTCAGTTGAGGGAATAGAAAGACATTTTGGTTTTGAAGGAGAGCAGAATACACCACCCCAAAATATGTGACTCGGGCATAATAATTATTTTGAGTTAAGGTTACTTAAAGGACAGCTGGGTCAAGAAGGACACTCTGATCTTCCTTTGTCCCCCTGAAAACGGGGAATGAATCTTCCATGTGAAGTTACCCTCCCTGCACCAAGACGGTACAAGGCGTCCTTATCACCAGAGACAGTCAGAGCTCGGAAGGCTGGGAGAAGAAACCTTGTTTATTCTTCACTGACTTGCTGCCCCAAAACTAAACCCTTTGTTTTGTCAATTCTTCACTAATCTATTGTTTCTTGTCTAAAAGGTATGAAAGCTGACTGCTTCGGTCACTTTGGAGGTCTCATATTTTTATGGGCTCCATGCATACAGAATTAAATTTGTTTTTCTCCTGTCAATCTGCTTTTGTCAATTTGTTAGACTGGCCAGATAACCTAGAAAGGAGGAGGGAAAAGTTTTCTAGCCGTGCAGTTCTCTAGTTTGGTTCTTCTTATGGATTATTTGTCTTTAAAAAGGTTTCTCTTAGTGCCACCACTCATCATTGGTAGCATCTGTTTAGGATTATTGTCGTATAAGGAGAAAACCTCTAACAAGTTAGTTTCATACAGAAACTATAAGACCACCTCTGACTCCATGTATACCAAACCTTGTTTCTTCATTATCCTACTGTCTCAGTGTCATCAGGGGCTATAGGACATTTTCCTATCATGAAACAGCTCTTGACCTCGGCTTTCTGTAACTAGATGCCAGGTATTTTGGCACAGTGTGGGTAAAAGTACTCTGGAAGCCATTCCGAAACTAAGGTGCCTGTAATAACTTAGCTACACAGAGAAGTTACTGCAAACTACAGGAATGTATCGGGCCAGACACAAACTGCACTAACCCAAAGTCCGCTTTCCCCAAAACGCACACAGTCATTCCAGAGCTACCCAGCTCGAGGACGTGTGACAGAGGCCAGGGGGAATGGAAAGAGAGAGCAGTTTAAAAATCTCACTTGTGCACATTTTTTAGAAATATGTAACAATATGAACACATTGCTAAGGAGATGCCTATCGCTGGAAGGGGGTCATTGCAAGTGACGGGCCTGGAATATAAGTCTCTTTTTTTTTCTTATTTCTTTTCTGTTATTTCATCATAAAGTTTTTTAGTATTTCATGGTAAATCTTTATGGAGCAGCAACAGAAACTGAATCAGACTCCATGTCTAAAGTCTTTCAGTGGCTTCTCATTATTTCTAAACCAGTACCCAAATTCATTCCCATGGCCTGTAACACCGCAAGTTCTGTGGCTGTTACTCTGTCTACTCTCCTGGCTTCCTATCCTTTGGCTTCCCATCCCGAGAGGATATCTGTCCTGCCCCACCTCAGGGTCTTTGCATCTTCCTTCTGCTTGACCTGCCTTCCAATGCGGTGCCCTGCACATGCACATACGTCTCACATAGTTGGCTTCTTCTCATTTTCAGGTATCAGCATAAGGGTCACCTGCTCAGAGGAACCTTCCCTGAGCACCCATTCTAAAGTTGGTTCCCATTGTCTCTACTTTGGTCTCTTGTTTCCCTTACAGCACTTATTACAAGGTTTTATCTACTGCTTCGCTTTCCTGTCTCTCTCACAAGAATGGAAGACACGGGGATTATGTCTGTCTTACTCAACACAGTGTCTCCAGGATCTAGCCAATGCTTTGCATATAGGAGCCACTCAATAGTAGGTGTGGGATGAAAGACAAAGGAGGCATAAACTTTTCCTTTTCTTATTTTTAATAGCCATGTCTATTGATTTTATTCTGGCACTCATCAAGATTAGATTTTTTTTAATGAGAAAGTGACCTAGTAGAAAAGCAAAGAAAAAGGGGGAAGATAGATAAGAAAAAAGGACGGGAGAGGCATTTTATAATTTATCATGTTATGAATATTAATATCTTATTTTAGAATTAATTGAAAAATCACTTTGGGGAATCATAATGTTTGATCTAGAAAGCATAAATAAAGGTCGTTGTATGAGATTTATAATTTTTATTCCATTTTCAAACAGGAAAACAATCTAGTTTAGTTCAGTACACATGACAGTGAATCCAGTGACAATATACCTCCTGTACATGTTTCTAAAAGGTTCACAGATAATGAGAAAGGTCACAGGGCTTGCTGTTCACTTTTGAGAAATGTTTTTATTTAATTTTGGTCTGATTGCCATGAGGAAAAGTAGCTTTATTAATCTTTCAGAAATACATTAGATTGAGTCAATTATACCCTTCCATTAAGAAAATTAATATTTTTTTCATATTTGTATTATGTGAGCTGCAATAAACACACAAACCAAACAGTTTAAGGAGACACTAGGCCTTTAAATTATGGAATTACGGAGCAGTTTAGATTGATTTATCAAGCAAATGAGGTTGTTTCTATCTAAGTACGAGGGAAAAGAGCTTTAAAAACTCATTATCATTTAATCAATGACTAAATGTATTTCAGTTGTGATAAACTTTCATTTCAAAACTAATACTTAGTTTAGAAATTAATTTATCATCTGTCTTTTGGAAGGAGTCTCAGAGATACCACATAATTCTTACAATCTCTTTGGAAATTTCAGAAAACTCTAGTTTCAACATGTCAGTTCATTTATTTTCAGTGTGTGTTTCTGTTGTTACATATTTTGTTAAAATAGAATAAAGTTTCAGATTGCCTTTCCTTCTTTCCAAATCCCTTATGACCAAGTGTAAGTCTGTGATACTGTGTTTATAATAAGAAAGATGTATTTGGTCTTCCCCATTTCTGGCACTGAGCTGCTAAAACCTTTGGAATTTCCAAGTGATGGGAGCAAGATGTCTTTTGTTATGTTAATGGAGCGAATTTTGGAAAACACCCAAGTAACTTATGGATAGGTCTGTTTGCCAGGGCACCCATCCATGTCAGTCCCACCCCCTGAGCTCCAGGGAGGAGACAGGGGCTGGAGGTTGAATCACTCACCAATGGTTAATGATTTAATCAACCATGCCTATGTAATGATGGGGTTTCGAGAGCTTCCAGATTGGTAACCACATGGAGATTGGGGGAGTGGCATGCTTGGAAGCCTGGGCTTGTCCTCAGACTGAACACTGTCCACATACCTTGCCCTTCTATATATCTCTTCCATCTGGCTGTTCCTGAGTTGTATCTTTTATAAAAACCAGTAATCTAGTATGTAAAATGTTCTTGAGTTCTGTGAGTTGCTCCAGCAAATTAATCAAACCCAGTGAAGGTATCATTGTAACCTCTGGTCTGTAGCCAGCTGGTCAGAAGCCCAGGTGACAATGTTGACTTGGTATTGGCATCTAAAGCACTGGGAGGGGACACTCTTATAGGACTGAACCCTTTCTCTGTGGGATCTGATGTTATTTCAAGGTAGATAGTGTCAGAATTGCGTTGAGTTGTAGGATACCTTATTAGTACCTAAGAATTGCTTGGTGGTGTGGAAACAAAAGAACTTATACTGGAACTGGGAACAGAGTTGTAACTGGTTGATCAGAAATGACATCAGAGTCACTATCTTAAAGTCCTACCGGAGACTCAAAGCCTCTCTGGATGGCCCCACAGAACCCCTTGTCCCCTTAACTCCAGTGCACACTGAATTTAGCACTGCATTTGTCCTGCTGCCGTGCAATAGTCGAACAGCTTTTTGGGTTTCTACTAGTCAACCTTCCTCCTTTTCAGGATTGCTCCCACCCCTCGGCTTCTGGGGAGTGTTACGTACAGATATCTGCACTGCTTGATCCTTCCCACAGCTATCCTGATTTGATCAAAAGAGGTCAGCCCTTGATTCACACACAGCCAATCATGCTTTTTTGGGGGGGGAATTTAAAATTTGGATAGAAAGCAGCTAGTCCTTCTCTGTGGGTTCCTTGAAAATAACTTTTGTAATTGGAAGTAGCTCTAAAGTGGCTATTTACAAGCAGCCATCTCAGGGAATCCCATCTGGAGAGAGAGAAGACTGAAGCAGCAACACAGTGGGAGGCAGAGACAGAGGCAGAATAGCTGCTGGGGAAACTGATGGTTTTCAGTCCTTGACTGCACGTCCTTAGGAGATCAGGCTTCTGTTCTTTCCCTGGGTTGCATGAAAAAACCCTGATATGCCGGTAATAAAAACCCTCGTGTTGCTTTGACTGGCTTGTCGGTTTTACTTACACCAACAAGAAACTTGGATGAGATAATATGCTTCTCATCCCAACAGTGCCTGTATATTTCAGGATTTAAAAATATTTATGAGAAAAAAGGTCAGGAATGATAGCTTTTGCCTTTCTTCTAAATGAGAACAGCATGGGGCTGACAATTACTACGTTTTCACTTCATCTGCAAGTTCCATTTTTTCAAAGTAATATATGTAAGAAAAATAATAATCTAGGACTTTACTTTTGGAAAGTTTTGAACCCACTGTTAATGTTTTCTTTTCAACAGGTCATTAAAAATGTTTTCAATTTGAAATTCATGGTTCCAGGACTTCATGGTTGGGTGACTTAGGGGCGGTCACTTAATTATTTTAAGCCTGTTTTTTCATATCTAAAATGGTGATGATAACAGTGCCGGCATGCAGGGCTGTTGAGAGAATTAACTGTTGAGGTTGTGTGTTTAGTGCCTAGTATGTAGTTAGCATGTATGTCAGAACCATATGTTACAAGTGAGAGAAAACTCAAATAAGGGCTTTAACAACAAAAGAGTTTTCCTGGCACATGTAGTTGAACAGACCTGAGTTACGACAGCCTTCAGATGAAGTTTCACTCACTGATGATGTGGTTTCTCCATTCTGCCTTTTGCAATGTCAATTTCATTTCTCCTAACAGATCTGGGCTCTCCCCAGTTAGTAGCCAATTGGATGCAACAGCCCCATCTGTCACATCCTTAGGCACACTATGCGTTAGCTCTGTAAAGGGGAGTATCTTTTCCAATAGGCCTCAGAGAAAACTCACTGGTCCTGACTGGATCCCTGATTATCCCAGTCACCGTAGGCAAGAGGACGGGATGAGATGAACTGATGGCATTACAACCAGCCATTTCTGCGGTTGGGATGGTGGGAGGCACAGGTCCCCAAAGGAAGCGCAGGGAGATCTTCCCAGAAGCAAGGGGGAATACATACTGGACACGTCTTCTAAAGCTCAGTAAATTCGGTAAATACACATTTCTTTTGCCTTTGAAAGGATTTTAAAAGCCTTAAAAGAGTATATTTTCTCCAGTGTTTTACTATATATGAGCTCTTAAAAATTGTTGCATAGGGAATTCAAGATGGCGGCGTGAAAGGTGAGACGGAGAGTTCCTTCCAAAACCACAAACAGAACAAAAATACAGTTAATTAATACAACTAACCTTAAGACAGCAACAAGAAAGAAGGCTGAACCAGAATGCATACAGACCTCACGAACAGAGCAGACGTCACGAAACAGGGAAATGTATGAAAACCTTAATCCAGCAGGACCCAAGCCTTCCCTCACCCCAGCTCACTGGCGGGAGGAAGAAAAACAGAGCGCGGGAGAGGGTGAAAGCCTGGGACTGCTGGACACCTAGCCCTGGAGATCTGCTTTGGAAAACAAACCTACATTCTGTGGTGTTCTGGAGGATGGGGAGCTCGGACAGGCAGAGGGCTTGAGACACTGACATTCTGGCTGTTTGTGGAGCAGGGGATCCACATCCAGCAGCTCTGTGTCGGAGGAAAGGCAGGGGGTCTGAGAGGCTTCCTAGCAGCGAGAGGGCTGCTGAAGGGGTGGGGTTTGGGTGGAGCTTGCTACCCAGGAGAAGGGAGAGCTGAATAAGGTTAAGGTTGTCTGGGTGTGCTTTGCCCAGCTGGTTGGGAACTTTGAGGAGCTTCAGGTGCTCCATCCCCCTGGCTGCCTACTCAGCTCCGAGGCCCCCACTGTGACACTGAAGCCTGCTGCACCTTCCTCCTAGCCTGCTGGCAACGTTTGCGAACTGGCAGTCACTGTGCTGGCATCAGGCCAGCCAGAGGGAGGCCCCGCCTACAACAGCTAGAGATGCAAAGCACAGAGGCTTACACTGGTGTGCTGGGCCCACTGGCTGTGATACTGGAGACAGGCAGGGCAGACGGGAATGAAAACAGATCTTTCCTCCCCCCAGGCACCAGCCCCGCTCCCCTACGACCCCCAACCTCACTCTAGGGGCTGAGCAGCTCCACAGACTGGAGATTCTGTGTACTAGTGGGCACCACACAGAAATATGAAACGTCAAAAAGAACATGGTTCAGACCAAAATCTCACAAACCCCAGAAAGAGGGCCAAATGAAACTGAACTCACCAATATTCCTGAAAGAGAGTTTAAAATAAAAATCATAAACATGCTTATGGAGGTACAGAAAAATATTCAAGAACTCAGAAAAGAATTTAAAATGGAGATTCAATCATTAAGAAATTCCACACCTGAAATGAAACATACAATGGAGTGATTTAAAAGCAGATTAGATGTAGTAGAAGAGGTAGTAGATAGAAAAGAAATTAGAGAAGAGGAATACAAAGAAGCTGAGGCACAGAGAGAAAAAACAATCTCTAAGAATGAAAGAATATTGAGAGAACTGTGTGACCAATCCAAATGTAACAATATTCACATTATAGGGGTACCAGAAGAAGAAGAGAGAGAAAAAGGGATAGAAACTGTCAGAGAGGAGGTAATTTCTGAAAACTTCCCCAATCTGGGGAAGGAGATAATCTCTCAGGCCATGGAAGTGCACAGATCTCCCAAAACAAGGGACCCAAGGAAGACAACATCAAGACATATAATAATTAAAATGGCAAAGATCAAGGATAAAGACAGATTTTTAAAAGCAGCTAGTGAGAGAAAAAAGATCACATACAAAGGAAAACCCCTCAGGCTATCATAAGACTTCTCAACAGAAACCTTACAGGCCAGAAAGGAGTGGCATGATATATTTAATGCAATGAAGCAGAAGGGCCTTGAAACAACAATACTCTACCTGACAAGGTTATCATTTAAATTTGAAGGAGGGATTAAACAATTTTCAGATAAGCAAAAGCTGAGCGAATTTACCTCCCACAAACCACCTCTACAATGCATTTTGGAGGGACTCCAATAGATGGAAGCATTCCCAAGGCTAATGTCACCCAAGGCTAGATGTCACCCAAGGGAAGACAAAGAGTACAGAATATGATTCATAACACATAAAATATGAAGGAGGAAGAAAAAGGAAAAAAAAAAAGAACCTTTACGTTTTGTTGGTAATAACATATGAAGTAAGTTAAATTAGACTGTTAGATATTAAGGGAATTACCTTGAACCTTTGGTAACCATGAATCTAAAGCCTGCAATGGCAATAAGTACATACATATTGATATTCACCTAAATGTAAATGGTCTGAATGCACCAATCAAAAGACATAGAGTTACTGAATGGATGAAAAAACAAGACCCATCTATATGCTGCCTACAAGAAACTCACTTCAAACCCAAAGACATACACAGACTGAAAGTGAGGGATGGAAAAAGATATTTCATGCAACTAATAGGAAGAAAAAAGCAGGAGTTGCAGTACTTGTATCAGACAGAATAGACTTCAAAACAAAGAAAGTCACAAGAGACAAAGAAGGACATTACATAATGATAAAAGGGTCAGTCCAACAAGAGGATATAACTATTATAAATATCTATGCACCCAACACAGGATCACCTACATATGTGAAACAAGTACTAACAAAATTAAAGGGGGAAATAGAATGCAATACACTCATTTTCGGAGACTTCAACACACCACTCACTCCAAAAGGACAGATCTACCAGACAGAAAATAAGTAAAGAGACAGAGGCACTGAACAACACATTAGAACAGATGGACCTAACAGACACCTACAGAACACTCCATCCAAGAGCAACAGGATACACATTCTTCTCAAGTGCACATGGAACATTTTCAAGAATAGATCATATACTAGGCCACAAAAAGAACCTTAGTAAATTCAAAACAATTGAAATTGTACCAACCAGCTTCTCAGATCACAAAAGTATGAAACTAGAAATAAATTATACAAAGAAAGTGAAAAAGCCCACAAACACATGGAGGCTTGTTAATAACATGCTCCTAAATAATCAATGGAACAATGACAAAATAAAAACAGAGATCAAGCAATATATGAAGAAAAATGACAATAATTCAACACCACAAAATCTGTGGGATGCAGTGAAGGCTGTGCTAAGAGGGAAATATATTGCACTACAGGCCTACCTCAGGGAAGAAGAACAACCCGAAATGAACAGTCTAAACTCACAATTAATGAAACTAGAAAAGGCAGAACAAATGAGGCCCAAAGTCAGTAGAAGGAGGGACATAATAAAGATTAAAACAGAACTAAGCAAATTTGAGAGGAATAAAACAATAGAATCAATGAAAGCAATAACTGATTCTTTGAGAAAATAAACAAAATAGATAAACCCCTAGCCAGTCTTATCAAGAAAAAAAGAGAGTCTATACACATAAACAGAATCAGAAATGAGAAAGCAAAAATCGCTACAGACACCACAGAAATACAAAGAATTATGAGAGAATACTATGAAAAATTATATGGTAACAAACTGGATAACCTAGAAGAAATGGACAACTTTCTAGAAAATTACAACCTTCCAAGGCTGACCCTGGTAGAAACAGAAAATCTGAATAGACCAATTGCCAGCAAAGAAATGGAATTGGTAATCAAAAAACTACCTAAGAACAAAACACCTGGACCAGATGGTTTCACAGCTGAATTTTATCAAGCATTTAGTGAAGACCTAATACCCATCCTCCTTAAAGTTTTCCAAAAATTAGAAGAGGAGGGAACAGCCACAGCAATTAGAAAACACAAAGAAATATAAGGCATTCAGATTGGCAAGGAAGAAGTCAAACTGTCCCTGTTTGTAGATGACATGATATTGTACATAAAAAACCCTAAAGAATCCACTCCAAAACTACTAGATATAATATCTGAATTCAGCAAAGCTGCGGTGTACAAAATTAACACACAGAAATCTGTTGCATTCCTATACACTTATGATGATCTAGCAGAAAGAGAAATCAGGAAAACAATTCCGTTCACAGTTGCATTAAAAAGAATAAAATACCTAGGAATAAACCTAACCAAGGACATGAAAGACCTATACCCTGAAAACTCCTAGACACTCTTAAGAGAAATTAAAGAGGACACTAATTAATGGAAACTCATCCAATGCTCTTGGCTAGGAAGAATTAAATTTGTCAAAATGGTCATTCTGCCTAAAGCAATCTACAGATTCAATTCCTATGAAAATACCTACAGCATTCTTAATGAACTAGAGCAAATAGTTCTAAAATTAATATGGAACCACAAAAGACCCCAAATTGCCAAAGCAATCCTGAGAAGGAGGAATAAAACGGGGAATTATGGTCCCTGACTTCAAGCTCTACTACAAAGCCACAATAATCAAGACAATTTGGTACTGGCACAAGAACAGACCCATAGACCAGTGAAACAGAATAGAGAGCCCAGATATACCGAAGCATATGTGGTCAATTAATATATGATAAAGGAGCCATGGATATACAATGGGGAAATGACAGCCTCTTCAACAGTTGGTGTTGGCAAATCTGGACAGCTACATGTAAGAGAATGAAACTGGATTACTATCTAACCCCATACACAAAAGTAAACTCAAAATGGATCAATGACCTGAATGTAAGTTATGAAACCATAAAACTCTTAGAAAAAAATATAGGCAAAAATCTCTTGGACATAAATATGAGCAAATTCTTCATGAACATATCTCCCCAGGCAAGGGAAACAAAACAAAAATGAACAAATGGGACTATATCAAACTAAAAAGCTTCTGCACAGCAAAGGATACCATCAGTAGAACAAAAAGACATCCTACAGTATGGGAGAATATATTCATAAATGACATATCTGATAAAGGGTTGACATCCAAATTATATAAGGAGCTCACACACCTCAATAAAAAAAAGCATGTAAGCCAATTAAAAAATGGGCAGAGGAGCTGAACAGACACTTCTCCAAAGAAGAAATTCAGATGGCCAACAGGCACATGAAAAGATGCTCCACATCGCTAATCATCAGAGAAATGCAGATTAAAACCACCATGAGATATCACCTCACAGCAGTTAGGATGGCCGCCATCCAAAGCACAAACAACAACAAATGTTGGCGAGGATGTGGAGATAGGGGAACCCTCTTGCACTGCTGGTGGGAATGTAAACTAGTTCAACCATTGTGGAAAGCAGTATGGAGGTTCCTCAAAATACTCAAAATCGAAATACCTTTTGACTCAGGAATTCCACTCCTAGGAATTTACCCTAAGAATGCAGCATCCCAGTTTGAAAAAGACATATGCACCCCTATGTTAACTGCAGCACTCTTTACAATAGCCAAGAAATGGAAGCAACCTAAGTGTCCATCAGTAGATGAATGGATAAAGAAGATGTGGTATATATACACAATGGAATATTATTCAGCCATAAGAAGAAAAGAACTCCTACCATTTGCAACAATATGGATGGAGCTAGAGGGTATTATGCTCAATGAAATAAGCCAGGTGGAGAAAGACAAGTATCAAATGATTTCACTCCTCTGTGGAGTATAAGAAAGAAAAAACTGAAGGAACAAAACAGCAGCAGGCTCACAGAACCCAAGAATGGACTAACAGTTACCAAAGGGAAAGGGACTGGAAAAGATGGGTGGGAAGGGAGGGATAAGGGGAAAAAAGAGCTATTATAATTAGCACACATAATGTACTGGGGTGGGTGTGGGGTGGGGGTTACGGGGAGGCAGTATAACACAAAGACAAGTAGTGATTCTATAGCATCTTACTACACTGATGGACAGTGACTGCAATGGGTTATGTGGTGGGGACTTGATAATAGGGGGAGTCTAGTAACCACAATGTTGCTCATGTAATTGTATATTAATAATAGCAAAATTTAAAAATTGTTGCGTAAACTTTCATTAGTTTATGTCTCAATATGGTTTTCAGAAATGGATCCTCAGGAATCATTTATTCTTAATTGAAAGGTTCATCTGAATAAATAATTCTTTGTTTTTTATTTGCCTCTTTCCCCCTTTAGGTAGTCTTCACAGTCTTCCAAGGAAACAGATTTTGGCAGTGTTTTAATTCAAAAAATGTTTTTCAGTTTAGTATGTGGGATCTTGATGTCTTCAGTTCTTGTTATATTCTTATTTAGTTATTCCTGTAAGAGTTTTGTTCTCCCATGACACTTCTTTATTGTTACCACGTATTTTCAGGGATGAACTTCTGGACAAAATTGAGCCCTTTGGTATCTGGTAGAGTCAGAGCAATTACATTTATTAAGCTACACTTTTTTTTTTACAAGTCAATGGTTTTTATTATGTTCACAGAATTACCACGATCAATTTTAGAACATTTTCCTCATCCCCAAAAGACATTCCATATCTATAACTACATCCCTTGTCCCACCCCCCAACTTCCCCAGCCCTACTCTCTGTCCCTGTAAATTTTCCCATTATGCACATTACATGTAGATGGAGCCATATAATGTCGTCTTTTGTGTCTGGCTTCTTTCACTTTAAGCAATATTTTTTATTACAATATTCTAGTGTAATATAGAAATTCAGTTTCACAATGTACATTACACTGGTTTAAACCAATATTATTTGGGTTAGCACGTAATTTTTATAAATTTGTTATTCTAATCTGGAAAAAAATTTTTCTGATTAGTCGCCTTTCATTTTTCCTCGTATTATTGATTCTGATAACCTTCTACTTCATGTTTTAAAAATTATAACCTATAGAAATAAATATATTTTACATTATGATTCAGAATATACACATACAAAGAGACACATGTGTAAAATACGTTTCACAAAACAATACTCTGTTCAATGCACCTTCATATTGTCTGTTCTATTCCATATCATTCTACTTTATTGTATGAATTGCTCTTTTATAACATGTAACTTGATTTCATGATCCACTAATGTGTTTCAACAACACAATTTGAAATCATTACTAAAGCTCTATTTCCTTATTCATGGTTTTGTATTACCAGGGTTTTAGGATTGAAAGAGTAAAAAAGTATTTTTAAAAAAGTGTGTTTTTCTTCATAAAGGCAAAATGGCAGATATTTCTATTTCCATTTAAAAGCATTATACAAAATAAAATATTTTTTTCCTTAATAACTGCACTGTTGAGGGCCCACTGGAGCATGTCAAGTGAACGTACATGCCAATTAATGAAAACCGGATAAACATCATGATTCAATTATTACTCCGTTGTTTTACTACCCAACAGCTGGACACCTTGATATTTTGACTGTTATGAAGATAATTTCTGCAAATTTGCCATAATTTATATTCATCTGATAAAATATTTACATGATATTTTATCATAGTTATCATAGTTATTGCTAATAAATTACCTCTAATACAGTTATCTAATACATTAGAAACTGATTTATAAGAGAAAATAAGTCATTCCATTACATCTAGTTACTTTTTATTTACAGTGACATTTTTGAGAGGTGCCTGCCTGTAGTAGTATAAAAATTTCTCTTTTAATTATCATTGAGAAAGAAAGAATGAAAAATATAAAAATCAATTGATATTTTAAACTACTAAAATAGAAGAACTGCAACAGATTATAGTTTTTATTTTGATGCCATAACACTACTGAAATTTCAACCAGAATGTTAATGTGCATTGTGTACATTAAGATCAAACAAAGCAAATTTATCAAGGAAGTAGCTTTTACTGTATATTTAAATTAGAGTGGGCATTGACTTTACAATGAGAAAAATCTCAATCTCTCTCTTTCTCTGTCCTTTCCTCTCTTCTCACCTTCCTCCCTGTCTTCTTCCACCTCCATTTGTTTATATTGAAAGAGGTTAGCTGGCATATCCTATACTTTTTGCAAGATTTGTGAACCCACATGTATCTAAATCCTTAATGGTTCTAACCCCAGAACATACTATGTAGAGTTGCCAGTGCAAAATACAGCTCAGTGATTCATGGTCACCTAAAATTTTGTAGCACCTGTTTGGTAAGTTTTGATTTGGGGCTCATACTTGATTTTTCCTGTTCACCATGTCTTAGTATGTAGGGCATGCCTTTCTCTATCAGCAGTAAACAGTCTTTAATGTTGATATTTCAGTTTTAGGAATGAAGGCCCACCTCCCTGAAGTGCCCATTAGGGCACCTCTGATAAATTCTATGTATGCTGCATAGTTTGTATTCTAAGTCAGCCAATCCAAAACATACTCTCCAATTTTGGTAAAAGTCTATTCAGATATTTCTTTTCTGATGTTAAAACAATTTTATTTCAGTTATAAGTAAGGTAATGGATTTTATTAGAAAATACTATATAAATAAATTATATAAATGATCTTAAATAATATGTTGATCTAAACTTTTTTTACTTAATCATTAATTTGTCTTACATAATTAAAAAGTAACAAAATTCTACCCAGGTTCTTATGATTATGTGTTATATGCAAGAGTTTGAGTGTCAAAAGTTTAGGCCACACTCTATTAAGTAGTTTAAAATCCAGTAGTGTATTTGGTCACAAATAGTCTGCGCCTGGCTCCAACATTACCATATAGGTAAGACTGGATGTATGTTTGTGTGTGTGTGTGTGCATGTGTGTGTGTGTGTGTAAAAGCTGAGGTTGATTGACAGAAAAGAGAAATTATCAATAAATGAAATAAAAAGCTATAATTTTTTTCTTAAGCTTTTTTTCTTTAACATATGAACTTTCAAAAGTAATACTTCACAAAAAAAATGTAGTAATGAAAATATAGGGTTAGGGAATTGAGAAAATTCCATCATAAATGAATTGTGTGACCTGAGTTTTAGTTTTGAATTAAGCTGGGCAAATTCAGCTTGTTTCTTCTCATCTGCTAAAGTGTAGTTTTCGAAAGGTTAAATATTTATGACTTTTGGGCAAAGCTAATGTGAGCACATGTCAAAGATTTTGTTTAACTCACTAATGAGGCAACCAAAAGATGTTAAAACTGGCCTAAAGAGCATTTGAGAAGCTATACACATGCAGACACATATGCACATACACATAAAAGAATATTAGGATAAGATTTCCCAGTTAAATGAAAAATTACCTTCCACCAGACAATTTATTTACTCTCTACCAGGCAAAAATCTACAAGATACCATTGACTCTATAGAGTTGTAAAATAGCCTAGTCATGAGAAAGTCAAGCCTAGTACTGCCCTAAAAGAACACCCACCAATTTCTTTAGCCTATTCTTAAGTTCTGAGTAATTTTTCTGATATCTGTATTCCTTAATACTATTAATTTAGGAGTGTCCATAGGCCTCTATCTACATTCACTCCTTAAGTGATTAGTCTTGTGGTTATAAATGACATCAACATTCTAATGACTCCCTTATTTGCATCTCTAGTTTAGACCTCTTTCCTGAACTTGAGACTCATTACCCACCTGCCTACAGTACAATACTCTTAGATACCTGATGGACACTTAAAATTAATAACTCTAGAACTAAATACCTCATTTTTCTTTCTGTAATAAGGCTATTTCACCTACAACCCTCATCTTTAAATAATAGCTATTCTATCTTTTCAGACTTTAGAAATTATCAGTATACCCTATTTTCTCACACTCCAAAGGCAATCTTTCAGGAAACTATCTTCAAAATATATCATGATCTAATTACTTCTCACCACGTCCACTGCTGCCACCTCTTACATTCACTGGGTATGTCCCTACAGAAGAGCAGAGCTCCAGGGAGACAACTTTCCCAAATAAAGCGGGGCTTTGATTTGTCCTGGCATAAATGAGTAGTTCTCTAAACCTGAATACACAAACCAGGAAAGTTCTCCAGAGAGTCCATTCCACTGAAAAGTTCAATACATGGTATTATGGAATGGAACATTATTTCTCTGATTTATAATTCCTATGTAGCTAGTCCTAAAATCCCCCATGTACTTATAAAATAACTTCCTTTATTTATGTTGTGAATATTCTTTCCTTTTTTTAGTCTCATTTTTTTTCCTATTAATTTACAATCACTGTTCAAACTCATTGATTTCTCTGATGTCCATATCACTCCTCAGGGAGCCTGAAATCTGCTGGGGCTGTATGTGTGTTTCTATGTGTGCAGAAAGGCTCCGCACTAGCTTGCTAGGGCCGTCATGGAGAAGTACCACGAACTGGGTGATTAAACAACAGAAATTTATTTTCTCACAATTCTGGAGGCTAGACATCTAATTTCAAGATGTCAGCAGCATTGGTGGCTTACAGAGGCCTCTCTTCTTGGCTTATGGATGGCCATCTTCTCTCTTTGTGTCCTAATATCCTCTCTTTATAGGAATATCAGTCATGTTGGATTAAGACTCACCCGTATGACTTTATTTTACCTTAAGTACCCCTTTAAAGACCACACGCCCAAAGACAGTACATTCTGCGGTACTGGAAGTTAGAACTTCAACACGTGAATATTGTTACGTGTTATTGGGAGTTTGAACTTCAGCACATGACATAATTCATGCCCTAACACTTTCAACTTGAGTGAGATGGGCACAGATGTCATGCTCACTTAGGTAACTGGCACAAATGCCGAAGAAGGAGTCTGAGCCACCAGCCCGCATGTCAAGATTCCAAAATAAGGGAATTCAGGGGTCAGCATGTCCTTTCCGGTGCCCCGTGTATCTGAGTCAAGCAAATGAATAGAGAATGTATGTTTGTATCTCTTGATTCAACAGAGATTAAACGACACTGAAAAGAGAAATAAAGTTGCTCCAGCAGTAAGTCATATCCTTGGCAAGTGTGTGCTTTTGTATGTGTGAAATTTGACTACTGTTTTGTTTTCATGTCAATTGTAGATACCAATTTATACACACAAAATAATTCAGTAAGTCCCATAAAATCAGGAGAGTTTCCATTTGTCAATGTGCTCTTTTCCTCTGTCATTAGGCAGAAAAACTAGAAGAGTTCTGTAGCTGGGGACAATAGGTTAAACCAAAGAAAGAGAATGTAGTTATGATTGTCAAAACCACTAATTGAAGCATTACGTGTCTGGCAGTGTTCTGGTGATTTGGCCTGGAATCTGTTCCTTATTTTCCTTTGTCAGAAGTGTTCAACGTGGTAACTTCAGTAAAACTCCTCTCACAAGTGTTCTTTTTCTAAAGTGTAAAGTACCTTCTTAAAGAAGAAGGCTGACAACCTGGTAGGAGTGGGTGTTTGGAAAATAAGGGTATTCTGCTTTCTTCATAATTGCTGTGGGTGGCAGGAGGTGAGAAAATTATTCAGGGGATCAGTTTGGGTGAAGGAAATATTTTTTCTGTTTTGGGATAAAAATTAATCTGATTTTTGAGGTAAAAGAATTAATGTAAAATATGCTAGAAAAATTTTCTTTCCTGAAATTTCTGTATTCTCATCTCAGAATTTTTTTCCCAAATAATTTATTTTTCTTTAATTGAAAGCATATGTTGGAAGCCACTAGATATAATTTGTTTTTTTGTTTTTAAAAATCTTTTATGGAAATGTAGTTGATATACAATATTATATTGATTTCAGATGTATGACATAGTAATTTGACAATCATGTATATTACCTAATGCTCATTGTGATAAGCATAGTTACCATCTGCCAACATACAAAGAAATTACAATATTATTGGCTATATTCCCTATGCTGTACTTCTATCCCCATGACTTTTGACATTTGTACCTCTTTTTTTCCCTTCACCTATTTCACCCACTCCTTCATCCACTCCCCTATGGTAATCAACAATCTGTTCTCAGGGTTTTTGAGTTCATTTCTGCTTTGTTTTTCTTTTTAGATTCTACATGTAAATGAAATGATGAGCTATTTGTCTTTCTCTCACTTATTTCACTTAGCATAATACCCTCTGTTTCCATGCATGTTGTCACAAATCACAAGATTTCACTCTTTTTTTATGACTAATATTCCATTGTATGTATCTGCCACATCTTCTTTATCCATTCAACTATCTGTGAACACTTAGGTTTGTTCCTACCATACCTTGGTTATTATAAGTAGTGCTGCAGTAAACATAGGGCACATGTATCTTTTCAAATTAGTGATTTTGTTTTCTTTAAGTAAATTTCCAGAAATGGAACTGCTGGGTTGCATGCTGTTTCCACTTTTCGTTTTTAAAGAACCTCTGTACTGCTTTCTATAGCAGCTGCACCCATTTGCAGGCCTACAAAAAGGGCTCCCTTTTCTCCACATCCTCACCAACACTTATTTCTTGTGTTACTGATATTAGCCATTCTAACTGATATGAGGTGATATCTCAGTGGGGTTGTGACTTGCATTTCTCTGATCATTCGTGATGTTGAGCATCTTTTCATATATTTGTTGGCCATCTGTATATCTTAGAAAAATTCAGGTCCTCTGCCAATTTTTTTTTTTTTTAGGAGAGCAAGGTGCAGGCTTTTATTTAGAAATGAAGTGAAAGGACAGAGCTCCCAGCTCACGCCAAGAGGGGACAAGAGAGTCCGGTGTGCTGCGTTGTCTAGGGGTTTTATAGGCAGTTTAGGATTTTTTGAGAACATTAAAAAAAGGTTTACAGTCTGAACACCCCTAATTAACAACACAAGGAATTCCGTCCCCCGGATTTCTCTCCTGAACACCTGCGTCCTGGCCTAGGAGCATATCAAAAGGCAGCCTGCCCAGCCCCCAAGGTGGGCTGAGGTATTGTTTGTTTGCTAAAGAGTAAGTTAAGAATCATGCTTCCCAAACGTCCTGGGTGTTAAAATGCAATCATATCTTTAAGGTGGAATCTTTCCTGCCTTTCACTATGTTGTTTACAGCTGGGTCTGCATGCTAAATTAGTTGCCCAGTTTGTCCTGGGCCTTTTAGCATGCTAAAGTGAACCTTACAAGTAGTTAGCATAATAACAACATGGGGTACTCTTCTTTATCTGGGGAACACCAACTGATCTTACTGAAGAATGACTCTAGAGCTTAATGTTTAACACAGAGTTTTGGTAGGGGGTTTCCTTGCATGTAATTACATTGCTCTGACTGCAAATATTCTGCCTTGCTTTTTCCAGAGGCCCTCCCCCTACTCTGATTACACCCACAGTCCCTCTCATTCCCCCCTCTACAAATGGAAACCCTAGCTGATGCTAGGGAAAGAGGGCAATGACCGCTCTGGCTGCTTCATGATGAGAGGGGGCGCAGTAAGAGGTGCAGCTAGGTCTCCATCAGTGGTTGGTCAAGAGGGCCTCGGAAGATGGGCACTTCCATCCTGGATTCTATTTCCATCACCATTTGCAGTCTTGTGGCTTCTCCGATGTTATCCTGGACAAGCCCCCAAAGATGATGCCAGGGTTCTTGTTCCCGAAGCCGAAGAATGGGCTTAGCAAACAGGTAAGGTAGGAGAGCAAGGTACAGGCTTTTATTTAGAAATAAAGTGATAGGACAGAGCTTCCGGCTCACGCCAGGAGGTAACAAGAGAGTCCGCCTCTGCCCATTTTTAAATCAGATTATTTGGAGTTTTCTTGGTGTTCAGTTGTCTGAGTTCTTTATACATTTTGGATATTAACCCTTTATTGGATGTATCATTTGCAAATATATTCTCCATTCACCAAGTTATCTTGCTGAGGCTTCCTCTGCCTTGCAGAAGTTTTTAGTTTGATCTAGGGTTTATTTTTGCTTTTGTTTTTCTTGCCTGGGGAGACAGATCCAGAAAAAAGTGACTAATGTTGAGTTTTCTCCTAGGAGTTTTATGGTTTCTGGTCTTATATTTAGTTCTTTAATCCATTTTGAGTTTATTTCTGTGTATGTTATGTAAGATAGTGATCCAGTTTCATTCATTTGCATGTAGCTTTCCAGTTTTCCAAGCACCATTTATTGAAGAGGCTGTCTTTTCTTCATTGTATATTCTTGCCTCCTTTACCATAGATTAATTGACCATGGAAATGAGGGTTTACTTCCAGGCTCTTTATTCTGTTCCATGATCTATGTCACAGTTTTTGTCCAATACCATACTATTTTTTTTAAGTTTATTTTGATATCATTAATCAACAATTAAATGAGCAATATTATGGTGATTACACTACCCCCTTCATCAGGTCCCCCCCCCAACCCCATTACAGTCACTGTCCATCAGCGTAGTGAGATGCCATAGAGTCACTACTTGTCCTCTCTGAGTTGTACAGCCCTCCCTATGCACACCCCCCAACATTACATCTACTAATCGTAATGTCCCTTCTTCCCCCTTGCCCCTCCCTTCCCACCCATCCTCCCCAGTCCCTTTCCCTTTGGTAACTATTAGTCCATTCTTGGGTTCTGTGAGTCTCCCGCTGTTTTCTTCCTTCAGATTTTTTTTTTCTTAGTTCTTATACTCCACATATGAGTGAAATCATTTGGTACTTGTCTTTTTCAGCTTGGCTTATTTCACTGAGTATAATACCCTCTAGCTCCATCCATGTTGTTGCAAATGGTAGGATTTGTTTTCTTCTTATGGCTGAATAATATTCCATTGTGTAGATGTACCACCTCTTCTTTATCCATTCATCTACTGATGGACACTAAGGTTGCTTCCATTTCCTGGCTATTGTAAATAGTGCTGCGATAAACATAGGGGTGCATCTTTCTTTTTCAAACTGGGCTGCTGCATTCTTAGGATAAATTCTTAGGAGTGGAATTCCTGGGTCAAATGGTATTTCTATTTTTAGTTTTTTGAGGAACCTCCATACTGTTTTCCACAATGGTTGAACTAATTTGCAGTCCCACCAGCAGTGTAGGAGGGTTCCCTTTTCTCCACATCCTCGCCAACATTTGTTGTTGTTTGTGTTTTGGATGTTGGCCATCCTCACTGGTGTGAGGTGATATCTCATTGTGGTTTTAATCTGCATTTCTCTGATGATTAGCGATGTGGAGCATCTTTTCATGTGCCTGTTGTCCATCTGAATTTCTTCTTTGGAGAAGTGTCTATTCATGTCCTCTGCCCATTTCTTAATTGGATTATTTGCTTTCTGTTTGTTAAGGTGCATGAGTTCTTTATATATTTTGGATGTCAACCCTTTATCAGATACGTTTTTTATGAATATATTCTCCCATACTGTAGGATGTCTTTTTGTTCTACTGATGGTGTCCTTTGCTGTACAGAAGCTTTTCAGCTTGATATAGTCCCACTTGTTCATTTTTGCTTTTGTTTCCCTTGCCCGGGGAGATATGTTCATGGAGAAGTTGCTCATGTTTATGTCCAGGAGCTTTTTGCCTATATTTTTTTCTAAGAGTTTTATGGTTTCATGACTTACATTCAGGTCTTTGATCCACCTTGAGTTTACCTTTGTGCATGGGGTTAGACAGTAGTCTTGTTTCATTCTCTTACATGTAGCTGTCCAGTTTTTCCAACACCAGCTGCTGAAGAGGCCGTCATCTCCCCAATGTATATCCAAGGCTCGCTTATCAAATATTAATTGACTGTATGTGTTTGGGTTGATGTTTGGATTTTCTATTCTATTCCACTGATCTGTGGATCTGATTTTGTGCCAATACCAAATTGTCTTGATTACTGTAGCTTTGTAGTAGAGCTTGAAGTCAGGGAGCATAATTCCCCCCGTTTTATTCCTCGTTCTCAGGATGGCTTTGGCTATTCGGGGTCTTTTGTGGTTCCATATGAATTTTAGAATTATTTGTTCGAGTTCATTGAAGAAAGTTGTTGGTAGTTTGATAGGGATTGCGTTGAATCTGTAGATTACTTTGGTAGTATAGCCATTTTGACAATATTTATTCTTCCTAGCCAAGAGCATTGGATGCATTTCCATTTGTTAGTGTCCTCTTTAATTTCTCTTAGGAATGTCTTGTAGTTTTCAGGGTACAGGTCTTTCACTTTCTTCATTAGGTTTATTCCTAGGTATTTTATTCTTTTTGATGCAATTGTGAATGGTATTGTTTTTCTGATTTCTCTTTCTGTTAGTTCATCATTAGTGTATAGGAAAGCAACAGATTTCTGTGTGTTAATTTTGCATCCTGCAACGTTGCTGAATTCAGATATTAGTTCTAGTAGTTTTGGAGTGGAATCTTTAGGGTTTTTTATGTACAATATCAAGTCATCTGCAAATAGTGACAATTTGACTTCTTCTTTACCAGTCTGGATACCTTGTATGTCTTTGTTTTGTCTGATTGCTGTGGCTAGGACCTCCAGTACTATGTTGAATAACAGTGGAGAGAGTGGGCATCCCTGTCTTGTTCCCGATCTTAGATAAAAGCTTTCAGCTTCTCGCCGTTAAGCATGATGTTAGCTGTGGGTTTGTCATATATAGCCTTTATGATGTTGAGGTACTTGCCGTCTATACCCATTTTGTTGAGAGTTTTAATCAGCAATGGATGCTGAATTTTGTCAAATGCTTTTTGAGCATCTATGGAGATGATCATGTGGTTTTTGTTCTTTTTGTTGATGTGGTGGATGATGTTGATGGATTTTCGAATGTTGTACCATCCTTGCATCCCTGGGATGAATCCCACTTGATCATGGTGTATCATCCTCTTGATGTATTTTTGAATTCGGTTTGCTGATATTTTGTTGAGTATTTTTGCATCCACGTTCATCAGGGGAATTGGTCTATAGTTTTCTTTTTTGGTGTGGTCTTTGCCCGGTTTTGGTATTAGAGTGATGCTGGCCCCATAGAATGAGATTGGAAGTATTCCCTCCTCTTCTATTTTTTGGAAAACTTTAAGGAGAATGGGTGTTATTTCTTCTCTATATGTCTGGTAGAACTCAGAGGTGAATCCATTTGGTCCGGGGGTTTTGTTCTTGGGTAGTTTTTTGATTACCGATTCAGTTTCGTTGCTGGTGATTGGTCTGTTTAGTTTTTCTGTTTCTTGTTTGGTCAGTCTTGGAAGGTTGTATTTTTCTAAAAAGTTGTCCATTTCTTCTAGGTTTTCCAGCTTGTTAGCATATAGATTCTCATAATATTCTCTTATAATTCTTTGTATTTCTGTGGGATCTGTCGTGATTTTTCCTTTCTCATTTCTGATTGTATTTATGTGTGTAGATTCTCTTTTTCTCTTAATGAGTCTGGCTAGGGGTTTATCTATTTTGTTTATTTTTTCAAAGAACCAGCTCTTGGTTTCATTGATTTTTTTCTATTGTTTTATTCTTCTCAATTTTATTTATTTCCTCTCTGATCTTTATTATGTCCCTCCTTCTGGTGACTTTGGGTCTCATTTGTTCTTCTTTTTCAAATTTCAGTAATTGTGTCTTTAGACTATTCATTTGGGAATGTTCTTCCTTTCTTTAGATAGGCCTGGATTGCAATATACTTTCCTCTTAGAACTGCCTTTGCTGCGTCCCACAGAAGCTGTGGCTTTGTGTTGTTGTTGTCATTTGTCTCCATATACTCTTTGATTTCTGTTTTGATTTGGTCATTGACCCATTGATTAATTAGGAGAATGTTGTTAAGTCTCCATGTATTTGTGAGCCTTTTTGTTTTCTTTCTAAAGTTTAGTTCTAGTTTAATACCTTTATGATCCGAGAAGTTGGTTGGTAGAATTTCAATATTTTAGATTTTACAGAGGTTTTTTTGTGGCCTAGTATGTGGTCTATTCTGGAAAATGTTCCATGTGCACTTGAGAAGAATGTGTATCCCGTTGCTTTTGGGTGTAGAGTTCTGTAGATGTCTGTTAGGTCCACCTTTTCTAGTGTGGTGTTCAGTGCCTCTGTGTCTTTACTTATTTTCTGTCTGGTTCATCTGTCCCTTGGAGTGAGTGGTGTGTTGAAGTCACCTAAGATGAATGCATTGCTGTCTATTTCCTCCTTTAATTCTGTTAGTATTTGTTTCACATATGCTGGCGCTGCTGTGTTGGGTGCATATATATTTATAGTGGTTATATCTTCTTGTTGGATTGACCCCTTTATCATTATGTAATGTCCTTCTTTATCTCTTGCTACTTTCTTCGTTTTGAAGTCTATTTTGTCTGATACAAGTACTGCAACACCTGCTTTTTTCTCCTTGTTATTTGCATGAAATATCTTTTTCCGTCCCTTCACTTTTAATCTGGGGATATCTTTGTGTTTAAGGTGAGTTTCTTGTAGGCAGCATATAGATGGGTCTTGCTTTTTTATCCATTCTGTTACTCTGTGTCTTTTGTTTGGTGCATTCAGTCCATTTACATTTAGGGTGATTATCGAAAGATATGTACTTATTGTCATTGCTGGCTTTAGATTCGTGGTTACCAAAGGTTCAAGGGTTGCTTCTTTACTATCTAACAATCTAACTTAACTTTCTTGTTAAGTTATTGTAAACACATCTGATGTTTCTTTATTTCTCTCCCTTCTTATTCTTCCTCCTCCATTCTTTATATACTAGGTGTTTTATTCTTTGCCTTTAATTAGTTTTGGATGGTCTGCTTTCTTTGCTATGATTTTATTTTCTTTGGTGACAGCTTTTTAGCCTTAGGAGTGCTTCCCTCTAGAGCAGTTCCTTTAAGATGTCCTGTGGAGGTGGTTTATGGGAGGCAAATTCTCTCAGCTTTCGCTTGTCTGGAAATTGTTTAATCCCTCCCTCATATTTAAGTGATAATCGTGCTGGATACACTATTCTTGGTTCGAGGCCCTTCTGTTTCATTGTGTTAAATATATCATGCCATTCTCTTCTAGCCTGTAAGGTTTCTGTTGAGAAGTCTGATGTTAGTCTGATGGGTTTTCCTTTGAAGGTGATCTTTTTTCTTTCTCTAGCTGCCTTTAATACTCTGTCCTTATCTTTGATCTTTGCCATTTTATTTATTATGTGTCTTGGTGTTGTCTTCCTGGGGTCCCTTGTGTTAGGAGATCTGTGGGTTTCCATGGACTGCGAGACTATTTCCTTCCCCAGCATGGGGAAGTTTTCAGCAATTATTTCTTCAAAGACACTTTCTATCCCTTTTTCTCTCTCTTCTTCCTCTGGTACTCCTATAAGGCGAATATTGTTCCTTTTGGATTGGTCACAGAGTTCTCTTAATATTCTTTCATTCCTAGAGATCCTTTTATCTATCTCTGCCTCAGCTTCTCTGTATTCCTGTTCTCTGATTTCTATTGCATTAACAGTCTGTTGCATCTCGTCCAGTCTGCTGCTGAGCCAGTCGATGGCTTGTCTCATTTCTACATTATCTTTCTTGACTTCCCTCACTTCCTCCCTTAGCTCTTGCATATTTCTCTGTAGATCCATCAGCATGGTTTTGACTTTTATTCTGAATTCTTTTTCAGGAAGATGCTGCATTTCCATCCCTTCAGATTCCTTCTGAGAGGGGCTCTGAATCTTGGTGATTTTTGTCTGTATCAAATTCTTCTGTCTTGTCATGTTGACAGGAGTGGTTGCTGGTAGGTGCCACGTATGTCAGCTGGGGTCTTTAAGGTTTAAAAAGAAAAGAGAAAAAAAAAAGTACCACCAAAAAAAGCAAGCCAAAAAAAAAAGAAGGAAGAGAAAGAAAAGAGAGAAAGAAGAAAGAAATGAAAGAAAAGGAAGGTGAAAAAAGAAAAAAAAAGGGCAAGAAATAAAACAGACGAGCAAAGAAAAAAGCAAGAAATAACACAAACGAGCAAAAAAAAAAGCCCACCTGGAGTGGATTCTCTACGTGTGCAGTAGGTGTCACTGTTGCTCCACTAATTCGCAGCCGCAGCCGCGCTGCTTTTTTTGTAGATAGGAATGAATGGGATGCTATTGTTTTCTGTATAAAGCTCCAGGGTGGTTGCTCCCTTCTTTCTGTCACTATAGAAGGGGACTGAAGTTCCCCAGGACTTCCAGCCTGCAAGGCTCAGCCCACCGGGGCGATGGTGTTCCGTCGCTGGGCCCCCCCGCCTCTCCGAGACCGCTACAAATGGCGCATGCTTTTCTCTTCTCCCTGGGCGCTGGCTGCACGGTCCCGGCGCCTTCCCGGCTCAAAACCTGCACCTTCTGCCTCTCCAATGTCTGATGCACCGCGCGATGTGTGTCAGCGCTCCCACTGGTCCGGCGCAGACCACCGGGGCTGGTTATTTCGCGGACCTGCTCTTCCACTCCCTCCCGGCTCCGAATCCTCTCCTCCCGCCGGTGCACTGGGCTGGGTGAGTGTTCGGGTGCCGCCGGGTCGCGGCTCTGTATCTTACCCGCCTCGCGGGGTGCTGAGTCCTCCCAGGTGTGGCTGCACGCTGTGCACTTTCCGTGTGCTCCAATTTCTCTTTTAGGAATAGTTGTATTTGCTGTGTTTTCATAGATTTATATAGTTTTGAGAGGAGATTTCTGCCGTCCTGCTCACACCGCCATCTTCCCGGAAGTCCCAATGCCATACTATTTTAATTACTATAGCTTTGTAGTATAGTTTGAAATAGGGAGTATGATACCTCCAGCTTTGCTTCTCTTTCTCAAGATTGCTTTCACTGCCTGAGATCTCTTGTAGTTCCATACAAATTTAAGGATTACTTGTACTAGCTCTATAAAAAAATGTCATTGGTATTTTGATAGAGATTGTATTGAATCTGTAGATTGCTTTGAACATATGGCCATTTTAATAATATTACTTCTTCTATTCATGAGCATAGAATAGCTTTCTATTATTTTGAGTGTCAGTCTTCAGTTTCTTTCATCAATTTCTTTTCATCAAGTTTTATACTTTTGAGAGTACAGGTCTTTTACTTCTTTGATTAGATTTATTCTTCAGTATTTTATTTTTGATGCAGTTGTAAATGGAATTGTTTTCTTAATTTCTCATTCTGATTGTTCATTATTAATAATACAACAGATTTCTGTATATTGATTTTGTATTCTGTGGCTTTACTGAATTCATTTATAAATTCTAGTAGTTTTTTGGTACGGTCTTTAAGGGTCTGTACATAGTATCATGTCATCACAAATAGTGACCATTTTACTTCTTCCTACCAATTTGGATGGCTTTTATTTCCTTTTCTTGCCAAATTGCTATGGCAATTTGGATTTTCAGTACTATATTAAATAAAAATGGTGAGATTCCTTGTCTTGTTCCTGATCCTACAGGAAAAGCTTTCAGCTTTTCACCATTGAGTATGATGTTAGCTATGGGTTTGTCCCATATGGTCTTTATTATGTTGTGATATGTTCCCTCTATCCCCACTTTGTTGAGTTTTTATTATGAATGGATGCTGAATTTTCTCAAATGCTTTTTCAGCATTTATTGAGATGATCATGGGGTTTTTATCCTTCTCTTTGTTACTTGATGTATCCCATTGATTTGATACACATGCATATTTGCATCCTTAGAATAAACCCTGCTTGGCCATGGTGAATCATCTTTTTAATATGTTTTTGAATTTGGTTTGTTAATATTTTGTTGAGTATTTTTGCATCTATGTTCATCAGGGATATTGGACTGTAATTGTCTTTTTTTTGTAGTGTCTTTGTTGGTTTTGGTATCAATGTCATGCTGGTCTCATAGAATGAACTTGGAAACTTTCTTTCCTCTTTCTTCCTCTTCAATTTTTTGGAGTAGTTTTAATAGGATAGGTATTAACTCTTCTTTTAAATGTTTGGTAGAATTCAGCTGTGAAGCCATCTGCATCTGGAATTTGTTGAGAGTTTTTTACTAATTCAGTTTCATTACTATCTTTTGTTAATAGGTCCATTCAGACTTTCTATTACTTCCTGAGTCTGTCTTGGAAGACTATATGTTTCTAGGAATTTACTAATTTCTTCTAGATTGTCCAATTTTATGGCATATAATTTTTCATAGTAATCTCATATAATTGCATTTTGGTGGTGTCAGTTGTAACAGCTCTTTCATTATGATTTTACTTAAGTCCTCTTTTCTTAGAGTAGCTAACAGTTTTATTATCTTTTCAAAGAACCAGCTCTTATTTCATTGATCTTTTGTATTTTTTTCCTCCATTTATTTCCAATCTGATCTTTTTCATTTCCTTCCTTCTATTTTCAGACTTTATTTGATCTCTTTTTCTAGTTCCTTTAGGTTTAAGATTAGATTGAGATATTTCTTGTTTCTTGAGGGTGGCCTGTATCACTAAAAACTTCCCTTTTAGGACTGCTTTTCTTGCATCCTCAAATTTTGAACCATTGTATTTCTATTTTCTTTATTCTCCAAATACCTTTTGATTTCTGGTTTGATTTCTTCAATGACACATTGGTTGTTAGTTGCAAGCTGTTCAGTGTCTATGTGTTTGTTTTTTTGCAGTTTTTTTCCTTGTAACTGGTTTCCAGTTTCATACTGTTGTGGTTGAAAAAGATGCTAGATATATTTCAATCTTCTTAAATTTATTGAAACTTGTTTTATTGCCTAACAAGTGATCTATACTGGATAAATGCCCTGTGTACGCTTGAAAAGAATGTGTATTCTGATTTTGGATTTAGTGTTCTGTATATACCTGTTAAGTCCTGTGGTCTAATGTGTTATTCAAAGCCTCTGTTTCTTTGATTTTCTATGTGGATGATCTGTTTAATGAGGTAAGTGTGGTGTAAAAATCTCCTACTCTTATTGTATTACAATATCTCCCTTTATGTCTGTTAACATTTCCTTTATATATCACTGTGCTTTTCTGTTGGGAGTGTAGATATTTATAATTGTTATATCTTCTTGCTGGATTGAGCCCTTACTCATTATATAATGTCCTTTTTTTGTCTCTTATTAGTCTTCATTTTAAAATCTATTTTGTCTGATATAATTATTGCTACTCCAGCTTTTGTTCATTTCTATTTGTATGGAATATTTTCCATCCCTTCAGTTTCAGTCTGTGTTTGTCTTTAGGTTTTGAATTGAATGTCTTGTAGGCATCAAATGGATGGGTCATGTTATTTTTTATCCATTCAGTCACCTTATGTCTTTTATTGGAGTATTCAAGTCCATTTACATTTAAAGCAATTATTAATAGATATGTACTTATTGCCATTTTGTTAAATGTTTCCTGGTGTTTTTGTCATTCTTTTCTGATCCTTTCTTCTTTTCTTGCTCTCTTCTCTTGTGCGTGATGACTTTTTTTAGTGTTCTGATTGGATTCCCTTCTCTTTCTTTTATTGTGTATCTGTTACAGGATTTTGGCTTGTGGTTACCAAGGGGGTCATATATGATATCCTACATATATATACATATATCCTCTATGTTAAGCTGATGGTGACTTAAGCCCAATGCATTCTAACAGCACTACACTTTTAACTCCCCCTCCTCCACATTTTATGTGTATGAGGTATTCTTTTACACCTTTTTATTTAGTTATTCCCTTAAGTATTCCCTAGATATAATGGATTTTTGTCTTTTTGACATTCATACAACTTTTAAGCAGTTGATCTACTGCCTTTTCTGTATGTTTGCTTTTACCAATGAGATTCTTTTCATAATTGTATTGCCTCTAATTATGGCCTTTTCTTTTTTGCTTAAAGAAGTCCCTTCATTTCTTTCTTAGGTGGTTTAGTGGTGGTGAACTGTTTTAAATTATGTTTACCTGTGAAGCTCTTTAATTCTCCTTCAATTCTGAATGATCCCCTTGCCAGGTAAGACTGTTTTTTGCTTGTGATTTTTTTCCCTTCAGCACTTTGCATATATATTACCACTCCTTTCTGGCCTGTACTGTTCTGGCTGAAAAATTGGCTGACAACCTTACGGAGTTCCCTTGTTTGTAACGGTTATTTTTCTCTTGCTGGTTTTAAGATGCCCTTTTTATCTTTAAACTTTGCCATTTTAATTATTGTGTGTCTTGGTGTGGACCTCTTTGGATTCATTTTGCTTGGGGATCTCTGTGTTTAATAGACCTGGATATCTGTTTCCTTGCCCAGCTTAGAGAAATTTTCAGCCCTTATTTCTTTAAATAAATTTTCCACCCCTTTCTCTCTTCTCCTTCTGGGATATTCTTAAAATGTGAATGTTAAGATGTTTGCTGTTCCACAGTTCTTTTAACCTATCCTCATTTCTTTCTATTCTTTTTCTTTTTGCTGCTCAGCTCCAGTGCTTTCCATTACTCTGTCTTCCAAGTCACTGATCTGTTCTTCTGCATCCTCTAATTTGCTGTTGATTCCCCCTAGTTTATTTTTCATTTAATTTATTGTATTTTTCATCTTTGTTTCTTTTTTAGATTTTCTATCTCTTCGTTGAAGTCCTCACTGAGCTCATTCATCTCTCAAGTCTGGTAAGTATCTTTTTAACCACTGTTTTGACCTCATCAAGTGTACTGGTTAATTCTGTTTCATTTAGTGCTTTTTTTTTCTTAAGTTTTATCTTCTTTGTTGTTTGGAGTATATTCCTCTGTCTCATTTTGTTTGACTTTCTGTGCTTGATTTTCTGAATTAAGCTAAAGGGTTACCTTTCCCATTGATGAAAGAGTGGCCCTGTGTAGGAAGGTCCCCTTGGTAGACCACGTGTCTAGCAGTTTTGGCTGGCTGGAGATTGAGTGGGCATGAGATGGGCTTGTCCCAGTGCCAGAGCTCCCAGGACATGAGCTGAGGGGCCTGGTTGAAGGGACTCCTAGAGGGACACCAGTGGGGTCCACACTGGCAAGGTGGTGGTGGGCTGGTGTTCTGCTCCAGTGATCTCCCAGGCACTGGTCAGGTCTGTGCTGATGTAGAGTGGGGGGCCTGGAGTGAACCAGGGACACACTCTGTGTATATCCCCTAGGTTGGCATGGGCCCAGTTCATGCTGGTGGATGGTAGTGGTTGGGGTGGTACACCCTGGATCTTCTGGGTGGGTGACAGGTGGGCATGGGTTCGGTGAATTTGGGTGAGTCCTGCAGCCTAGTGCTGCCCTGTGGGATTGCTGGATCTCTGGTGGGTGCAGCTTGGTGTGGGCAAGGGCCAGAAGGCTGGCCAGACCAACTCTGGAATCAGTGTGCCCCTGGGCTTGCTCCCTATTGCACTATCAATGTGGGGGGTGAATGCAAACAATGGCACAAGCAAGCACCTCTAATCCCAGAGAGACTTCCAGCATTTCTCCAAATAATGGGCGCTTTAGTTCTGAAAATTGACTTCCTTCGCTCCCAGTTTACATGTGCGTTAAATACATTTTTCTTTTTCCTGTGTCCCAGAGCAGACAAATCTGTGCCCTGGACCCTCAGCCATATCCCTCCCCACTGCACGTTGATGTGCAGGGGGTGGGGTTCCAGCTGTTACCATGTTTCCATCTTTCCTGCTGTTTTAAATGTGTTTAGTCTATCCTTTATAGAAGGTGTTCGCTCAGACCTCAGTTTTCCTTCAGGAGGAATTGCTCTGCATATAGGTGTAGGTTCAGGGTGTAGGAGGGAGGAGGTGGATTCAGGCTCTTCCTACAGAGCTTTTTCTCATCTCTCTTTCATCTTAGAATTTGGACAAACTTTGTTCATACAAATTCATGAGTCATTCTGGAATATGGATTTTGCATGGGACAAATTTAGCCAATACCTGATTCAGGGAATTCTGCTTGGGTCCAGAACAACTTTCTTGGGACTAGTTTGGAAAACAACTAATGTGGGACTTTAAGCACACCATCAAATCCCCTTGGGTACCCTCCAGTTCATCCCATAAAATATAGAGACAGTCGAAGCCCAGGAGTTCTCAGCCTTAGTCACATTTTAGAATCAACTGGAATGTATAGGAAATGGCCATGCCAAGGCCATACCCAGATATTATTTAAGGCCTGGGACGATAACGAGATTTAAGATTTTTTTCCCCTTTAAGTACCAAAGGCAATCTTAATGTCTAGCTAAAGTTGAGAATCACTGTATTTATTAATCTCAAACGGCCCCCCCCAACTCTACCATTCTAAGGTACTAACTACACATTGACTTCATCAGGGCTTGACTCTGGTAGGAGGGCCAATTAAGTACCTTTGCTCTCAAATTTGTTATGTTTCCTTCTGTTCAGGGTTCAAGAAAGACAGGCATTAGCTTTAAGTTAGAAACCTAGCATCTTTATTCCTGTTTGTTCATTCATTATCCAGAATAAGCCCAAAAGTCATGCAGAAGCAATGTCTTCACTGTCAAAACATTTGTTTTCAGAGGTTTATTGCTTAAACTTTGGTCAAAAGGCACTAACTAGATTCAATATCATATATATATTTTTTATGTATGAGGAAATGGCCAAGAGAAGGTTAACAGTAGAATTCTCAAATGACTCTACAACTCTTTGCTGGCATAGTGGATAATTAATTTCTTTAGACCTCTCATCCTTGATGGCCCTTTAGCATTGCCTGGGAAGCTTTTTAAAGATCCTTATGCCCAGGCTACACCCTAGATCAAATCAGAATCACTGGGCAGGCACCAGTTTTTTTTAAAGCTTCTCCACTAATTTCAAAATGGAGCCATCGTTGATAATTGCTCGCTCTAGAATGAAGTTGTATGGACAAATTGTATCAGGCAGCTGGTCAGTGATGACATGCTGAGTGTGTCAGCCATCTCCCTGATAAGGGACAGCCTCTTCCTTCCCCCATGGATGACACTGTCAGAAAGGATGACTCTTCTTTAGCTAAAATTACCATTGTGAGGGAAGTTATTCTCTTAAATGTTCTACATTTATTAACTACAAGTATTTCTACTAAAGATGTCAAATGAAGCATTTCCTTCTTTATTTGACAAATGAAATCTAGGTGAGTTTCTCACAGAGCCCTTTGAAGATGACTGAACCGTGGGAAAAGAACAAAATACAGAAATTTCTTGGGAAATGAGTTTTTTAGGTCAAATTATAACTCAGAAAGATTCAATGATGTATGTCTTCTAAGTTTCTGATTATTGTTTCCTGGTAAATATGTACTTTAGCATTATTTCCTCTGTGATGGTGTTGTGATATTCACTAAAAACTTACAGAGTCCAGAGCCTCATTCCTGTAGTATCCAGTGTGTGCTTAATTGTGATTCTGGAGCTTGGTTTTGGTGTCTCTCTTCAAAGCCTATAAATCATTATCGAACAAGAAAATCAAGTAATTAAGCTCTCTGGCCTGAATCTGATCTATACTCTCTCCCTTCAGCATAAAAAGGTATTCACTCATGTGGCTAGTTAAACTCTCTAATAATGAACCTGGATCAGGAAAACAACCTGCTAATGCTTTCGCAAACATAAGGAATAAGGGAACTGATTTCCTCTTTATCAAACATGGCAGATCTGTTGTTTCCAGTGGCCTGGACAGAAAGCCAAAACTGACATACAAGAAAAAGGATGATAAAATTATTAAAAGGAGTTTGTAGGGAAAAAAAGTTGGCCTCACAAATTACATCTGAGCTCTTCTTGAGATGACTCCAGGGCATGTCGCAAATTCAACAACTTATGATTAGTTCCTTTTTATCCTTAAAATTCACACAAAACAAACAGTATTTAGAATGGAATAACTGGTTTAATATTCATGGACTTGAAAAAGAACATGAATTAAAATTCAGTCTAGGATCTGACTTAGCTCCAGCTGAATACAGAAAGAATTGCATGCACAAATCAGTTTTCATAAAATACATAGATAAGATATAATTGTTTTGCTCGATATACTTGTTTTGAAGGACCCTTGCTGGGGTTAAACTTATTCGTTGGCTGGGCATGATACAGGCTGAACACCCCTTAGTTCCAGGGCCTTGGCAAAATCAACCTCCAGAGGCTTGCCTGTGCCTCTGGTGAGCCTCAGCGATCGGATGCATCCTCGGAATGGGATGTTGGTTGTCAGACCAAATTGGTTGAGGCCATCTGAAAAACAAAGCGAAGAGCGCTCAGGTTTGAACTGCAGCTACTAATGTTCTAACGTCAGCTATTAGCTTGAGATGAAACCGGAAGGCGATTTTATGTAAAGGTAGTCTGTTCTTAGCTTTGCTAACAGTGAAGCTTGTAGAGAAATAGTTATGTTTTATGAAACATGGTGACATCTAGAAGTCTACATTTTAAGGCTGAACAAAGAATTTGATTTGCAATGAAAGAGTTTACAGTTGTGACTATAGAGGCCAAGGGCAGGCTGTCCCAAGATGTGCTGCTCTGGCATGCACATTATGTGGGAGCTGAAAACAATCAAAGCCCAAAAGACTCAGGATTTAGATAGAGGACCTGCTCTGGGAAGAGAGCTATCACCATAGATAACTATGTCACAATATGGACTAGGTAGACAAGGAGGAATGTGACAAGGTCTGCTCAAATTCCTTCCTGTGGTCCATTGTTTCTGTGTGGCCCAACAAATATTTGTTTACTAAATATTTACTCATTCATATCCCTATGAATTGCTTCCCTTTTTCTTTGATGTCTCAGACTCCTACACCCTTCTTAATTCAGGGTAACATATACTTCATTGTACCTCATTGTCTTTGGGATCTCATGTCTGTGGCTTCCTTGTATGTATGTAATTAAACTCTTTTTTTCTCTGGTTAATCTGCCTCGTGTCAATTTGACTCAGACCAATTAGAAGAACCTTGAAGGGTAGAGGAAAATTCTTCTTTCCCAACAGTTGGTGCAGTCGGCAGGGTACGTGAATTTGTTGAACACTGCTTGCTTTGAGGCTGGGGCTGCTGAGAGATTCTGGGACCTTTGATAGACAGCTAGCAGAAGGTAAGACTTCTTACCATGTCAGCCTCCTGGAGTCTCCCTCTGTGTGGTTCAGTGGAGTAAGATTGGTGAGAGTCCTTTTTCTCTCATTCTGAATTTAGATTAGCAGGAGAAAATGCTGGTGGAACTAAGTTCCTTGGGCTTAGTGACTCTTGATATATTTGGCTGAGTACTCTTGGTTTTGCTGATCTATTTCTTCCCAGAGATGGTCTTTGTTTTTGTCTTTGTTTGTCATGTTGTTCTAAGGAGGAGAACTATAGGGAAAGAATGTGGGCATAGGCCCTGAAACTCGCTGCTTGAGCTGGCCTCATCGACTGGTGTCTACGTAAGCAAACTTTGCTGTGGGTAAATGTGTACATGAGATAAAGGACATCTTGGAAGCCAGAGCCACAAAATTGTTGAGAACAGTTGAGCACTTAAAGGCTGTTAGAGTGTTTGCTATCTCAAGAAGATTCCTATTGATAGCGTCAATCCAATCAGTTCCATGATCAATTTATCCTAGGTCACTTGCCAACCTCTAGAAAACTCCCATGCAACAAGGTACATTGTAAAACACTAAACAGTCGCCAAACCTGTGACATGTCCCTTCTAGGGCTTCCAAGAAGGCCCAAGGCTTAGCTAAAGCTGTTAATAAAATACATATAAGTTTTCCTTTGTCCTGTTGTCTTGAGAGCTCAGCTTTGTGACCAGTGAGAATGTTCTCCCTGGTTTCCACCACCTGGAGGGTGCACGTACCATTGGGCATCTGGTGGGCAGGCCAATAGGCTGTGGGTCTGACAGTCCCTGTTCTTTGTCCAACTGTGCTTGCTCTCTGGGGAGTTTGTCATAAGAGGCCCCAGACTTTGTTGCTTGTTATTGCTGGAAAAGTCCCATTCCAGCAGTGTCTGCCCAGTGTCACAGATGAGCCGGTCTGTGACTGGAAGTGTCTCATCTTTTCATCGGAGATTGGAGACACTGTTGTCACTACACTGTCCTCCTTACCACCTATGAATGAAGGCCTTTGCTTTCCTTGACTACGGGCATGAACTTTTTGGATCATGAGGGCTGCATCATCTATGTATGCCCTCTAAGGACGCCTCCTGCATCCTCCATGTAAGCCAGAAAACTTGCCTTAAAGTCTTCCCAGGAAACATTCTGGTTTGATTGCTATCAAGATCCTACTCATCAATGGCCAGAGAATGGATACTTTAATTGGCTATATTTGAAAGAAAAAAGATTTTTATGAGAGCTCTCAATTGTCTTATTAGTATTAGCCTCAGAGATTCCCTTGACAAGATAAAAAAACTGAAATTAGGCTTAGAGCAAAAATTATGACCACATCCAACATAAATTTCCCTTCTTAAGATCTGGCCTCATCTGCCTGTTTAAACTTCCTTTCCCTATAGATTCATAAGAATACTCCAACCTAATGTCTAGGCCTGCTCACGTAAATGCTGAAAGCTGGAAATGAATTCAATGATTGGCAGTAACGCCTGCTTTGCTCCCACATTCCAGGACTCTGCCAGATTCAGGCATTCCTATGTAATGCCCTTTGCAGGTAGATCTTAGACCCTCCTCCACCAAGAAATTTTTTTTTGTCCATATACCCAGTAGCAGCAGATCTTTTAAACTGTAAAGCCTTTTAACTTCCAATTTCAGAATATCCTACCAAATTTAGAGAGGAATTAAGAGAAGCAGCCATTCATAACCCCTCACAAAAGGAACAGTTGATCCAAAGGTCTGTTAGGCCCTCCGCGAATGATCAGTGCAAGGCCAATGTTCCAGGGCTGACAGAGGTCATGATGCCCCTTCCTTTAATTTCCTTTGCAAATCCATGACCACTGGTTATTGATCCAAGTTGTAGATTCTTTCTTTGGTTATCTTTGGGAGTGACTCTAGATCTTTGAAACCTGACAAGATGTTTAAAATGATTTAGTAACTTTAAGAGACACTTTTTGGCCAGATTGGGATCTGAGAGCCTAAAAAAATTTTCTTTCAGTATCTTTCTCCCCTAAAGCTAAATGTACCCCGAGGGAAAGAAAAACATTTCAACATAGGTGGGTGCCTATGTCAGTCCTTATTAGGCAAATCAAGTCTTCACAGGATGAGAACTGATCTAGAAGCAATTTAAAGCCACCAATCCCCTGACCTTGCCTATTTATCTTAAAATGCTTGTAAGAGACTATAAAAGATTAAGACATTTGAAAACAGGCTTGTCTTGGACTTGAGCAAAGGAAAAATAAGTCCTCCCAGGATTCAACTTTGAAAGAAAACTTGGAAACTTTCTCTGTGCTTCTGTGATATAAATTTTCTACCCACATCTTCTCTAGGATCTTTTTTTTTTTTTAATGCAAACTTCAGGGAAAACTTCCTCAGAATAAAAAAAAAAGAGGAATTATTCAGAAATTGGGTAAATAAGTTCTCCACAAATATTAGTAATGATACAATCTTTGTGGATTTGTTAGTTGATCTGTCTCAAGTCCATTTGATCCTTAGAATAGCTAGAAGAATCTTGAAGGGTAGAGGAAAATTCTTCCTCCCTAACATAAAGGTATTAAATTTTATTTAATGAAGCAAAGCAATTGATCAAAAACTTTTCAGTACTGAATTAAGACATGGACTTTTAATGGGGACGTTATTGCTTTTTACATTGTAAAACTAAATCGCAGAAGGTTAAGTTCTTTGAAAACTCATGTAAAATCCTTCTCTTGTTAAGAAGGCCTTTCAGCAGGCCTACTAGGCGCTAACTAGGATCACGTTTCATAGACCAAATGGAGAAATACATTATCTCCTCTGTAATATCTTGGGGTTTATTCTGATAGAAGCAGAAGAAGGTCGTTTTAAAACCCAGGAGCCACTTTGGAAAGGGTCCCTGGATTGGTTTCCATCACTCCTGTGTCTTTTCCTCTGTCAACCTCTGCTGAATACATGATTTACTTGCTTTGTTAAGCAAAGGAGCTTTACATAAATGCGACAAAAGTTTCTCTTGCCCAAATGCTGAAAGATCATCCCAGGAGTCTATTATTATAGTTTTTATTAAGAGGCACTTGGCTGATTTCTCACAAAGCTGGGCACTCCTGTTTATGGCACTTTAGGTAACTCTCTGTGGTTCACATGCTATATATAACGTGCTGGAGAGGGATTTTGAATGTAGATTTATTGCTTCCGTTTCTTTGTAATATAAACTCTATAATAAGCAAGGGGGAAATTAGCCACATTTAACCCAATGATTTCCAGAACTTGAGGAAATAAGTTCCATAACATTTTATGATTCCTCTGGTATATTAATTTTAAAAAATCAGATACCACCTCTGGACCCAATTACTGTTAAATGTTTCATACCCTTTTATAAGCCACATTCATTTCCTCTAGCCTGCCTCTCCCCATGAATGAAACTGGGGGCTATCATGAAAAGTTCAGTCCCATGTGGTTTATATAAGTAGTTTGCACATTTACACGCTGGAAATTTCAGGTAAGGTGCTTTTTATGGGAGCAGATTCTAAAGCTAGGAAGCAAACTTTGGACATATTAAAGAAATATAAATATTTAAAAAACCACTAACATAGAGTAAAGAAATCCTGTTGGGGTAGACGACACTTACCTGGGAAACCTCCAACAAACACAGGGTCATTTGTATCAGCTGATGTAGATGCTTGATTTGGGCTCTGGGCTTCCACCTGGTTCCCATCTACTGTCAGCTCAATGCGGTGTTTGATCTTGCTGGCTGTGACTTTATGCCATTGTCCATCACACAAATGCCCTGGGATCCCAGCATCGTAGACGGCAGTGAATCGGCCAGCACCATTGTCCACATGAAACATAAGCTATAAAGTTGGGAATGGAAGTCACAGATGTCTGCATTAGAAGGGTGCTGTGATGGTTCACATAGTAAAAATAGTCAAGTCTCTAGGAGACACGTCTGTTGGCATAGTTTGAAATGAACATAACTGGGCATATTAGAAAAAATACCAATTTCATAACCAGGAATCACAAATTATGTTCTTTGCTTTTGAGCACTGTTGAGAGCAATAGGCAAGATGTATGAGGCTAGCAATAATTCTGCTTTCAGAAAATATAATTTGAGACCAACTGACAAAAAAAGACCTAGTATACAGAGGTAAAAATTCTAACACAGGTCTTTTTACAGAGTGTAAGAGTTCTTATGAAGTGAAGCTTGAGAATTTTCTTAAAAGATGATGTTTAGAGTAATTCATTACTTTGTTTTACAAACTCATTTTAAAGGATTATTGTTTTTTTAAATTTAAACTTCGATGTTTTAATTGTACACATATTTTTTCCTCCATGGATTCCATTTTATATACAGGATCGAGAGTTACTTTTCTGGGCAGGTTTCGTGTCATAGGTGCCAATGATGTCGAACCAGAAGACCAGTTAAATTCTTAACAATGAAGTACTTAGATCGGAAGTTCTTGTCTACATGAGAAAAATCTGTTTTTAGTAACATGGAATGGTTTCTGAAACTGGAGATGACAGAATTCTTTTGAAGCTGATGAAGAAAAGAAACATATTGAAACATTAACAACAGTCGATCTGGCACACTTGACAAGGGAAAAGAAGAGAAATAGGGTTTTTAAAAAAAAGTGCAGGTAAATAGGTAAAAAGTTTACAAACTATATACAGTGTTTGTAAATATGAAAGATTTTACCCTATATGGTGGAGTTTGTAATAACAGGAGTTTGCATATAAATGGAACTTGGTGAGAAATCCACATGCATTGTAAGGGAACCTGGTACACTGACAAGTTGAGTAACTGTAATAAGGTGATGAAATGAAACCTACTCCAAGTAGAGGGAAAGCCAGTTCTGAAAATCTGGCAAAGCTATTAAGTGTTGCTTGGTCCCCCTTTTTGCCTCTGTGCCTCTGGGTCTTTTTGCTTCATTGTTTTTGAGGATGGTTTGAAGAGAGGAGAGAAGAGGCAAAGGAAAGCACATTTTAAGTCACTAGGTGGTATTTTTTCTTGGGAGGCAACAGCCGCCCAAGCTGAAGTGTGATTCCTATTTTAATAGTCAAATAGGAAACATGAAATTTCTTGCTTTGCCTTCCTCTTGTTACCCAATCCCTCTGGTACAAAGTATATGCACAGGTCATCTCACTGCAGGTTGCTATTCACATGCAGGCAGGGACTAAAGAGGTATTTAGAATCAACTTTAAGCAAATTGACAAAATAAACAAATACAAATTTATTAAAATTTGCTTTTTAAAAAATGGCATCTGGATGCTTTTAAAAAAGAAACCAATAAGTCAGCTAGCCACCTTGACTTCTGAGAGGTGCCTATGCTGTTACAAGAGGCAAAGACTGGTTTTAGACAATAAAAGAACCTTTTTTCCCCCCACTGCAATCAGTTTCATAAATTGTATTCATACATAGAATAACTGCAAGTAATACAGTAAGAGCCTGAGATGTAAACTTGTGTCCATTTTTAACACAATTAGCTTACTGTATAATTAGACACAGAGATCAATGGAACAGAAAGAGTGCAGAAATAAGCCCAGATTTATATGGTCAACCTGTGACAAAGGAGGCAAGAATTACACAATGGAGAAAAGACAGTTCCTTCAACAAATGGTGTTGGGATAACTGGACAGCCACAAGCAAAAGAATAAAACTGGATCACTGTTTTACACCATACACAAAAATAACATGGATTAAAGAACTAAATATAAGATCTGACTTATCATAAAACTCCTAGAGGAAAACATAGGCAGTAAACTCTTGAACATCAGAAATTTTTTTCTGGATTTGTCTACCTGGGCAAGGGAAACCAAAAATAAACAAGTGGGGCCACATCAAAAAGCTTCTGCCACAGCAAAGGGAACCTCAACAAATTGAAAAGGCAACCTACCTATGGAGCATTTATCTGCAAAGGATACATCCGGCAAGGGGCTAGTACCCAAAATACATAAAGAACTCAGACAACACTAAAAAAAGCCCACCTAAATAATATGATTAAAAAATGGGCAGAGATCCTGAATAGACATTTTCCTAAAGAAGACACACAGATGGCCAACAGACACATGAAGATGCTCCACATCACTAATCATCAGGTAAATGCAAATCAAAACCACAGTAAGATACCACCTCACATTAGATAGAATGGCTATTATCAAGTGTTGGTGAGGATGTGGAGAAAAGGAAACCTTGGTATACTGCTGGTGGAATTGCAGACTGGTGTAGCACTGTGCAAAGGAGTATGGATGTTTCTTAAAAAAAAAAAGAAAAATAGAAATACCATAGGACCCAGCACTTCACAACTGGGGATTTACCTGAAGAAAACAAATTACTAATTTGAAAATATATATGCACTCCTATGTTTAGTGCAGCATTATTTACAATAGCAAGATATGGAAGCAACCTAACGGATAAAAATGAAGTGGTACATATATGCAATGGAGTATTACTCAGACATAAAAAAGAACAAGATTTTTGTCATTTGTGACAATCTGGATGGACCATGAGGGTGTTATATTAAGTGAAATAAGTCACAAAGAGAAAGATAAATAGCATATAATTTCACTTATATGTGGAACCTAAAAAACAAAACAAGAACACAGGAGTCGGGGATGGGTAACATAGGTAGATAAATAGGCAAATGAAGTGGATAAAGTAGTACAAAAATCCCAATTATAAAATAATCTTCGATGAAAGTACAGCATAGGGAATACAGTTAATAATATTGTAATGTTCTTGTATGCTGACAGATGATAACTACTTATTGTGATGGCTATTTAGTAATGTATAATTGTCAAATCACTGTTGTACACCTGAAACCAATATATATTGTATATCAACTATATCTCATAAAAAAATTCCCCCAAAACCCCAAAAAACAAATTTATAATGATTGACAGAAAAAGTGCGTTGAAAACATACATGAATTGAGATAATCCAGATGGATGAAAAGATACAATGTAGCTTTCTCCAACAAAGAATATAGTTAAGACTAGAAAATAGAGGTTTACATATAAGGAACAATATCATGAAGAGATGAGAAACATTGAGCTGACGCTCACCTTTTCATCAATCATTTCAAGACCCATTCCATCCATTTTTTGGCCGCTGACCCCCAGAAGAACTCCAGTAGTTCTAGTCGTGCGGAATTCAAATTCTACGAGAAGGTCCAATCCTACTTTGAACCCACCAACTGTAAAAAGATTTGTTTTTAAAATTGTGGATTAGAGTTTAGGGATTTAGTTTGTTAATTGAAATTTGTATAATGCAGTGTTTTACGACATTTCAATTCAGATGTTAGCTGAATACAATAACTAAACTCCAGACTCTCACATGGCCTATACTTCTACCACCGTATCACATAACACACTTTATAGTTATTGTTTATTTTTTTGGCTGCCTTTCCTCCTAGGAATGTAAGTTCTGTCAGGGCAACAACTTTGTTTCTATTGCTTACCAGTTTATCCCTATGCCTACCGTAGTATCTGGCACACAGTGGAGATTAAATATGTATTTGTTTAATGAATGGATGAATATACTTTGGGACTGACTCAAAGAATGTTGGATGAAGTCAAGCATTTCAGTGATTAGTCAGTAAAATTTTACTAGGCCACTCTAAGGTCACTGTGGCACGATGATCTGAAAGGGGCTCAAATGTTCCCAGATGTTCTTTAAAAAAAAAAAAAAGAAAAAGTAATTGCAAGTACAATTTTGAAGGAGAAGATTCTGGGATATAAATAGAATTTTCTAGTTCATCCAGTTAAATCTTTTTTCTATAATTTTACATATTTGATGCATTGGTTTATATAATCTTTTAACAAGTATTTAAGATATGCCAAAATGATCCATTAAGATCAGGTTGGACCACATCAACTGCATGGAATATCAGGGGAAGAACTCATGGAAATTTTCTCCATGCATGTATTAGGCAGTAAACAAATGCTACAATTGTCTTGAATGAAGGGTGGCACCTGTTATATGAAAGACTTTTTGTTGATGGGTCTGGATGGGTAGAGGTGGGTTTAGAGTAGATTTTAACAGAAAAGAATAGAAGAAGCTGAACTGTTCTGCAAAATAAAACAGAAAGACTTAGTTTTGTTCCTGAGAGGGAGAAGAAAGGATGTGAGGCAGTCCGGCTGAAGGCAGAGGGAGTGAAAAGGCCAATAAGAACCACAGCGGTCAGAAGGCTGGCAAGCTTTGAAGGACAAAGATGTCAGAGGTTTGAATTGAAGTTGTGTGCTTTCCAGGGATATGACCTCATCTGACCACCCAAGTCCGATGTGTAGATTGTGTTACACTGTGTTGAAGGGATGGCAGGAGTTGTTAGAAATTGGGGAAGTGGTGAATTTTCTGGTCCAGTTTGATCCGGAAGCAAAAGAGCCCACTCAGGATGGGACGTCAGTTTGTTAACCGCCTAGAAGTTGATGCTGCAGTTAGTCGGCAAACTTGGGTGCTTAGCTGCCTGTGAATCTGCAGACATCTTGGGAAAGGCTTCCGACTTTCAGAGCACATGGAATTGGGGCTCATCATAGACTCCCAGTGTTTCAGTGTTTAACATATCCTCTGTTTTTCTGTTTTCTGCTCCTGCAGAAGTGAAGTTTCCTACCTTTAGTCTTTGAGAGCCCTGTCCTTCCATCCCTGACACACATTTGAGTGAGTTCCAACCTTCACTGTGAGCGTTCAACTCATCTTTTAAATCCTAGCTCAAATGCCAATTCTCCATAAAGCTTCCTGATTTGCAAAACCAAAATTAATCTTTCTTTTAAATATCCATAGAACTTTGCTTGTGTGTCTTTTAAAGTTTTCAATCACGTTTACTTGCCTTGTGATTTTTGAGCATAGAAAAGTTTATTTCCAGTCCATTTCCAATGATAACTTCTACAGATTGCATGCGAATTTTTTTCTAACAAATGAATGAGTCCATAGTACTGATAGGACTAAATAGGGAATCTTAAAGTAAGTTAATGTCATATTTATTTTTATCAAGTAGAAGTTATTTCATATTCGTCTTTTCAAAGTATACATTCCTAATCAGTGACCCAGACGCATCACTATACAGACATTGTATATGTGAAGGGGAGATCGTGAAGTGGAATCTTGCAAGGAATTGAAGAGAGGCAGAAAGAATATGCTAGAGAGGGAAAATAAGAAAGTACATAAATTACATAGTATAAATATATGAACATTCTTGCAGAATTTATTTTGCTTGCTAATATTGCTCTCCAGGGAGATGGAATAAACTCTCCAAATAGCCTTTTACTTTAGTTCTTCTATTAGTTTTATCAAAATCAGATGCATTAAGAGTTTTTTTTATTACTTCTATATGTTTTAATTTCTGTTTAAATAAAGGATAGTAGTGTAGAACCTCAGGGACTTTTATCTTTCCACCCATGCAAGAAGTTAGTATTTGTATCTAATTAATATTCAACAAGAAGGAAATGGAAGTGACTCACCTGCTTTGGCAAAACCTGTTCCATCAAAATAGGTTCCTTTCTGAGCATTTGCAAAACATGTCCCAACATGGAAACTGGAGGTTGGCTGTTCAAGATCAGCAGGGGCCTCCACCATCTGAAAGTTCCTGATGCAACCATCAATGCTGTAGGTCACCTAAATATTCAGGTCAGAAGAAACACGTATCAGGTTTTAGCAGAATTTTGCCTTTATGTGGAATTCAATTATTTGTGGGGTACTGTGTGCAGTCACTGTCCAATTGTCTTAAGGCATCCCCAGATCTGCCTGGATCCGCACTGTCACCCCAGGCTTCACAGCATGTGTGCAGAGAAGCCTCTGTTGTGCTTCTCAGCTAGTATATATGCTTGTTCTGACATTCTAAGCACTGCACACTATGTCTCTAATGGGGCCACTGGTTTGACAGGGCTATGGGCCACATATGTGTATCATAATTTTTAATTAGTCTCTTATATTTCTATTAATAGTTTATTATCCTTACTATATATACGTTTTGTCATAATCTATGTTCAAATCTATGGGAAAAGAGAATTAGGTTTGGTTCAGTGCTTCTTCCTTATGAAAATCTAATGAAAGCAGCAGACTCTTTCCTCAGACGATGCACAGACAGAGAACTGGAAGATCTGCATGAAACATTTGGAGTTAAGAGACTACAGAGACATATCACTCGTACTCTGCTCTGTTCATATTTCATCTGGTTTTAGGGACGCGAGTTCGTCACTTTTGCGCTCTCATCTCAGGGACTCGCCTGTAGACAGGCCTGGGCAGCATATCCAACAGCTCTGGAAGGACAGCCGCGAGGGGAGTCACATGCTGACAATCACAAGTGTAACGAGCAAAGGTCTTTGATGAAGAACGACCCTATGTTATCAGGTGGTCTAGTTCAGAAATGATCATGCTTATGGGGGAGCACATTCTCTAAAAACACCGATTCCCGGTGCTTCTTAACGTAGTGCTTTCCAAAGCAAACCGGGACACTGGGCCTGACAAAAAAATTGTCAATATTGATTTACAAAATTGTGAGGACTTTAAATTCTGAATCCAGCATTAGATAACTGTGCTCTAAGTACTGCATCTCATAATATTTCTAAATCTCTAGTCTTGAAACAATACCATCATAATGATCTTCCTCGTTGTCATGTCCAGTGCGTATGATATGCTATAGTACTCCTCCGAGCACTTTAAGTATATGACCTCATTTAATCTTTACAGTGACCTTGTTTGTTTGGTATTATTATTAACCTATTTTACAGAAGAGGGAAATTTGTCAAAAAAAGATTAACTTCTCAAGCTCACACAGCTAGACAACAGTTAACGCAGATGTTCAAATTGAGGGAGTCTGGCTCCAGGGCCCACACTCTGCTTTGCAGTGTTGCCTCTCATTGTCTAGAAAACCTTTTGCTACTTCTCAGAAAAGATGGTTTCCTATTCATCCGTAAGTGGTCATTGGCCAATGTGACCTAATAATTCAAAATACACACGTGACTCAGGCAGTTATATAGGCCTTAAAGCAACAAATTAGACACTTACTGGACCAATTCTTCGGGTAGTGTAGTTGACAGGTAACCCACCCACATACAGCATTCCCACAACATCAAGAATATCAGCTTTCTTGGGACTGAAGGTTCTGTTGGCTGCACCATCCACGTAAATAATTCCTTCCTGCTTAGTTCGCATAATCTTAATCTACACAGAGAAAGAGAGTCATTAATGCCAATTATGGATACATTTCAAATATTTCTTGTATAAGACATACAAACCTTTAGGATATTCCTCAGGGAGAAAGCACAATCTACTGAGTACCAAACGTGTTAAGCACCCATAATATTAGTGAAATTAAACCTGTTTTACAGAATATCACAAACTCTATCTTTTCCATTACTACCATCTCCAAAAGAATACAGAATCTTCCTGGGTGAGTTTTGCATGTTGTTAAGGAACCCTGCAGATGAAAGCCCTGTTATGAATTAAGTGGGGTGCAAAATTCACGTCCGTTTTAAAAGTGCATTCGTTTGATTGAGCAAAGGCTAATCTCAACACAGTTTCAAACGTTTTACATCCTTCTGCCTCATGGGCACGTCTCGTGTGGAATTGAAGGAAGGGCAGCACGTCCAGGCTGCCCTGCAGTGTCTGCAGCAGCTGATTAGTACAAAGTCAGGGAGGAAAGTGGAAAGCTGACTGATGCTGAAATTACAGCAGTGGAGTGAAATCTTATCTTCTGGGCCAGAGTGAAATAAGGGGTGGGAAGACTGGTTTGAGCAAAAAAAATCTTGAGTCTGAGTTTAGGAAAAGGAGCATGTAACCGTAGGAAATGCTGGAATGCAGTAATGGTTTAAAAATGACTTTACATGAGGATTAGGATAATTTAAGACCCCATTTTGCCCTTATCTATTCTGTCTTGGGAAATAATTTTTTAAAACCTTCAAAAACAAAATCCCTCCTTGATTTGGCCGCTTAGAGTATTTAAGCTTTCTTCATCCCAGACTTTTTGTGGCCCAGCAATATGTCTTTTTCTCAAGTGTTATATTTATTGTTCTTTTAGCTAGAGATGAGAATAAACCTTATTGAGAGCTCCTTCATAAAGATCAGTATTTGTTAGTCATAAGCTCCCAGGCAAATACAAAGATTCCATTTCTTATTTCCAAGAGAATAAATTGGTTGCTTTGTGTTTTTATTTTTTCAGGCTCTTTGGCTTTCTATATGATATGACAAGTCAAAGTATGTTAATATATAAAATCCAATATCTAATAATATAGTATTCTAAAAATTAAACATTTTATTGGTCTACCTAGGGAAGCTTTACTTAATAGGCTACCACAGGTGCAGAAACAAATTGTGAGTGTTCATTTTATTCAGGCAGTATATTATCTATTTGCAGTTATGCCAAAGAGGACAGTAAGCTGGCAAATGAGTCTTCTGTGCCCATAATGGTACCAGTTTCTGGGTGTAAGTCCAACATTTAAAAAATTGTTCCAAATGCCTGTTGGTGGAAATGATACCCGAGAGCCCTTTAAACATGATATAGCAGCTTCCCAGACTCTTTGTCTTCACAGTGGGACGGGAAGGGGTGGGTAAGTCTTAGGGCCTGTTTTGGTGTTGCCAGCTTTTAAGTGTGTCACGTATTATTTCATAAAAGAGAGGCCATTGTAGCACCTTAAAAGTAGGAAAATATAATCTCAGAATAAATATTATTCCTTTAAATAGACTACATAAGCTTTATGATGGACTGACTCTAGTCCCAAGTTTCTCACTTAGAGTAGCAAAAATGTCTTCGACTACCAGGCCCTGGTTTGTGGACAGATGTCTGGGAATCAGAGCTGCACCTGTAGTACCATAGTGAGGCATGTAAGCGGTCAAATACTGACCCAGTTCTGATCCCATTCTCCAAGTTTGGGCAGTTGCAGGGTGCGCTTGCTGTATTTTTAGCCTCAGCCACATTCCAGCGGTGCTGGAGTCGGTGTTTGCGCTGGCAAAGGAGTACTGGCAGAAGGGAAATGCCAACAGCCGTCACCTAGTATGCCCTCCATAGGGCGCTGCTGGCACCCTGGGGCTATTACCTTGTGCCACTGGCCATCATTGATTTTGCTGGGGATCATGGTGCTGGTGTCACCACTTCCCAGGTCATAACTGAAGTAGGGCAATCCGTTCCTCAGCTGAACTGTAGCAAAATCAGCATGGTTGATCCGAGCCATGTAAAAAAGCAGGCCTGATTCAGCTTCGGTTCGCACTTCAAACTCAATTGTGAGGCTGTGAAATAAAAGCATTTAAGGTAAAAGAGAAAAATTAGAGCGTTCTTATTCTAAGATAGAGTTGCCTCTGACCATGGGTGCGTTTTCCTAAAGGACACTAAAACTTCCTCTGAGATGAGGACTTCCCACCTCTGTTGATTTTCTAAACTGAATTCCTCAGAATCAGATAAATATAGTTCTATTCTGGACTGTACGCAGTGAAATTAAAAAAGCTTATCTCATTAATGAATAAATGTAGCTGATCAAAGTTGAATAAAAGCAAATACTCAGTACTTCCATTTATCGGTTCTTGTCCAATATCTCGTAATTATACATACCGGTTTTTAACTTTGGTGTCATCAAATGCAATTGCAATGTGACTGTTTCTGGAAAGCCCAAACTGTTTGCTCCCTATCAAAAGAGCTGGTTCTGATTCTGCAGCACAAGGGCCCTGTAAAATATCATGAAGAGAAAGGACAGTATGGTCTCCGTTCTTTAAAAATGTAATGCTGCTATCTAATTGTTTCCTTTATTTTAGCTCAATGTCTTGTAATCTTATGTAAGTTCCTTAAAAAGAAAAACTGATATTCATCTCTATATTCTGCTACATAATAGATGCATACTACTAAATGTTCCACGAATTTGAATCAGTTTTCTTATACTGTACCCTTGCATTGCCAGATGAATGTGCTCAGAAATATTTATCATGTCACATTTTCATTATTCTTTGAAGAATATATTGTTTATATTTCTAAGAAGAGTAGAATTTCCTTTTTCACTTTTACTTCACTTATGAAGAGTTATATTCCTAGCAGACTGAACAGGGAAAATGAAAAACTAGCCACTGGGTTATGAGAGTAGAAAAATGTGTTCCTTCTTGCTCCTGCCATTTCTATCTCCACTATATTACTTTTTCTTGAGAATTATCACCCCTCTAGAAGGTTTCCATGAATTTAGACTTTCAAGATGGTGTATCTAAACTTGCAAGTCGGCCCATTCAGGCCCTTAGCCAGTTGCTAGGCAACCCAGCACATTTTTTTAAGGTAACCCGCCATACACCATTTCAAATGCCGCTGTTCAAAGATCAACTTCCTAGGGGTGCTTAAGGAGGATAGGCGCAGGGCTGGCTTCAGACGCGTGCTACCCGTGCTGTCACCGTGTTTGATGCTCTGCTATCATCATCCTGAAATTCTTAATTTCTGAAGAAGGAGCCCTGCATTTTCATTTCATCTGGGCCCTGCAAATTATACAGCCAGTCCTGGCTGGGTGCACCACATTTGGCTACTGTAACCTTCAGCTCAATAGGTAATCAAGTCTCTTCAAATTACCAGAGCTACCACTCCTATCCCCGTTCTCTGTCTTCACAGAATAGCTCAGTGTTCAGGCTGCTTGGGGAGTCTTTTAGAACACACAGTACATGAGAAAATAAATAACCTGCACGCTCTCAACAACACATCTGTTTTTAAGATCAGCACCTAATGGCTCTGGACGGGCCACTGCCCTAGTGCGCGCTGGCTCAGCAGAGCTTCTCAAACACCCAAGGCAGGCCTTTGATGCAGAATGTTCTTCCCAAAGAGTGTACGTCGGCAATGACTCATCCGTGCACAGGAAATTTTTACTCGATGAGGAAAATCCTTGCTCTCTTTCCTCTTGAGCTTAGTAAACGGAGCACTCTGCCACAGCAGGCAAAGGCTTTAAGTGCTTTGAAATGCTCTAAAATTGGTCTTTGTGGAAGTATTTCCCTTCTGGCTTCCCGGGCGATGGTCAGTTATAAAGAGCAGGCTGTGGCTGAAATTCACACAGATAGGCAAAACCCAGTGGGTAGAAAAGGAAAATGCTATTCATTCACACAGCTGAATGACCTCGCTTGGAAGAACGTGTGGCACCTTATTCCACTGTCTGCAAAAAACGCCCAAATGGGAAAGGCTTGGTAGCTTTACAACTCAGCCTTCAATCATGCTATGAATAGAATTGGGATCATTTATCAATGTCTCACCATAGTTCCTATACTGAGGACCATCGCAACAAACAACAGTAGCTTGCAGTCCTCAGAAATCTCTAAGAGCGTCCTACCTGCTGTGAGTCCATCAGGGGCAGAATTTGGCTAAAACATCTCTAAACCCTCAACTCTGAAAACTGAGGGATTGGACAGGTTAATGGATGCTGAGGAATTAGAGAGCAATAATGTGTAGCTGAAAAGAAAACCACCCGCAGGGTATTTCCACGTTATTGTTACCATAATGGTCACTTGTCTAGTTACTATGTATATATGTTAACATAAAATAACTTCTAATATAACTTTTTAAATAAAGTGACAGTTGTAAAGATTAGGTATTTCATTGGTAGTGCTAGTTTGTCGTGGAAAGCTAGTGCCTTTACGTACGCTGGGCCTTGTGGCCTGAGCACCATGATAACCCTGCACGCTGGCAGACTAGACAGCGATTTCCAGCTCTGTTCCTGAGCGGGGCAGCCACTCCTGTCACATACCATCAGATTTTCTAAATAAAAAAGGCCCTGCTTATGTTATTTTAGGAAAACCTTTAACCAGAAAAAGACAGGGACTTTGTAAGCATCCTTTTAAGAAGCATTACAAGACACACCCACTTGAAATTTAGTAAGAAGAGTGCCTCCTGGAGGGCTTCCTGCTTCATTTTTGCAACTGGCAGATCTGGAGAAGCCAGTAGAACCACTGGCTAATACCACAGTGTTCTCAGATTGGCCAATGTCACCGAAGAGAGTGATAACAATCATTCTACTAGGTAACCTCAAAGTATAAAACCCTATCCTAAATACACTGTTGGTTAAAATTAAAATTGATGTTTACTATATCAATCTGCAAAGGGAAGGGTATTATGTGTACTGCTTTAATAAAACTTCTATCATCTTCCTTTATAAAACTGGCAGTTGGAAGAGGAATCCGAAGTGCAAGAGGGTTTTACATGTATCTACTTTCAGATGTAAATGGAAACCCAGTTCTCCAGCCTCTACTCCGGTAATGTTTTTGGTGCACATCTAGAGCTCTCCTCCCCCTGCGTGAAAGGAAGACGGGTTGATGCGTCTGCTTGGCCTCCCTGGCCCCTGAGTCAGTCTGAAACCAGGCCTGCTGTTAGGACGTGTGCAGGATTCCCAGTTTGCCGGTGTTAACCACTCTCCTGCTGCTACATGCCCTTCAGCGGTGGAGCTGGTCGCTCCACAGCTCACGCGTCTTTCTTCCTTCCAACAATTTAAAGGCAACATCTGAGATGGAACAAAAAATAGCCCCATGGTTTGCACAATAATAAAATAATCTCTTCAATAAGGATATTTTCAACCCTGCTTCCCATAGACATCTAAGCTAAGCCGGGGTAGGAGAAAGGATCCTCTAAGGAGATGATTTTAAGGAACCTTTCAAGAATGATGGCTGCAAGATGAATCTTCCTCCTGCAAGTTAATATGAGCTTGAGGGAAAGCAGCATCTTATGGACATGATACTTCACGTGGGTTATTTTGGAAGCCCTGGTCTCTGAAATGTGGTAAAACAACAAAACATTAGTTTCAATAGAGGCTCATCAATCTCAACGCTACAGTCCTGCCACCTTGTGGGGACTCTAAAGTACTGCAAGTACATAAGGGGAGAATTATGAAAGGACTTGATAGGCTTGGTTCGCATTTGTCTCTAACTTGGCAGATGACAAGTTGTGGGCAGACAGGACTTGGGTGAGGAGTTTCACAGTGGTGATGCATCTGTTGATTAGAGCAGCGGTGTGGCTGGGGAGGGTTATGAAGGAAGCCAGGCCTCCCAAAGCCATGTTTAGGCGAGTGGACAGGGATGCAGCCGGTTAGTAAGGAAGGGAACTTCCTCACCCCAGGCTGACATTCACTTAATTTCGGGGCAGAATAAAACAGTGGTCATTTCCAGCTGCTGTTTGTTGGCCGACATCGGGAGATGAGTTACTGGATTCAGGATAGCCTATGATCAGTGCATGAACATCCCTTGAATTTGGAACGGTGCAGAGCAAAGAATTAAACTGCATTTATGAAAACTGGCATCTTTGCTCCTGAAAGCACCAGAAGATGAATGATCATTAAAATTACATCATTTCCTTCTTTCATGAGCCAGTAGTCTCTAACAAATGTGGACTCAAGTCACATCTGAGAAGCTGGAGGCGTCTTTGTGGTGCCCCTCTTTATAGATGAGTACTAAGTGGACGGCACTTTCTGTGGCATTGCCTTTAACGTTCTGAAATATGAAATGACTTCTCAAGCTTGAGCTGAGACTCTGAGTCACGTTAGGTCCCTGCATAGGAGCTCCTTTTGTAAGTATTGGGCATTTGCAGTAATATTTACATACTAATGTGTGTGAGTAGAAATTTCTAGTCTTATAGAAAATGTGTGTTTTCCCTTTGCAGACATACCAGTATCCAATCAATTTCTCCTTTGGCTTTTGAAGTCATAGCATTAAAACTGTCAGAGAGACAGCTTTCTTTTGCTCTATTATTTCCTTCTCTGCTGACTTCTTTCCTCCAACTCCCCTAGTGCCCTTAAGAGCACAGAGACTCTTCACGGCTATTTATATTGCTGTTCTTTAGTATTCTTATTTCATACTTGGAAGTTCAAAGTTCAACTTTCAATAAATTTCAAGTTAAATAAAATGCAGTTAACTCTCTGTATACAAATCTACATAGGCCATGCTGGTTATAGAGACATGGTATAAAGCCCTTATATACTTGAAGAAAAGTTGTCACGTTTTGACAAATTTCTGTAATACTGGAAGTCCACCCTCTTATCTACCCCCCTAAATCCTCCATGAGAAATATCCACAGATATGTAGAAATGTTTCATCTATCTCTAAATGAGCTAAAGAATAAGAGACAAGTATAAAGAGAAGATAAGCTACCACACTATCAAGTGAGTTAATATGCATAAAATGCTCTCTGATCTAGGATGTTCTGTCATGTTTTAATAAAAGATTGACAAAATGCATTTCACAGGGCTGGGCTTTCTCAAGATGCTCTCAAGTTGCCCTGGAATGTAGTGAATGTCGTCCTCAGGCTGTGAGTTGTTGGCCAGGAGGGGTGTGATGGGGTAAGGAAGAAAAAGAGGTTAGCTGAGATTGGCTGATGGCTCCTGACGGGTCTGCCGGAACAGACAGCGGACTCATACATAGACAGTTCCCACTTCAGGAATCAACCTGTAAGTCTTAATTCTTTAATAAATTCTTACAATCTAAATTATGATTAAAAGAAGGAAGGAAAATGGTGGAGACTGACAATGCTGGGACACTTGGGAGATGACAACCGTATCATGCTGGAGCTCAAAACTGCTGAAACATGGATGCTCTCCTCCCAGCTGCCTTCTCTCAGCACTTGCTATCACCCTAAAAGTGTGAAAAGTGGAACGGACTCGTTCCCACAGAAGAATGATGGAGGGTCACTATGATCCAGGCATTGTGCTGTGTGCTGCGCATTAATGTGTAATTTATCCCCTCATTATAGTCCTTGGAGGTAGGTGTTATCCTCAGTTTTCCATGCAGTACCTTACATTTAGAGAGGACAAGTAACCCGCCAGAGTCCATGGAGTAAGGTAGGTGGGCTATAGCAGGAAAGGCAGGCAGGGCCTGATCTTAGGTCACTTGGTGTAAAGGCCCAGCGTGCATCCTCAGTGTCTCTCAGGTGGAGGGGCTGAGAGAGGCTCAGTCCCTGTGTCTTTCCCAGTGGAGAAATCAGACATAGAGCCAGATTTCCTCTGGTTGCAGAGCAATGCAGGTTGAAAACTCCTGGTTATGGTTTATCTTTTTAAATAAAGATATGAAAACAAAACACCTTTAAGAATACTTTTTAAAATGATGGAAATCACCACTAGTTCACAATATATCTGCTGTTAGCATCTGCTGTTGCAAGGTTTTTCTTGTGTGTTTTTCTATCTATTGATACAGATGTGATTATGCAGTATGCATAGTTTTTATATTCTGTTGTCCCCACTTAACATGATATAAGTATGCCATCATCATTTTATATTGTTTCAACTGAAAGAGCTTAAGTGTAAGAGTGTGGTGACATGTTAAAATTTGCATTTTATGGACCTGTTTTTACACTTTTCGGAACCACTAACCATTTTGTTTGGATGGAGTTTAAGGGTGTCCCCTGCCATGCTTCCCATTTTTGATCTTGAAGCGAGTGGGTTGTGTTCGCAGCCCACACTCAGCACTTATCCCGACTGACTGCCTGACCTCTGTACAAATCTGCTTACCGTGTTACTAATGTTAATGTCTGATTTCTCGAACCAGTCTCTCTCTCCCTCTCTGTGGCCAGCAATGCTGATCTTACTCATCTTTTCATTTAGTGGGCTCTTAACTATTTGTATAAAATAAATTGTCAAACCCTTAACTTTTAGCAACTTTTAAAATGCAGGCATTTCTCTGCAAACACACACACATACAGAAATCGGATTACAAGAGAATATATGTATGGTTCCATGATTTGAAACTCAAAAAGTACAACTCAACAGAGATGGAAAATTCTAAAAAAAACCCAATTCTGACCACATGGCATGATTATAATGCGCAAGAGGAGAGAGAGCAGCTGGAATTCAGATATTTATGTTTTGGTGCCAACTATCTATAACATGTGTTACCTGAAGCGTGCTGTAAGTTCTAGGGTTTTCTTTCCTCATGTGGAAATTGAAAGTCAAAATCATTAAGGTCCTCTTAGCTTTAATGTTCTGTTAGTCTTTTGTACACCAACCTATAGGACTGCTACTCACTTCTCTCTGTTTTTTGTTTTTGTCTACTAGGTGGAATGCTCTATTTTAGAAAAGCTAAAATACACACTGCTGAGAGAAAATGGAAACTGGAATTAGAACAGAAGGTTATAAGGAAACCTAAATGAGTTAAAATCTCCAGTCCCAGATGGGAAAGTGTATTTGTTTTGAGACAAAGGGGGAAAATGTGATCTCTAGAAACCACAGAGGGATATGCTGGAGACTCCCTAGAAAACAAAGTTGAGGCGGGCCCTTAGGAAGGAAAGATGACCAGCAGGGTTCCCCGCCAATAAAGCACCAACCTTCACACAGGCTGGCCCAGAGACCCAATTCAGGAGAGGTTGGAGGGATACAAAGGCCCTCAGGGTTTTGGTTGACTAAATATGGTACCTGATGATGGACTAACAGCGTGATCCACTGTTTAAAACATGAAAACCTTATCAGGTAAACTAACAGAGTATGATTTCAGACCAGTGGGAGGAGGCGTCCTGCTGTCCCCCGTTCGGGGGATTCCAGTTTGAGTGGATGGTCTGTTCTCGGCACCTGTTTTGAAAGGGATATTTCAAACTTGAGAATACTGATCAGCAGTGAAATGGAAATCAGAAATTAGGATATATGAAGGATGCTTGAGATGATGGAATATTTAGCCTGGGGATGGAGAACACTCAGCTGCTTTCAAATCCTTGAAGGGATATTAAACAGAGAAGGTAGAAACTTTAAATGTTTGTAGTGACAAGGAGCATACTGTTCTCACCAGTTGCATCATGGAAACTAAGGAAAGGAATGAAATGTTCAAGGGATTTAAAAACCTGCTCTCAAGGCAACATGCTCCACCTCTCCTTGGCAAGGATTATAAATATGATGTGTGTGTTGTCAAGAATGTAGTTGAGATCCACCCTCTTGGACACATGGGTGGTGAGAACATAAATTGGTTTAGCCTTTGGAAAAAGCAGTTCAGAGATATGTGTTGAGAACCTTAGGTGTATTCATCATTTGGCCTCATAATTATCCATCTAAGAATCTATTTTAAGAAAATAAACAAAATTTGGTGCACCGAGATGCTTATCAGAATATAGTTTCTAAGAGTGAAAAACTGGAAACACTCTAAATAGCTCAACAATGAAGAAGAAACAGAATAAATTGTAAAGGCAGTGTGTTGTGGTGATAGGAAACCAGGCTGTACGGTTAGACTCACTGGATTAATAGTCCTATTCTGCCATTTACTGGCTGTGTCAGCGGGTGGGTGATAATTCTTATCAACTCAACTAAAAATGGGATGAAGACAGACATTTTACAGAGTCATTATGAAAATTACGTATATAATGAAACTTGTTTAGGAAGTGGCTGGCATGTAGTCAGCACTTAAAAGCAGTCATTATGATCATTAGTATATCGTAATTATACCACTTGTTAAATGCTTAATATATGTTAGGCATTTAATAAACATAATTTTAAAAAATCTTCACAATACCTCTTTGACATATGAGTTAATATACTCATTGTCCATATGAGGAAAGAGGAATAGATTAGCTACAGAGCTTCCTCAAATTCCTACAGGTGGTAGATTAGAGCGCTGGAATTTAACTGAGGCAGTCTGACTCTGGAACCCAAGCTCTAACCAAGGATATGCTGCTTCCTGTGCTATGAAATATTGTGTGTGTTTCTTTGTGTCACACACACACATATAGAAAATCATATTAGCGATACACATTTGCAAGGTATTTAGGAACAGTTTTAATTATGTATTACCAATTTTTAAAAACAGAATACCAACTTGTAACAAATAAAGGGGATTGAAAATTGATGTGGTTGCCTCTGTGTGTTGTTATTCAAGGTGGATTTTATTGATTCTGTAGACATTTCAGTGCTAACTTTTCAGATGAAAACACTTGCTGCTGTATAAACAGGAAAATTAAAGAAGAATAGATACATAAATAAAGGTAATCCAAGGAAGATGTAAGAATAGGTTTTCATAAGTTATCCTTCGTCTAATTATAGCAGTCAGGTATACTAGACACCCTGTCCTTCTGAAAATGACTAAAAATGAGGGGTTACATTAGAAGCCAATGGGATGTAACCACTTACGTGTACCAGAACCGGGGTGGATGTAGCAAAACCTGGGGTGGGAACTGGCTCTGGCTGGATAATTTCTGCTCCTTCTTCATCTTCACGGGGTTTCTGATGGGCACAGTGACCAATGTCTGCATTTTTGAAGGATACAGGCTGCGCAAAGTCCATGGGGCTAATGGAATATAATTAAAATTAAGTACTTTTCTTATTTTTCTTTTCATTGTCTTGCTTCAGTTCAATTAAATCTAGCCCCCACTCCCTCTTTTAAAGGCCATCAGTACAAGTTTTAAAATCTAACTGAAAATCTTCATTGTTTCCTCCCCACCCGGTGGTTTTGGGTAGCATAGATGCAACAGTGATTCTCATACCCCCCCAGAAACATTTGTAGCAAGGAGATTTACTTACACAGAATTTATAACAAGGTTCCATATACAGCCTTCAAAAGGGGGAATATTTCTGAGTGGGGAAGGTTGGAATTCAAGAGGAGCGCCCCCCACAAAAAGCTTTTTGACTTCAATCGCCTGTTCTACTGTCAGATTTTGCATATGCCTTCTGTGTTCATCAACTTGAACAGTAAAGATGCTGATAAAAAAATTAAAAGAAACAAGTATAAAACACATAACACCCAATAAAACTGGAGATCAAACTCTTTCTCGCCACCCCTCATCCCTCCTTCCCGTAGTTTTAAAATGAGCTCAAATTTGATGGTTAGAAATTCTCTACTAAGCAAACGATGTGTTTCTGAGGATCGTGTCCCTCTGCCTCCCTCATTACCTCCCCGAGAGGCCCCTGACACATGGCAATGGCGTAGCTGCAACCTGAGTCTCTGGTGGTGTGGACAACAGTGGTTCAGCACAGAAGCCCGAAGAGTCAAGGCTTCTGCACAGCGTAGTGATGTCTAATCGTATAAGGCTCAGCGGGTTTTGCACAGTATGGGGTCACGTTTTGTTTGGCTCTTCATTTCTTGGCTTATTATCTTCTTGCTAGGGGACAAACGGTACTCCTGAGAGCTGAGATTGCAGGAATCAACAGCAAACACTTACAGGGCATTTTATAAATAATGTAGCTGCTGGCTTTTGAATAGACAAGGCAGGCAAGAACATCATGCATATTGTTCCTTGTAATGATTTCCTTAGTGGCTGTTTCATTAATTTCCCTAATTTGCTTATGAGATAATTCACACACTACTAATTGAGAACCTCATGCCTCTTATTCACAGTGGTTCTTGGATCCTGGGGCAAATAATCAGAAGGAGACAGAGAGTTCTGATGATGGAAATGCCTTTGGTCTTTTTTCTTTTTCTTTTTGGTTCTAGAAGCAGGTTTTGAATTTCAGTCCAAACAGTCAGTAGGGGCTTACTCATAAGTGTTAGTCACTAGCCTGAAGATCATGAGCGGATTACTGAAAATTTACTTCATATCTTGGGAGAAAACTAAAGTACTTAGGTGGGAAACTCAATCCTAAAATGGCATCTCACTCGATTTAAAAAAGAACAAAAAGCACATGTAGAACTAGAAACAATAAACCAGGGCAAAGATGCCCTGAATGACACTGAGCAACTGGTCCGCTTGGGGACAATGCAAATGTAAGAGGAAGGAACAAAAAAGATGGATTTCATTGTTGCTTAAAATGTCATTGTTTGGGGGATGTTGAGGGGGCAGGTTGGGTTTACTTTCAAAGGAAAAACAGGGGAAAGTGACATACTGGTTTTTTTTTTTTACCAGACTCTGGAAAAATGTCTTGGCAAAAATCAGAAGGTTCCAGTTTATTGCTAAGAATGTTGTTGTTTTTATGAGACTTTTAGAAAACCACTCACTTCTGGGTGAGACTCACTAAGAGGATCCCCTCCACACACACCTTGTTTTTCTCTTGCTCAGTGCAATGTCTTACTAACATGATACAGCAGTGCTCCTAAGAGTTTTAATGAGGGGTTCAAGTCACTATTAAATATTGTCTGAGGAGAGCAAATCTCTGCTCTGGATTTGAATTTCTGAAGAGGCCGAGGCCTTCCTCTTTCTAAGAGAGACTCTCTAATCTGATTTTGCCCCAAGGACTGTAAAAGTGGTTCTTTCTTACTGGATCGCAGGGTAGAGATACAGCATGAACATGAGATTTTAGGAGGGACACACTGGAATTCAGTACTTGGAGAAGCTTACTAACTGTGTGATTTTGGACCAGTTATTTAAACTTGCTCAGTCTCATTTCATTCATTTACAAAATGAGGGTAAAAATACCAACTTCAAAACCCTGGAAAACATTAATTAAGGAATTGCACTGAGGCTGTATTACTTAAAAAGGGCATTGCTAGAAAACTAGATAAATCCTGCTTACATTTTTCATTCTAGGAATATCAAACCTAGATCATTTATTTAGTTCTTTTGTAAAGAGGGACATTACCAACACACCATTATAATTGTGATGTATGTCCTGTTTTTTTAAGTATTTATTCAACAACTCTACTAAAGACCTACTTTATACAAAAAAACACTGTAATAAACATTATGTCACTATTAGTATTATGATAGGTTGGATCTATTTCTTACAATTGTAATGCTTGATTCTTGCAGTTACATAATTAAATATTTTATCATTTACATTCTGTTTCTTGTTTGCCTGCAATATTCTCAGATTTTTTTCTAAGCACCACCAAATGGATGGCATATGTAGAAGGAGATGTTAAGAGAAGGTGCCCTGGCGTTGTAATTTACAAAAAACAAAATCTGAAATTTTTTGGATTGAACATATTATGGATTGTAAGAAAGAAATATTGGGTTGCAGTATCCAAATCAAGATCTTGTTCTGGAAACCCCAAATCGCTTCTGAAATATCTGACCCAACTCTGTGGTCTTTAGCCTAATTCTGTATCTGTGTGAAGAATGCTCTCACAGAGAAGGAAACCTACTTGCTTAAGCATCTACTCCAGGCCTTTAGGTTTAATGTTTTTGTCTAGTTAAAACTACTGGCCACTTAGTTGGATCCCAGCATAAGGATCAGAGAGCAAAGCAGTTACAGAAGGCAGGAGTCACTGGAGTACAACAGACTTAGACACCAAGGCAGTAGAAGAGGGATTTCTGGAGAGGAAGGGGTAGAAAATGAGAGAGAATGATGGAGGACGGGAAAAGAGAGGCAGAGAAGGAAAGCACACAGCAAGAGCAGTCTTGAAAAGCTTCCCTTTCACTTTGATAAAAAAATCCAGTGATTCTGTAAGGTGGTAAAATTACCATCTTACCCAGGGTTTTAGAAAAAGAAATGATAATTGACGTTTATGGTCTGAATAGTGTTGGGGGAAAGCAATTAGTTCCAAATTAGTAAGAGTTTCATAATCTACATGAAGTAATACAAATCTCTGAGGTCACAAAAAGGGTAAGAATAAATAGTTGAAATAGTTTTAAGCATAAACAGGTATCAAAGTCATATATATATATGGGTTTAAGTCCTGCTTTGTTATTTACTAGCTATATGATTGTGGGCAAATTAGTTACTACTTCCTCATCTGTAATGAAAAGATATGAATACAGATCTCACATACATTTAGAATGATTAAAGGAAATAACCTGTGTCTAGTATTTGACACAGAGCCTGCCACAGAATAGGTATGAAACATTAAAAAATGTTTCTGGGTGAAGTTCTTAGGGTCCTTAGTGCTCTCTGGTTAATCAGTTAATTGAAATACTTGCTTAAAGGCTAGGTAGGTGATGATTGGTTTTTGACCTTCTGAGTGCTGAATGAAACATTATGGTAACAAATGTGTTCTTGCTTTGCTAGAGTTCAGTGTGCACTAATATGTCTAATACATTATCCTTTAATTAACAGCGAATGGCAAACTGTTTGTTTATATGAACAATTAACCGAATGACCGGTTTTCAGTGCTGTACTGTACACTGAACTTAATCAAATAAGGTTGGATTAATGGCCAATAGCGGTGAAGTTGGCATAATAAAATACCCTTCTTAAAGAAACACCTGTTAAAAGGACACCTTACCACAACATCACAGTGCACTTGGGAATGTCAATTCTTCCTCCACAAAACAACGTACTTTGGAAGATTTTTGATCAACTCTATGACTCACATCTATTTGCTTATTGAAATTCATTAAAGTTCAAAGACTCTAAAAAAATCCTTCCCACAATGAGAAGGACTAAAGTTTGGCCAAGGACTGGAAATCTGGTCTAGAAGACATGCAAAATCGGTGTTTTAGAGCGGTCCCTGAGATTCAACGAGAACATTCAGTTTCCATTACTCCTCCGAGACTATGACTACAATATCTGGCTATTAGATTAGTATACGTTCTTAGTTTGTCCAAATATTGATCTCTCATTTGTCTTAATCATGGTTTTAAACATCTCAGTTAGTAGATGACTCGGCAAGAATGCTTAGTATCAATTCAGCCCAAAACCTAATGCTCTATATAACAAAAAAAGGGCCAAGGAAAGTGTTATCACTTACTTAGAAGATAAGAAATTCTTATTACTTATCAAAACTGTTCCCCAAACAAGAAGATAACTAGAAAATGTATGTCTTTAACTACAGAATGGCACCGGCTTACTTGAACTATTGCTACATGTTCCCACCACTGTTGTATCTAAAAGTATTCTCTGTGTTTTGAAGTTTCATAAAATTTGACTTCTGGTTGCTTTCTATGTCTTTAGTCTAATAAATGGATTGCTGGTCTGGAGGACTGAAGTCTCGACTTCTGTTTTCTTGTTCTCTAATTGTCCTTGTAAACGACTTATCTGACATGTCACACAACATTTTGATGCAAATGAAGATGACTTTCCCAATAAAGTAGGTATAAAGTACGGCAGCATTGTGAAGAAGTGGGAAAACAGTTTATAACGGGACCACAGCCAATGCTGTGACTCAGGGCTGGGAGGCGGGTGCTCTCCAGGATCTACAGACGCAGCGCTGAAGACAAGGCAGTGGGTGTGTCCCCTCTCTCTCTCAAGCTGGCTCCCTGATGAAGCCACTTCCAAGTGCTTACCTTGGAAGGGGACCGGAGAGGCAGGCACGGCACGTGCTCAGTCGGCCCTTCCGAATCTGCGACAGGTTTCCAAGCAGCTGCCATAAAGGCTTGCAACCTGAGTGAAGCAGCAGCTGCCAAAGGCTGCAGGCCCCAGCTGAGCTATTCTGTGCGTCTCACTATGTGCATACCTTGCTTGAGAAGACAGCATTTGATGGGTGCGGAGGGAGGGAGTTTTCTTATCTACAGCTTCAGAGGGTGCGTTTGGTATCTCCAAAGGTGGTGAAGAGAACTGCTCACAATAAAATGTTAAGAATGGAGCTCCTATGGGCCAAGGTAAATGAGGTTCCCCAAGTATGAAATACACGGAAGATGAAATTAGCTATCTGATAGTTTTGTAACGCACTGTTATGCCCATACACACAAAGGTCCGGTCAGAGACTCATGCGAGCAAAGGGGTGCATGTTAGTTATAAGTTCTCTAGGGCTACCGTTACCCTTTAGTTCTCTCTACATGAACAGAATGTTCCCTCCCGTCGTGAAACAGACTCGGCTCTGGTTTGACAACAATTTTCCTCATTGTACGCGTCCCTGTGGAGAGATGCACTTCCAGGCGGCCCTTGTTCAGGAATATCGCATAATAGGCCTGCAACGGCAAACGGTTATTGAAGATGAAAGAGGAGTCTCATTTATGGCTTAATGTCGGAGGTTCCCCGTCAGAATTGCAGATTTATCTGCTCTGAGATCTTACCTGAGAAGTTGAGACTCAATATTTTTTAAAACAGTATTTAAAAAGGCTGGAAATAACCATTTAATTATGTACATTTTTGCTTGTTAGATGATGTGGAAAGTGGATGCAGCAATATAGCTGTCTTTGCAAAGCAGATTTGTGACACTGACAGTGACAGCTGTGCTTTCATTGGGCGTCTAACTCACAAAGCCCACCAGGAAACAAAGGGTGTGACTAAAAGCCCTCTCCTCATATTGATAAGGGGACAGCTGGCTTCCTGGAAACCAGGTCTGACTCCCACCCTCACGGCATTTTAAGCGTTTAGACTTCAATTTGTTCTCTAGGCTGGTGAAATAGATTACTATCACCAACATGTAACTTGTCTCCCACATTTAGGAAGAAGGAAGACAATTTTTCATCCACAAACATGACTGCCTTCTTCTTGCTGCTGTTACTATAGCAACCAGTATGGTTTTGAGATCAGATTATGAACCCGAGGGAGACTGAAGGCGGTCCTCGCCCTCCAAGCTGATGCTATGCGTGTCCCTTCCATGTGGACTGTGGGGGCTGGGCTGCACGGTGGCCACTCAGTCCTACGAGGCACTGGCAGTGGAGGTGATGGTTCCAGACACACATCACTGTATCTCCCCTGACTTACTAAACCCCCTACGCATCTGTGTGTCCCATAGAAATGTCCAGAGGATCGGGATTACCACTCAGCACCCACCACAGGGGAACCGCAAACTAGTCATTCAATGAAAAATGTTTTAGCTGATTATTTGATGTCTCAAACCCCTTTCACAGAACAGAATCACAAACAACTCTATGGGTGTCAGAACTGTTAGCCTTGAAAGATAAGATACAGTATGTCCATTTAACCAGCATCGATTCTGCAACAGACATAACTATTTCACATTATTTCCTATTTCAGATAGCATTTACTCTGAGATTCTTAAAACCAAATATGATCATTAAAATGGAATGTTAACATGAATCTACTTTGCACTCTAGTACTTAATATTTTCTCATGTTGATTGTTTTAATGGAAACATCTTCTCTTAAGAACTATCTGAAAAGCTGGTGATTCAAGTTCATTTATTTATTTCTGATGAAATATTTGGAGCCAATAGGTGTTGCTTAACTATGTGACAATGACTTTGGAAACAAATATCCTTTAGTGGAAATCTATTTCAGATAATTTGATCTGGTTCTCTTATTATAACTAGCTTATCATTGTAATAGAAAATAATTTTATTTTTCAAGATTAACAGATAAAGGATTTAGAACATTTATACTTTATATTTATTCAGTGCTTATTATATACTGTAAGAAAGATAAAATATGACTTTTTGCCCTCTACTCTTCAAAAAATATTTTTATTATCACTATTTGATACATTCCTCACAATATAAAGGCAATACATGTAAATGATGAAGCTATATTCACAACTGTACAATTAACTGAGTACCTGTAAATCTACTACCCAATTTAAGAAAACATTACCACTGCATATCCTGTGAGCTTCTTTCCAATCCATCTCCCAGCTTCTCCATCTCAGAGGTAACCACTAACTTGGATTTTATATTTGTAATTCTTGTTTTTAAAAAATTGTTTTTGAAAATTTTTATATGCATCTGTAAACAGCATGTTCTTTAGTGTTACTTATACTAGAATTCTATAAAGATGGTATTATATAGTATGTGGGACTTTTTCATTTCTATTCAGTTTCTAATATTCATCCTTGTTGCTATTTTTTCAATACAGATAACCAGTTGTCCTGGAATCGTTCACCAAAAGGTCTACTTTTTTCCTAATAATGTACAATACCACCTACTGCCAAATGTTTCTTTCTTCAATCTTTGGGTATTTTCAGGGCTCTCTATTCTGTTCCACTGGCACAGTTATCCGTGAATTAACACCATACTACCACTATTCAAAACTCTGTCTCATCATGTGTTGATCTCTGGTTGGGCAGCCCACCACCTTACTCTTCTGTTTAGGAGTTTCTTGGGCTTTTGATCTTTGATATAAATTTTAGATTTAGGCTGTCATGATTTACAAAAATATAAGGTGATAGTTTCATTGAAATTCAATCTACATATCATCTTGGGGAAAGTTGACATATTTTTAACATTGAGTCTTTCCATTAACATGTTGACTATGCTCATTTATTGAGGAAAACTTCAATAAGTATTCTGGCCTGATATTTCAATCAAGTTTTATAATTTTCTCCACATAGGTCTTATGTTTGTCCTGTTATATTTATTCTTCAATTATATACTTGTTCTTGCACTGTTTACTTGTTCTTATTGCACTGGCTATGACTGAAACAGTGATATATTCATCCGTTCTTGATTTTATAGGAAACTTTTATAGTGTTTTCCAATCAAGAACATGTTACAGTCTTTTTTATGGATGGCTAAGGAAGCTCTTTCCTCTTCTTTGTTTACTAATTTTCTAGAAAACCAGAAATGGCTATTCAGTTTTACCAAATGTTTTCTCTACATCTATTGAAATGATTATATGATTTTTAGATTTTCTAATATGAACCCCCGCCGTGTTCCTGAGATAACCCAAGTTATTGATGGTCCTACATCTTTAGATTCTATTTGCTAACATTTAGCTTAGTTTTTATTTTGGTGGGGAGAATAAGATTTATTACATAATATTACTGAGTACTAAATTTTAAATGGTAAAAGTAATTTAAAAATACATATAATCACAAACAAAGCAACCTGATTTCCAAGATGCATGAAGAGTTAAGGACATTTGTAAAACATTCCATTCTTGATCATGGTAAACTAGCTAATTCCTGTGAACACTCTACTGAGAAAAATTATACAAAAAAATGCAAAACAATATATAGTTTAAAAAATATAATTGAACATACTGGAGGAATATCAAGGCAGTAGACAGTTATGGTACCTAGATCTGGGCAGTTAAGGCATAGCTTTTAACTGAGTCAAATGGTGAGGGGGGGGTGTGAAAATTGAAGTTCACAACCTTACAAAGCTCTGTTTTCATGTCATGAGTGTGACTGAGCATGGTCTTATCTCCAGGCCTGTGTGAGCTGCGCTCCTTTTGCCTTCTTGTGTCCCTGCTCTGTTCTCTGCCCTCTGTGTCCTGAAAGGGTGGAACGGGTCAGGCTCCAACAAACTGCATCATGTTAGCTAGTGAAACCGGGAAATTAATGCTAGAAGGAATTTAAATTTACGTTTAAGGGACCCTAGCTGAATAGCTACAGATCTGGTAAGGAGTTGGACTTAGAGACAAGAGAAGATTAATATAATCTGAATTTATTATATGCATATGCTAAATCTACATGAGATGCAGGTCCATATACAAGTGTGACTGCCCCTGGAATTGACCGATAGGAAAATTCTAGTGGAGATCGCTGTCCTAAGAAGATGGTAGTGGAGATAAATGATGCAAATCTAAAAATACAAAATGCCTCACCAGTCTCTTTACAAAATAATTGTTTTATATAAGCATTAGGGAAAATGTATTCTTAAGTAGGTGTGAGGGTACCTGTCCAGTCTGCCTTCGTTTTCTCCGAGGCAGCGCTGGTGTTCCTCCACTTCCCAAGAGGATGATCCCAGATTCATTCTTAGTGCTGAAAGACAGGTTGATTTCTGTTCCTATATCAATTGGCACAGGGGACAGCTCCACAAAACCAGCCTTGGGGAAGCTAACTGTGTAAACATTCTGTGGGTCAAAGGGGGAAAAAAAAAGAAGAAAGCCTTAGAAATGAAAATTTAAATTAATTTCTCCATCTGACTCACCTTCCTCTGTACATGCAATATAATCATGAAATACACTGTCATTTTGGAAGGCATGAAAACCCCATTATGTGGAAAGATTAGGAGCAATTGAAGAAATACTATTTTTAGTTGTAACTTGAAATTTTCTGAGTGGTTTGGGTTAAAATAACTCTGTTCTCTGCTTTTATTCTAGAACTTTTGATTTAAAATATAGATTATCACTAATAGGTAATGTTTTCTTTTGGTTTATATGTTGCTAAATCTCCCTTAAAAACCCTCTAATTCGTCCCTTGAATACCCTCCATCAACTAATTTTTTATATTTTACAAATGAGAATTACCCTGTTCTATGTCTACATTTTTACTCAGTGATGAAAGATGTTCCCCGAAACACCTTTATTCATTGAAAGAAAGATGTTCATTGCTATTGAACTTACCAATACACATTATAAGATTAAAAAAAAAAGATAAAGCCTAAATCTCAAAAATAAACAAGCAGAGCATTTCATGGTCCAGTTTTTTTCTCACAATGAAAGTAGTACCATTGTCCTTTTAATGATAATAAATAAAACAGAAACATTTAGACAGTAATGAAGTACCAAAGGAAGAAAGCAAAAATCAGCCCCCCCACACTCAGAGCTGTATAGAAGCATATAGCTTTTTATAATCCATGCATGCATTCAATAATTTATCTTTCACTTCCTCTCTCCTCCTCTCTATATTTAAACTAAATCATGATAGGCACATTCATTTGTAACTTTTTTTTTTCACCATATAAGTGGGGGCTCTCTTTCAGTAAACACAGATCTTATCATCATCACTTTTAATAGTGGGGGCATCCCATTGGATGAATATGATTTATTTAAGCAAGTCCATGTAGCTGGGCATTTAGAGTGCTTAAAAGAATCATTTTAAAAGTCCTGGATTTTGCTGTAATAAAAGCAAGGAATCCTTTAATGTAGGATATTTTCCCCCACAGTGTTTCATGGTGTTTCAGTCCAGTTAAGAAGCATAAGTATTATAAAATGTATAATCCACTTTCTATTCCAACTTTCAAATCATGTCATTTTGGACAGTTCAGATAAAACACTATGCAGACTTTCAGTATTTATCCACATCAAATTTCTGCCTCATACTTCAGTTGCAAAATATTTCTTGGTTACTGAAAAGTGCCTTTAGAATTATCATTTCCACATATACAGCCTATTCATTTTCTGGCCAGTTTTCCATCCTCATGTATATCTTTTGCATGTGGATGAGTGTTAGGCTTTGGAAGATTAAAACTCTCAGTAAAATCTTCTTTAATAAGAAAATATGGATCCTTAGAGTTTCAGTTTGGTGTATTTCCTTTTTCCTTATTCCCTAGCTTCTCAGGGTGAATGTCTATGGCCAGTTCTCAACTGGAGGCTATAACTAGGCACCAGGCACAGTGAAGACCCTGAAAGTTCTGTTCCAGACTTTAAACCTCATGACTCAGTGGTGGATTCATTTTTTCTTTCTCCTCATTCTCCCTTCATTTTCCTGAATTCTATAGTAATGCTCTAAAATAACGTTAGCTGCAGGAAGCCAGTAAAAGGTATAGTTGTGTCACATCAGGGCAATTAAAAATGTATAAGTATGATATATTTAACATTTTCCTTCTAAAACAAACTCATCACTTTGAGAATCCCATGAAATTCTTACTAATATTTGCTGAAGACTATTGGTTCTTGCTTATAGACATTTCAAGAGAGCAGGCTGTGACCTGTGTTTCTCTGCCCTAGGGGTTAGCCCCTATAGAAAAGCCCGGACAGCAGAGTCAAGGGAAATCAGAGGGCTGCTGGGCTACTTTGGCAACAAAGAAAAGATGCTGAAGACACTTGATAACAAAGCACATTGCAATCATGTCAAGGACAAATCTTTGTGGAAGGTCCCCTGTCTGTGATTTCCAAAGAAAAGGAGGTTTGACTTCCATGCTGTAGACAAGCTATGCACTAATGATGCCGGTGTAAACTATTACTTGCTGTTTGTATAAACTCCTATCGTATTCCAGAAAAAAAAATTTAAGGCTTTTGATAAAACTATATACAATACAAAAAGACAAAATAAATCTAAAATACATGACAAAAATTGAAGAAAAGGGAAAAGTACTGTTGGAGAGAGAACCAGAAAAAAGATTAATATTGAACGTACATGCTAGTAAGTGCTGTATACATGGAAAACTGTTTAAATTTTGGATCTTCATAATACCATTTCCTAAATTCAGTTGAGCACAGGAATTTATAAAAGTCCTTCAATTGTGCTTTATCATTACATAGCTAAGACTACGGTCAGGAGGAATTTAAAATATGTTAACAAGGGACTGGTCCCTATAAGACACCCAAATTAGGGAAATGAAATCTGAGATGAATGTATTTAGGAAGCCACTAAAAAGGAGACCAACCTCCAGCGAACATCCTTTGGTAACACCAACATAATCAGGGCTGCTGAGTATATTATATGGAGTTCTTGAAATTTCAATATCTCTGAGGCAGCCAGAATATTTCCTCAAGTTCACTTCCGGCCTGTTGAAAAGTTACATGGAAAACAAAAGCGACATCATTAGGGCAATGGCACATGGGGTCTGTGATTAGTGGACGCAAGCCATGTGGAGCAAACGGACACACAGGCAGGCACACGTCTCTCCAGCTGTGCGCACGTGCACGCATGTACGCAGCCAACTATGCATCCATTAATTAAGTGGATGTTAACACCATCCTGCAGAAGGAATCTTTATATGGTTCTTCTTCCTCTCCTTTTAAAAAATGATCTCACTCTCAGCATTTAAATACAAGGTACAGGAATTAACTGACTGTTTATTAAGTACCTCATATGTAGAATGAAGTGTATTTCTTCCACCAAAGAGCAGACACTTGTGTAGGTAGCAAAATCAAATCACGTATCAAAACGTTTAAATAAGCTCTTCCTCAAGATGTAGGGGGAAAAAATCTAGAAACACATGTTTTGAAAAAAAAATGTCTGTCACCAAGACTTTTTTTGCAGGGAGGTGGGTATAGCTGGGGAATAAGATACTATTATATTTCTCTTTAAAGCTTTTAGCTAAAATAAAACCAAAGGACTATTCTTTTGGAATATGTAGTCAAACAAAAAAGATACTTTAAAACTGGATTTATGGATTGACCGTGATGTCTTTATTCTTTATTGAAGTGATAACAAAATCAAGAAACCAAAGGCAAAAGCATACATTGAATTTTTCCAAGGAGGTTGAAAATGGCTTCTATACTCACATGATGCATAAATGCTTACTTTTTGTTCACTACGTCTTAGAAAGGGATAAACATGCTAGCACACAGTAAGTGCTCGATAAACATAAACTAGCAGGATACCAATGATGACAATACCTCTTTATTCAGTGTCTAGTAGAGCTGTCCAACAGAACTGTCTGTGATGATGGAAATACTCTTTTCTGCAGTCCAAATCAGTGGTTACAAGCGTATGTAGCTATTGGCACTTGAAATGTAGCTTATGCCAATGAGAAACAATATTGCTATTTAGTTTTACTTAATTTCAAGTTAAATAGGCACTGTGACTAGTGGCAACCATACAGAACAGTGTAGCTCTATAGGGAAAGAAAAAATACTACTTTTGGGGGGTGTTAATAAGCATCTGTAAAAACTGTCCAATCAACATCAAAATATTATACTTATTAGGATAATGATTAAGTCTCTCCTCATTGTCCCACAATGCCAGGATTCCCTTTTTTTTTCTGTCATAATAAAAAGCACATGGCATGTGGAAAAACAGGTGGGAAAGCAAATAAGAAACTGGCAGTGTGGATCAGGTGATTTATGTCACACCAGGTATGTTTCTCTCTCTCTTCCTCCGGAACTGCTTTATGTTCTTTGATCATTTCTCCTGCTCAGTCAGTTGGCTATTATGAAAAACGTACCCGGCTGGAGAGTGAAGATCTTGCTTATATTCTTATTTTTAAAGTGAAGAAAATGGGTAAATTTCATTTGCAGAGTTCATTTGCTCCATATTTTCCTTTAAAGGAAGCTGATTTATCACAATTTTTTCAGAGGCCTTATCAATCAAGTAAATCACCTACAAGTTATGTAGTTCATTGTTTCATGGAAATACAAAGGACCATTTCAAAATACAACAATTTAGCAAGCTCAGTATTATGAAAGTCACAGGGGATGAGCAATCACATATGGTGATCAGACTCCTAATGGTAACCAAAGGCCTCTGTTTCTTCTGTTTGCCTCAAAGGCAAAATTACAAAGCTACACAGTGTCATTCAGAGTTTTATATATTTCCATTGAAAGCCAGCCTTTGCTTTTAGCCATCTCAGTAAACAACACGACTGGTCTCAACTGTGTCACGAAAAAACAACTTGGGTTATTTTTTTTTTATACTTTCATTTCTATATATTCTAGTTTCTGGCATTAAAAGTCTAGCCTTTGCTTTAAAAACTTCTTGGATCAGTTCGGCTTCATTATCTCCTTTCCAGAAATTTGGCACAGTTAGGATCTGAAATACCCAAACACTAGGCTTTAGCTCTCACCAGTGTTTGCCAGTCCTGCACATCTCTGGGGATAGATCAGCCACTAACAGAAGCCTGCTGCTCACAGCTTTCACACTAATGCCTATCTACAAATAGTGATTAAAATGCTCCTGAGAAGCTACGGCGACTGTCCACAAATTTCTCCACCATTAATGCAAACACTTATTCCAAATATAGTATGTCCAGAGATTCTTTTTATCTGGCTCCATAGGTAATTCCAAATAGACACGGCAATAAACAAACAGCTTGCCAAGAGGTGCAAAGGCCCTGTAGACCTTTATATATTTGCAGGCTTGCAAAAAGCAACAAGGCAGTGGTAAGCATTTGGGAGCACAGGTTGACTGCTCAGCAGACAGCATGGTACTAGAGTGATCAGATGCAGGGGCTCCACACCAGAGACTGCTTTGCTCTGTTCCCCAAACTAGATCTGACCAGCTGCCCTTCGCGCATGTGCTACTGCATGTGTGCACCAGGAGGCACTGTGAGCGGGCAGTTGAACAAATGGGCAGAGCCAATCTGTCATCTCGGCTGGTGAAGGAAGTCAAGTTGCAGCTCGTTTGATGGTGGGTAAGCAGCAGCATCTTTGTAAGCAAAGGGCAGCATAAGAACTATCTCAGAGTGCATTACTTGCTCATGAAATGTACTAAGAATAAAGCTGCATAGGTGTCGCTCTGTTTCTGCACCACTGCTTTATCTAAGAAGCCACATTTACCCAACCCATGCACTTGAAAAAGGCATGCATAAATTTAAATTTTACCTTGCTTTCATACTAGGCCAAAGGGAGGAAAAAACAAAACAAAACAATTGACTTATAATTGCATTTTCATTTAGTAAAACAATAAACTTTATGATTTTAAAAAACTGTAACAGGGATCCCCCTAGGAAAGGAATATAAAAAACTGAAGTACAGAAAACAGACTTACACCCTTGACCACAGTGAAATTAGAATCCAAAGATGACCTTTCCTACATACTGTTTTCTTGAAAAATTTTTTACTTGGAATACGATTTAAAGTACTCCTTTTTATCAATCTTATGAATGGGAAAATGTGCAAATGCTGTAGATTACAGTATTCATGAGTAGCTTATCAACACTGCATCTCAAAGAGTTTGAACTTAACAGTATACGTAAAAATCATTTAAGTTTACCACATCTTTTGAACTTTATCATATTAAGATCCTGTCTGTGAACAAAATAACAGCTATGAATGCAAGCCTCCTTGATTATTCACAAATATATGTGTAAAGATCATTTTGAAATAATGTGCCATACCATAGAAATATTTTAACTCTGAAATACTGTATTATGAAAGTAAAAACATCTTAGTAATAATTACTCATTAGATATTTAGTCTGCAAACTAATACATAAACTCATCTCAATGAAGTTAATATATACACCTTTGTAGAGAATTCCTTAAATATCACTTTATGGTAATTAAAAGGAAGTCATCACTAAAATAATGAGGCTCTGGATAGCCTGATTTTGGCTATATTGAGTTTGTTCATAGAGAATTTACTTAATGATCTTGCAAAGTAAATCTCAGACTGGAATAACTCTTGGTTCCCAAGTATTTATATGGTACCTGGTACACAGTAGATGCTCCACAACACTTGTTGAATGAATAAGCAGATTTCTGAGTAATAACTAGGTCATATTCAAATACATTTGATCCACAATGACTTTTCTGACCAGAAATCTATATTTAAAATCTATATTCCTAACACAAATACATTATAATGTAGATGAATGCAGGACCAGTTTATCTGCACCATAAAGCTTATCAACTTAGACCCGTGAAAGACTGGTAATTAGTTATCTAGTTTATGGAGTTTAGATACAGGGAGTTTTAGATACAGTCAGGAGTAAATCTGTCTGCATGCTAGCCATCATAAAATGAGACTGAAATGCTGCTGCTTATTTGGGAAATATAGAAATAGTTGACCACCGTACTTTTCAGTTATTCCGAGATCCTTACAATCGTAATGTGTCTTTTAGAGTAGAAACTTCTAGACAGGACTTGTGTAGCCTTTAAAAACTAACCAAGTAAGTGATTAAACAAAACATAACAAAAATTTAAAAACCTGGTAGTCTGTATTTACAGTAAACTCTTATGGTCAAACAAATCAATTCATCCCATTCTAATTAAATGAACATTTATGAGGCACCAAGTACTCTGTTTTATTTCTTTTGTTTCATAGCAAGCAGGAGATTAATTAAATACCACATGAAATAGTCTTCTGTCATTTTTTAGTTACTTGTATTTATTTTCTGAGCTAACTAAACTATGAGGTAAATATAACTCCCTATCCTATAATCTAAAAAACATATGTGAAATTAAAACAATTGCTGGCTTGGGCATGAAGATAACTAACAGAGCCATAGCGTTAGGCCTAGGGGAAAGCTCCAGGACACGATTAGCATGCTAATACTCAGCAGTAAAATGGGTGAGGCTCACAGTACCCAGGAACACTAATTTTTAGAACACTAAGCAATGTCGGTGTGCCATTATCTTCAGTGAATGTGCAAGGAGGACAGCAATTACATGATCCACATTCAACTCTAGTTTTCACCTTTAATTTTTTAATTCTTTAATCAGGTGAATATGAGAGAAATAGTGATTTCCATCCACCTCTTCAACAAAGATATCAAACTAATCCTTTGGTTTCTAAATCTTGGTTTTCTTCTAATGAGCAACATGATTTTTTGTTTGTTTGTTTAGGTCCTTCTACAACATTCCTGTTGTAATTAAACTTTAGAGCTCTAGCTAGCAGCGTGGCCATATAATTACAACTTAAGCCTTAGCTCTAAATACACACGAAATTACCTCAGGTTTCTCAAAGTTGGCAGACCACCAAAATATATTTTGTCATCTGCTTTCAAGTCAAGACCAAAGTGGTTTCCTGAAGATGAAGTTGCCATGTTCTCCTCCTGGTTCGTGTCTATATCCACAATTGATATGTTTGCTGTAAAGGAGCAATAACGTAGAACATTTTATTTGAGCGACAGCAACTACCTTCATATCATCACTGTTTGTTTAAGAAAAATTTAGTTTAATTCTCAGTTAACATCGACTTTCTTAAGTACTTGCACTTTAGCAACTATGTAATAATTGCAGAAACAACGACATCAATAAAGTAACATTAGCAAAATTATTCACACAGAAAATAACAGTCTACACACCAATGGAGAGAAGAAGAACAGATTTTACCACCCTAAAATATGCTTTTTTGGCATATTGATTTTTTTGTGTCACCCCAGTGTATGAAAGTTTATTAAAGGACAAAACTTACAGTAACTCAGAGAAGTTTCAAGTGAAGTAAAGTTCATTTGTTTGTTTTATATACTTAAGTCTTTAAAAAGCAATGAAATATTTATATTTTGGTAAAAAACTGACTCAGCATTACTGAGGTTTAAGGACAAGAGGAATTTTTAAATCCAATTCTGTAATATGTCATATCAATGCAAAATTAGAATTTTGCATCCTCTCTGATAAAATTGATTTTGAAGTACTTTGAATTCCCTTGACAATGGATACTAAAAAGTTCACCTTCCTTAGCTCAATGTTCCCTTTGATTGTGCATTCTTGAGGTTTCAGGACCTCTGGAGGTCCCATTATCCCTTTCCCAAGGGCATCATTGACATCTGAAAGCTAACAACGCCCACTAGAGGAGGGACTCTCCTGTTCTGGTGGCAAATCCAAAGGGAAACATCTCTTTCTTCTGTATCATCATCCTGTGCGTAAAAGGGCCGGTTATCTGTTCTTTGGTACTCAGCACACAGACAAGAAGGGAAATTCCTTGAGCCATAAGACCTTTTAGCCAAATGACAAAATATCTCATATACATTTTGTCTCACATCCTAGGAAAACGGGTAGAAAAAAGTAGAAATGAGAAGAGATTTGTGGCCCAACTCCTGAAGGCATGCAGCCAGGGAGGGCATATTGATTGTTTTAAGCTGGTTATTTTTAAGAAAGCAGACATAGGTGAAGCTCTCAAAACTGAGAAGTTAGCCTTTTATAAGAGACATTTATAAAAGAAATTTCCATTTGTTAGCATCACTCCTTTGCTCTCTCTACCTGGAAGAAGGCAGTGACGCCTAGAAACTCTTACCAATCAAGAATGCAAGGACCTAAATCTGCATTACAACCTTACCCTTGTTTACTGTGCTTTGCCTGGCAACTTCCCATAACTGAATCCCCACACCCAAACATCTTTTTTGTCTTCATCCAAAGATGGTATTTAAGGTGATGGCTTTGGCCATTTCAAGGATTTACTCAGTTTTCCTGAGTCTCTGCCATCTATACAGGAGGTATACATGTTATTAAACTTTTGTTTTTCTCCTGTTAATCTATCTTGTATCAGTTTAGTTATTAGACCAGCTAAAGAGCCTGAAAGGGAAGAAGGGAAAATTTTTGTGTCCCTACAAAGTCAACCAATCAAGATAAAAGAGAAGTTTAGAAGGACATCAAAAAACCACTTAATGTGGTTTCTCATAATATAGATTAGTAGTTAGGAAATAAAGCCGGATAAGTTAACTAATGATAAGATAAATATCTAATTAGGAGTTAGACTGTTAATTGGAAATATACTAGATCTGTGGTTCCTTCTGTGACTTTCATTATACACAGAAGAAGTGGGATTTAGGTTCATCCACAAAGTGATACAGATGAGATGCTTGTGCACAGAAATGGAGAGGTGGAAATGTTTGGTTCTGCAAGATGATGGGATCCATGTCCACTATAAATTACACTTAAGATGGAGGATACTGAGTGTTGTGAGAGAGGTCCAATCTTTATGCCTATTAATTTTCTCTCAAGTTTCTAGAGGTATTTCTAATATGATGAGTACAAGAATTCAGAAACAGAAAGGAAAAAGGAAACAAGGAAACAAGAGAGGCACTTCTCTATCTAAACTACTGTGTTCAGAAAGTACATGGGAATCCCTTATCTCATTGATTTTCTTCCCTTCATTCTTAAGAGTCAAGCTAGGCTCTTTCTCAATTATGTGCTTTCTCGCCACAATATTTGCTTAGGCTCAGCCTTTAACTGCTTCATATATTTTGGACCCTTGATGCATATTGAAGCATCAGTTCATTAATATGACCAATTTGGCCACTAAATCTTTGCCTGATGCAGGATCTGAATTTAGTAAGGATCTGAAAATGGTCATTTGAATCAGTGGATTATAGAAGCATTTCTATATGTTTATTTTTTGGATGGCTAGTCATTTAGATGTTCCTGGTTCATATAAATAAAAACACTGGGTTAAACAAAATTAAACATACATCTTAATTTTCTGGCTTCCCAGATATTTCAACATACTAATATGCAATGTAATGTTCCAAAAAAGGGACACAGAGAAGGAAGTATTTCTCAAATTTATTTGATTATGGAACACTATTATTTTCCCTCAACTCACCATCTTTTAGAATGGTGATCTCTGAAAAACAGAAATGTCAAACTCCAAAATTCCATGTAGCACTTCCATTCCAAAAGGAAGTGCCCTCAGCAAAATCAAACATAATTGCCTTGTGACAAGGATCAAAATAAAATACCTAAACCTGCTAACACCTCACATCCTCAAAGCAGAGTTTTGTTAAACAAAAACACCTATTAAATAGCTGTTCTATTAAAAAACATTTAGCAAGTTAAAATCTAGAAATTTAACTACATTTATACACATATAAATTTCATACACACATCTTTTTGACAGGGTTAGTGGCTAAAATTAAAAAAAAAGATTTATAAAGTGTGTTTTCAAGACTTTTTCATACATATTCCTTTTTATTCAGATCTTCTACCCAGAAAAGAAGTTTTCATAGGAGGCTGATGACTGGAACATGAAAATAGCCCCTTTCTACAGGCCTGGTGCATATTTTAATGGTGTCTGTGAAAATGAGATTCTGCCTGTCACAGGCAAGCCAGCAATTGGAGGTAGTTTTCCTCCTTATCCCCGAGTAACTATATGCATTTTTAGAAATCATTCTAAGGAAAACTGATTAAGGAGCAGAAACACAATTGAATTGAAACTCACTGGCCCAAGCATTAACTCCGGCAGAGAGACGTAGGATAGCATATTTTTACTGATTTAAAGGAAGGGCTTTACTCTATTCTTCCTGAGTGGTAGTGATGAAGTGGGTTCTGCTATGAAATGCTAATGTTTTTATTTCCTGCCCTTTTCTTCCTCTTACCGAATAGCTATTAACATAAAATTTAAAGTCGATGAGCTCAGCATCATATATGGGTAAGCAGGGAAATAGGGTTTCACTAAATACCAGACACACAGTAGGGGCTTCATAAGTGTTTCATAATCAAGGCCGAGTTATAAATGAATTGGTACTTTGGAAATTCTTTTCTTCTTGCTCTGAGTCCATAGGAAATCTAAGCGATCATTCTCTACCTTGTGTCCACATCGATGTACTTGGGGGACATGTATATTTGTAGTAGTGCCTGTGGTTCAACTAACTGACTCTCGGGGAGGGTGGGGAATGCATCCTGAAGGAGTGCATTTGAATTTTAAGGGACAGTGCTTTTGCAAACTAGCTGAGAAGAGTTCACACAAAACAACTAATCTAGTCACGGAAAAGGAGCAGTGACTCACATGCTGGAACCTTATTTAAATTCCTGTCCCGCTACTCCAGGGGTTCTGATGTTGCTAAGGTCCACAGTGACCTCCATACACCCAAACCCAATGGGGTCCTTTGCTTTTTATCCTAATCCATGTCTATGGGTATTTGATGTTAGCATTTCCTTCCTTGGCTTCTATGATACCAACCTCTCCAGCTTTTCTTACTCATAGTCTCTTTCCCTGGGAACTATTTCTTTGAACACTTATGAAATGTTGATGTTTCCTAATGTGCCTTCATTTGTCCGCTTCTCAGGTTTTAGCTGTCTGGGTGACTTCAAATTTGTATCTACTTACTGCATGTTGACAACTTAGAAATACATATTCCTGGACCTGAGTTTTGCCTAAAAGTCCACAATCAACAGGTGAGATGCCATCACCTGTACACCTCTTCAGTATTTCAAACTAAACATACTCTAAATCAAAATAAGTATCTTTTTACTCCCAAATCTGTTTTATTTTATTGATAGCACTATGACCCCTACCCAGCTTCCTAAATTGAAGAGTTATCCTGACTTTCTCTTCGTTCCACATCGAATCAATCAATAGCCCTACTAATTTTATCTAAATAATTCTAGTAGCTGTCCTATTTTTAAAAAGTCTTACCAAAGTCTAATTGACATGGTATAATTTTTCCATGTTCGAAGTGTACAATTTAATGCATTTTGAGATATGTATGCATCCATGAAACCACCACCACAATTAAAAAAATGAACATCTCCATCACCCCAAAAGTTTCCTTACGTCATCATTCCCTCTTGTCCTTCCTACACAACTCCATCCACGAGTAGCTTCTTTCTGCTTTCTGTGACTGTAGGTTGGTTTGTGTTTTTCTACATATTACGTAAATGTACTCTTTTTTGTCTGCCACCTTTCACTCAATAATTACTTTGACACTCATCGGTTTTGTGTGCATATTACTAGTTCGTTATTTTTTATTGCAAGGTAGTATTCCATTTGTGGATATAGAACCATTTGTATATCCATTCACCTGTTGATGGATGTTTGTTTTTTGAAAACCACGTATAAAAGAGCTATGGACATTCCTGTACAAATTTTTATATGGCTGTATGCTTTCATGTGTCTTGAGTGAATACTTTGGAGTAGAATGGCTGGTTCATATGGTAGGTGCATATTTAACCTAAGAAACTGCCAAACTATTTTCCAATGTGGCTAAGCCATTTCACATCCCTATCAGCAGTGTGTAAGAGTCACAGTTGCTCATCCATGGGTATGTTCAAGCCTTTTCAATGTTCACTACTGTAATAACTGTACAGCGGCATCACACTGTACATTTATTTTGCATTTACCTAGTGTCAAATCTCACTGCAACTCTTATGTCTTATGTCAAGCCCTCACTCAGCCCCTGCCTAGACTATTATTGGACCTAATTGGTCACCCTGCCTCTAGTTTGATTTTCTGAAAATCTATCTTCCTTAGCACTCCTTTCTGTTTCTTTACAGCCCCCTTGGTGAGGTCTTCCTTTATTATTACTGTTTCAATGCTGCTATTTGCTCCAGGACTTTAGATTGTCATATTCTTGGCTTTTTTAGATCGTCTGCTTGGCTTTTTTCATCCCTGTTCAGATATAATTATTTAAAACATGCTGATGGTTCCTCAGCTATGCATCTCTCTCCGAGAACTCTGCTAATCCTCAGAGGCACAGAACTAGTTGCCTGCCAATTGACGAACTGCCTGCCAAATGCCTGCTAATTGATGAATATCAAAATAATTATTCTGAGTGAAAGAAGGCAGAAAAAAAGAGTACATTATGTAAAACTATTTAGAAAGCACAAATTATATAAAAAAGCAAAACTTCCCTAGGCTGCTAAAGATACTAGGAGTACCTTCAATGCAACAATTCTAAAATACAACTCAGCATCATTTCTAGAAAATTCTAGAAACACTTTCAGTTCTTTTTTCTGTATCCAATAGCTTGGTAAATGGCACTGACATAATCTTTTTAAGGGGGAAAAAAAAAGGAAACCATTTTTGATCTCCCTTTTTAAAAAACATGGTCTCCATATTGAATATGTCATGAAGCTTTTCAATTTAAAAATGCTTAATATCTTTTAACTCTGTTCTTTCCTCTCTGTTGTCATAGTTTCATTCTCCTCACTCTTCACCTGGTTTAACTGCAGACTGCATCCAAAATTGTCACAAATCTATTTTTCAAAGTTTACTAAAGAAACTTTAGTGTAAGACAAGGATGTCCACAAACCTGATGGTGTCATATTCTTGATTAAAACTCAGTAGTTCCTTCTAGCTTTCAGGATAAAGTTGAAATTCATTAGCTTAGCTCATCATCAGATTCATAGAGATTTCTGCTCCAGGTGGGGAACTCCCTCCTCCCGGGGCTACAAGGCCCTTTATCTCTGTTATCTGTCCAGCCTCATCTGATAATTTTCGGCCACCATTTGTGCTGTTAGCCTGTGGATTTACTTGTAGTTACTAAAGCATTTCCCAAAGTGTTCCCAAGTGTTAAAAAGAAAGACACAGGCCCAACATGGGGTCACTTTTCCTAGGCAAAATCACCAAATTGGGGCCAAATACTAAACTTAATTATAATTTCAACCTGCCCCAGAAATGTAGTCAGTCAGGAATTTTCTGGTTCAGCATTGTTGATAAAATAATGTCACATGAGTCCTCTCTATCTTTCCTAAAAGAAGATGAAGTAATCTCTTCTTATTATAAGACCCTGATTTTCCTCCTAAGAGAAAGTGACGTGCCTGAAACAATCTCCCTCTCTCTCTCTGTTTTTTTTTATTCCTGGTAACTTTCTCCCATGTTCCTGTCTATAACAACCTTCCATTTTGTACAATTCCTCAGAACATCTCTATACTTTCTAGAGTGTAAAGGAGGGCAAGGACACAGGACACGCATCATGATTAACTTTTCCTGCCTATGATGAAAAATACTAGATATAAATAGTAGAGTAAGAACAGAAGGGACTCCATCTTTAGGCTAAGATTCCATTTTAAAAACCAGGGAGTTAGGAGGTAAGATTCCTAACATATTCTTTGGTAATCACATCCAATCTTGACGCGGGGCAAGGAGTCCTATGTAATTGATTTGTCCCCAGTGCTTGAAGGAAACCACTATCTTGGAGAAGAACAGGATCAATAAATTCCTTGTGTTAAGTTTATCTTACAGAATTATCTGGAGGACTGACTGTAGAACACGGCACAGTATGCCTCACCAGAGAGAGACATCATGAGACCACAAGTCAAGCCTCTGCCCAACAACCCCCACCCCCGCCCTTTGCCCCATTCCTGAAAGCCTTAAAAGACAGAAACCTAAGCCCTTAAGTATGCCTCTTCTCTGAGGTTGCCTGTACTCCCCTTTTTCAAGTGTGAACTTTTTAAATAAAGCCTTCTCACTGTTCAGTTTACTGCATTTTGTCTCTGTGCCTCTTCCAGTAGTAAGTGTCTTTGTTACTTTGCTATTTCACTCTATTTTCCAGACTTCAGCACAAGTCTTCACTCTGTCTCTGTTCTACTCCAGGTGAGTAGGGAGGGGCTACTGAGAGCTCTGATTTGGGCTTTCAAGTTCCTGTCACCTGGGTGACCTGGACAGGACTGCAGCTGTACAATCACGCTCTTTAGTAGTCTGCCTAAAAATCTCCTTTCTTTGCCTTTGTGAAGTTCTCAGAACATAATCTCACTCCATTCAGTGCTCTGTGGCTCCCTCAAATCCTGGGGTGGGAGGGGTTTAGTCCCCAGGCTGTGCAGATTCAAGCAGACTCTGGACGCCAGGTGATCCTGGCTTTAGGGGTTGGCAAGGGGTTTGCCCCATGCTGAGCAGGAGTTCAACAAGCTTCCCTTTCCTTTCTCTGTGCTTCCTTGCTCTCTGCTGCCCAAAAGGCAGCTGCCATTCCCTGCTACTCCTGCTTTAATGAATTCCTTCCTTACGTGGATGCATCTGACCTGCTCGAGAATTCCTTCTTGTTCAGAGTCAAGAGCCCCCCCCCCATCCAGGCTGAGGCTTCTCCTAGTGCTCCACCTAGTGCCCAGGGAGAGACCCCCCCCACCCCGCCCAGACACAGCTGCCCGGCAACAAGGGGATGCTGCCGGACCCATGAATTGCTTAATAAAGCCAATTAGATATTCAAATTTATTTGGATGAAATTCGTTTCTTAACACCAGAATGCTAGTACCGCAAGAATAGAAGGATTTTGGTGATGAGAGAGGTTTGGAAGATGGGTCATAGTTCAACATTCTTCATAACTATTAGGTAGAGCTTCTAACATGCAGCATTTTGCTTCTCTTGGGTGGGAACAAGGTAGACAGCAGTACTCCAGTGTATATATGCCCAAAACCAGTTTGTCCAAACTAAGGATTTTCTCCAGTGCTTCATGTTCCAGGGAAAAGCAGTTGGAAAGTGATGTTTTATAATGTACTATGCTCTCGACTTTAGGCTTTCACACAACTTTACCTTCTCTGAAAGGTGCTTTTCATCCAGGGGATTCTTGCTTGAGTCTCAGGGGCACTCCCTTAGGAGCTGACTCCTTTGTTTGACTTAAATCTCTCTCTCTTCTGAGATTCCTAGTCACTATATAAATCTCTGCACAACAATTAGCTTTCTGTCCTCTCACCTTTGATTTCCTTATCCATCTCCCCCATTAGAAGGCAAGGTCCTTGAAGCCAAGGACACGTCATAGCCTTTAGTTTTCACATAGTATTTAACAGGTCTTTTGCAGATATTTGTTAAATGCAGGAATGAAGGATGGTGCAAAGTTATACCTACATTTTCATGAAATGTCACAGTGGTATGGTAAAAATTAAATAAGTCTAATTATATAGACAGAAATAACAGCCTCATTTGAAGATACTGGTAATGTTATAGTATAAAGAATTAGGGGAATTATACTTAAATAAAAATAGCAGCCCTCTAAGACCTAACAGACTTGTATTATTACTGTTTTGGTCGTGAGATCTTACATGTATATGCCTGTGACCACATGTAAGTTTGAGTGTGTGCTTCCCTTTTTCTAACCTGCTTACGTAACTAAATAAAATAGTGTTTGTGAAAGTGTTTTAAAAATGTCCTAGAACCATGAAAATGTTACATTATTATTTATCAATTATTTACTTACACACGTACAAATTCTTGGGATTTTTGAAAAGCAAAGAAAGGGTAACTGCGCTCTTCAACCCCCATAAATTCTACCCACCCGTGGGCTATTCTAAAGCAAACGTCTTGGCAAAGTAAGAGGGAAGAAAACCACACAACCTTTTCAAACCTACTACATGATATAATTTTACAAATTGTAAGACAGTTTTATGCTTTCAAATTAAGCTCTCAGTTTCAAAAGAAAATGACAGAGAACCATTTGGCTCTTCAATCAGTCATGTCTAGCCCAAACCACCTATAATCCAAGCCAAAGAAATGACTATCAATTTTTCACAGAATTTGTGAGTACCTTAAATTACAGACAGGGTCTTCCTCATGATTAGGTACACAGAAGCTTTGGGTAGCATGATTAAGGCTCGTAGTGCATTATTACTATAGAAACTCACCTTGTTTTTGAATTCTTGACAGGGTGAATGATTTCCATTTCCCATCATTATGGTTTTGATTGCTGACAATGGAAGCCATTCCTGAACCCAGATCATAGTTGACTTTTATGTGCCCATCAGTGAGCTCTACACTCATGAAATCTTTCTATTAATAGAGTAAAAATATACCAGTGATTAGATACACAGAGAAATATATGGGTATTCACTCTCTTTGTGGGGTTTATAATAGGACCCGGTGCCTAAATTATTACATGTGTTGACCTGAATTTGAGATCCATTTTGAAAACAAAATTGGTGTTAGCATTTTGTGAATGTTTGTGGCTGTGATATTATGGTTCAAATGATCACAACCAAATTACTAGGACATAGCCTTTTTTATGACAGGAGCTTAAGGTAAACTCCTTTGAAAACACATTAAACAAACCAAAGGTATGTGCCCTGAAAGAATTTTTGAAGAAATATTGACTTGGAAAAAGCAACATGGATACTTAGGATTCCTTTTAATGTAAATCTCTTGAAGACTAAAGGAAATAGTTTTACTGTTGCACGATTCTATCCTAAGGGAATCTTTACTGGGTGCTTCTCTTAAAGGATTACATAGGGAGTTACACTGAAAATAAATAATGATTAAATTGTATCTGTAATTAAAGATAGCAATGAAAATATGTAAGCCCTATCTGCATCATGTACTCTTGGCTATCACATAGCCACCCCAGACTCCTTTGAGCAATAATTGATAATTTAACAGTAACTGATAATTATATTGGAATTTTATGGAAAAGAAGCAAACACATTTTCAATCACAGAAGATCAGCTGTGCATATCTTTACCAGGTCTCGTGTGGCAAGGTACATCAGGAGAGCACTAGAAGAAAATGTCCTGAATTTGAACATGACGGCAGAGATGTTGGGGTACCAGCGAATGGGGCGGCTGACCAAGGCATAGCCTTCTCCATCAAACTGAATAGTCCCCTCACTATCTTCCACCTGAGGACTGAAGAGAGATAGTTCACATTTCACACGAAACAGGCAATGTCTATTTCGTCCATCAGTATTCAATACATCAAACTGTCTTCTGAGACTGGATTGTAAGCTGTTGCAGGGCAGGAACCATCTCAAATACATTTTCCATCCTTCCACTTCTCTCCATCCGCACTGTCACCATCCTAGACCAAGTAACCACCCTCTCTCACCTGGACTTCATTAGGTATTCAATAACTAGGTCATGGATGTTACAAATGCTTGTTTTAAATGCTTTGTTTTGCCGAGCACTTTCTGGAGACGTGTACTGGTGTTGAAGTGTGTCTCAGTGATATGAACTGGTGGGGTTTTTGTAAGGGCTGAGGATGAGTTATTATATTATAACATAACTGGGGGTGGGGGTTGGGTGAAGTTAGCCAAACGGGACAAACTTATGTTATAAGAAAAAAAAAATAAGGGAATATATAGGTCCCTCATCTCTGAATACTTGCTATCTGATAGGTTTTCTGGGACAGATTATATTCAGACAATAAAGGATGACTCTAACCTTTTGTGGGTTTGTTGATCTGTTTTTCACTAGAATATAAGCTCTATGAAATCAACTAGAGATTAGGGCCAGGCTCTGTGCCTGGCACACTCAGCCATTAGTATGATACCTGGCTCATAACAGAATCTGGTAAATGTGGAATGAAGGAGATTTTAGCATAGCCAATTGTCTCACAGAGAATATGTGTTCGATCAAGAATGGTTGAAAATTAATGAGTATCTAAGATAAGTCTTATAAATACAACATTTAAAAAGACTTCTTTTTCAAATGCAAAGCCATCTATCTATCTATCTATCTATCTATCTATATCATCTATCTATCTAATTGATGTTACCAAGTAAGTGCCAAGTGTGAAGAGATTTTTTTTAACTTTAAATATCTGCATATTAGCATATATTTGAATATCAGTAATTGGAGTGTTGTATTATCTTGAGGGTAGTTTTTTTATAGTATATAATTACTGTAATATTGAGAAATATCATAGTAATGCCATTGCAAAATAACAAGAGCCTAGAATAGCATTTGCATGAAATCTTGGCTAATGAGAAAAAATATAAGTGTACAAACATTAATGGGCTTGTGGAGGAAAGACTACTACACATTTAGACAAGTTGGCTTTCTGTGTGTTCCTGGCCAAGTAGAAATAAGCTGAAGGCAAAAGGGAGAGAAGATTCTTATGCTGTGTCTTTCATTGTAGAAATCATTCATTGATCTAACCCTAAGCTTAATTTTAAGGTCCTGCTAATTTTAAGTTACATCTAATTTGGAATAAGGTCAGATGATGTCATAATTTTTTTTCTAATGTAAACTTAAAAGCTTTATTGTTTTTTCCATATGCATGAAAAGTGCTAACTGAAAGTCTGAAGAACTAAATCAGCCTAGTAACTACATAATTGGTAGTGAATAATGCAGCTATTATTTGGCTTTCCTTCAGCATTACAACAAACTCATTAATTGCCGGTACATTTGCGATGAGAGAATGTTGTGTAGTTTACTAAGGAGAGGTTCCTTGAAGTTCTCAAATGCAGATTTTGTGTTACATACTGCCATGCTACCAAAGACAACCTCAGAAAAGGTTACGGGAGTCACTGCTTTCTGGATGCTTTGGCCCAATGCATTGCTACTTACAACTTAAAAACCAAACCAAACAAACAAACAAAAACTAACACCTCACTGCACAATGTCAGAATCAGTACTGGAATTAAAAAAAAATCACATTTTATTTTTCTGTACGAAAACTCTGGGATATTTATAATAACCTGATGTCCTTGTGCCTTTAATCTATTAAGTTCCTCAACATATAATAGAAAAAATAGCAGGTTAGATGGCAGATAATCGGCAGTCGGATGTGGAATCTCACTAAAGTCCTGCTAAAAGCCACTCAACACTTCATGTCTCGGTGTTTTAGCGTGAGATGAAAGGGTTAGATCAATGAATGATTTCTTAGGATTTCTATTCCAACTGTCAAGGAGATTCTCCTTTTCAAGCAAAAGGCAAATCGGAGGGAAATAGTTTTGAGCTCAGAACAGCTAAACATACAGATGTAGATAGATCAGCCTACTTCACATAATTCATTGACCAAAACTGGGTAGCTTTTTGTTCGTGACTTTGAGACGGAGAGAAAATGAGTCCTTCGAGGTATAGCCTTTAATATTTCAACATCTAACATTATATATGAGAGTTCTGATATTCATCTCAAATACATTTAACAGGAAAACTAACTACTCTTGCATAATTAATGAATGCTATGCTTCTTAATTTGCTTTTTGTTTCTCTTTGAAACCTTGATATCTAGTCAAGTTAGTAGGGATTAATTATTCTAATTAAAACAGCTACACTCATCTACAAGTAGCTGGCTAACTGCAGAATTAGATGTATATTAGGGTTTAGTATATTAACATTTAATTTCAGTGTTTAGCTGAACATTTCATTTCATTCAATCATTTCATCATTTTAGTGTTTAGCTAAAATACACTTTATTTGTAGCAGTCTTTTTCTATTTTAATCTGACAGTGATTTTCAGTTTAAGAAAAATAAGATACATTTTTTTATACCTTTGACAGGTAACTGTTTGCAAAGTGAAACAACTATATCCTTTTTACTGACTAGTAAACAAATGCAAATTTCTAAAACTGACATTCTAAGACGTTCTACAAAATTTTCTCAGGCTATATCTTGTAACTTCATCTTTTTCCTATCTCCTATATAATGATTTCTGCTCTAAAATTGGAATAATCGGCCTTTATGTTAAATGTGATATATGTTCCCTTGAAAAGAAAACAAGCAACCAACCGAATGCACATCAGGAGTTCGGTGAAAATTATTCCCACAAACACCAAAGCTGACGGAAAATAGGGTTGGGGCAGGTCACTCAAGACTTATGCGACTTTGCAATCAGAGTTCTCATAAAAACAATGTAATGATCTTGATCATGTTAAATCCCTTTTTGAATTATAATATTTTCATCAAATTAAAAAATAAAGAACTATTTCAGTAAATACAGAACTTTACCTTAAAAGGCAGAGGTGAAGTTACTTTGATGGCCAGGAGTAATAGGAAGGGCTGACACTGTTGAGGGACAGACATGACTAGGTGCACCGTGATGGAGGCCTGGGCCACGGCCGCTCCCCAGGCAGCACTTAGCCAAGCCAAGGGCCCACTCGTGGCCAATGGGCGCTGCATGCGGACTGCGTCGTGGACCCAGAGCTCTTCAATTTGGAGTCTTCGGCCGCGTTGGTATACCTTGCTTTCAGCTACCTTTCCTTGGTGGTGCAAAACAGTATCTTGGGAAGAACTGTGTATGTACCTATGGGATTTCCGCACCTCACTGACATCATTCTCCCGTTTGCCAATCCTAAGTGAATTTACATTTATGAAGAAAGCACTACGCCAGAACAGATTTTTCTTGCTTTTTTTTCTAAAAACACTCTGGCTTTCCAGCCTTCCTACCTTTGCTCTCACTGGTTCCTGGAACTAGAACGCTCTTCACATTCTATCTGTCATCTCCCCTTTTGGACTCTTCCTCCAGGTCAAGGCTGCCTCGAATGTCGCCTCCTCCACGAAGCAGATCGTGATGCTCTTACCCTATGTGAATAACCCTAGTATACTCTAAGTATTCTTTTTTGGATGTTTCTCGACAGCTAGGACTGGACTGTATGCGTTAGGAAGTTGTGTGAATCTCTGTAACCTGAAAACCACCCTATATATGTATTAATTCACCTAGTGGTTTATATACAAAAGGCATGATGCACCACTGAATGTATGTTTAAATGCTTTAGGTGTTTTTGTTATAATAGGCTTTGGAAAATCCTTCTTATAAGTTTACCAAAGAAATGTTTAGGGATGAGCTGTTGTTGATTTGAGTAGCAGAATACTAATGTGGACCTTGTTGTCTTTGTTGTGTTGAAAGAATTTTACAGACAACATTCCATGTTAGATTTTATTGAAGATTATTCACTAAAACACTTTAAACTATGAATTGGTCAGGCTTTCAAACTGTTCTCAATGTCATGGTGACAAGTCCATGATGACAAAAATATAGTTGGAAGTTAAAACTTTTAGGGATAGACTATTTTCGGGCTACTTTTTTTTTCTATCAAATTCTATACATATTGAGAAGAAAATGTGAAATTTACTCTGCTATATTAATGGGGAATTTACATCCTGGCAATGTGCATGTGCACTTTAAATTGGAAATAAAAAATACAGACTCCTTAGCACCTAATGATTTTAGAGTTGCTGTATGTGTATATTAAATTTCCAGGTATTTAATTTAAATTTTTTAGCTTTAATATGCTCAGTTGATTAGTGGGCTCTAAGTTTTTTATGCTGATAAATCCTCCACTTCCAGCTAATTGCTTTATATGCTCTGTTCAGGTTTACATGAGAATAATTATTCTTTGTATGCTCTGTATGCTTGTTAAGCATTTTTTAAGCTCCTACATCCTAACCTTTATTTCATAATTGATAAAGTATATTATGGCACTTTCTCCTGGCCCAACTTGGCCCCTTCTTCTCCTCCACTAAAGCAGAATATTCAAGTCCCATGGGTTTCCACTTGAAACACTTACAGGACCTATGTGTCATCTGAAAAATTCTGAGGAGATAAAACCTGCCCTAGGGCTCTATATTTTGTTATAAACATAAGTGGAGTTTAGCCAGACTCTGTGAGGCCTGAAGCTTAATCAGTTCAGAGAAAGCTCTCTTCAAGAAAAAAGAAATTATGGCCACAGGATAGCCATAGACATGAAAAACCTTCTGGACATGAAGGGACATTGGACTGGCGAGAGATAGTAGTCTTAAATGACTGAGGTTAAAATACCTTTCCAATTTTACAAAAACACACGCTCACATGAAAGCACAGCTTGGGTACCTCCCAGGGCCCCGGAACCTGCCTGCACAAATGGGGGAAAGGGCTGAAAACTCTCTTCGCCTCATGGTGAATCACCTCTGAATGTAATCACTTCAAACCTACTCTGGACCATCCACATTGGTCATAAAGGATTGCACAATAACATTAAAGCTTTTGTGATGCACAGGCTGGACCCTGGGAGAGTCCTCATCTTAACTAACCTGACAGTACATCCTTTGCAGTCACCTTCTTTTTCTCGGAAATTCCACAACCCTATCGGTTTACTGTCAAAGTAAGTTTCTCCCATACAGCCAGTAAATGTAATCACACGTACAGCATCAGCTTTCTGCAGAGAAAAACAGTAGATTTGTTAGAATTTCAAATTCCACAAAATTTCTTAAAGGACCTATGAGGGTTATTAGTGGCAGACTCTGGAGTAGTAATTATCTCCTCTTTCTGATATTCTTGGTTGTGCACATTTTCATCTTTTAACTCTGTTATATCCTCTCAGATTCTGGTTATTTTGTGCTATACCAGTTTATCACCATTAGTAAATAAATACTTCCTAGCTTCTGGCTTTAGGTGAGCTGTTTATTTTCTTTGAGATTCTATTTTTTTGTCTCCTAATAACACGGGATTATTAGGAGAATTAAATTAGGCAATTTATTTATGGTACTACAGTCACTGCCCGGTACAGAGAAAGTGTATGCTACACCACTAGGATTTCTCTCCAGCGATCACGAGAAGGGGTACATATTGACAACCACGGGGAGGGGGGGAACCTTACGTACAGATTACTCAGTGATTTTTCATTTCCTTTTAGGCATAAACAGGTTTCCAGGGCAAGGGAATGAAGGGAAAGAGCACATTTGTAGAGGTGGGACCATCTTGATGTTTTCTGCTGGAATACTAAGGCTGACCTCTAAGAGGCTCAATAAATATTTGTTGAATGATGATCCTGGCGTCATTCTCACAGGGAAAGGTCATAAGCTTGACATATACCACAGTCACGAAGGAGGGAAATGATCCGGTCTACTCTACATTCTTTGCTGTAATTTGAACATTTTTATTTGGCATGGATGCATTACAAATAATCAGTACATTCTGTTACCTATCATTTTAGAAAAGCTTTGCCAAAGCTAGTCCACATTTATCTGAATAACGTGGGGGGCAAACACAGATTGAATTGATTGGGTTTAGAACAAATGTAAGAAGGAAGTCACTGAATAGTTAAAAATTTGTAGTTACATTTTAGGTTAAACTCATCAGCACGGACCACTGTGATCAGGCGGTGCACGGTCACATAGAAACAATGCCGATCAGCTCCACTGACGGGCACATGTCAGGATGGTCGTTGGAATTCTTCATTATGAGCTGGAGCCTCTCTTAATTTTCCAGAGGTTGATTATCCTACTCATGGATTCTATTTGCTTTTTGCTTTTCCTTCTTGCATCCTGAAACTATACTTGGGATATTTTCCTGCTCCTTTGAATTTTCATTAGCAGGTTGATTAAGTTACTTGTTTTTAGCTTTTGATGCATATTCTGGTGTGCCAGGAGATTTGAAACTTGGCCAAAATGATTAAAATTTTTTCTAGATCTTATTTTCTTTTTCACTGGCACTCACAAGAGAGTTGCTTTATGCCTACCGACATCTGAATAATGATAAAAATTAAGTAAGATGCACTTTGATGTGTGATTACCTGGAGTTAGGCTTTTATTATAAATTTTGTGCACATAATCTCACTATTCATTGTGGCAGTGAAGCATGATGACTTAGAGTGGACATGCGTGTGCTTGTTGACCTGTGTTCAAATCCCAGCTCTGCCTCTAACTGCTGTGTGACCTTGGCAAGGTCATTTAACTTCTCTTTTACTTAGATCTCATAACTATAGAATGAAGAGGATATTATCTACCTTTTCAGGTTGTTGTGAAAATTAAATAAGTTAATTAATGTAAACTCCCTCTAACATTACTTAGTACATAGTAAGGGCTATATATTATATAATATGCAAGCAAGGTAGATTTTTTTATCTTTCTTTTCTAGTTGAGAAAACTGAAGTCCAAGGGGCTTAGTGACCTGCCTAAGATCATATTTGAGTGAGTGATAGAGCAGGGAACCCACCCAGGATTTGATTTCAAAATTCATGCGTTTTTTACTCCTCTGTTTTACCCCTATATTTATCTTTCTGGGGAGGAGAGAAAGCTGGCACTATGACTATATATTACTATGCACCATATATATTTATATGTAGTTGTAAGAAATGAAGATGATTTTAAGTGTGTAGTTGTGGAGTCAATTCCAATACTTCGGAGTCACATCTCGTACACAAAGCAAATAAAACAACCTCACTCTATACGAAGGCTGAGTTCTCATAAATTTGGGGTCACCCTGGCTTTTCATATTTTCTGACTCATCTCCAACAAGTTTGATTCCAACAAGCCCTGGATCATCCACTGTATTTGGGTGTGCTCTTACTTCTCACCCAAAGGTCGCTTTTCAAATCTAATTCCACTTAATCAACATGAGCTCCTCTAAAATGCAGGCAACTTTGCAAACTGAAATGTACCAGGATCTGTCAAGAAGCGAGTATGAATAGTAAGTGCTTTGCGTCATATAAGGAGGAGGAGAGCAACTTGAAAACTTTTAAAACCAGACCATGATTTGAAAGCTTATGGTTCCTGGGATATTTCCCAAGATATTGATAAATCTTTTAATTAGATGTGAGTTGGAACGTTACAGCACTTCATATCAATGAATCATAAACCGACTCAGAAAATGGGGTATTTTAAACAACACTTTGCTCTTGAGGCAACTAAAACAAGAATATCAAAATGTTGATGCCACAGATGAGGGCAAAACAACTGTTTACATAAATACGCATAGGCTTAAAAATACTGTTTCCATTTTAAATATTCAAAGAAGAACATTCTTACTCAGAATTAGTTCATGGTTTCATAAACAAATTAAGTAAAAAGTGGCTTAGTTTTTGCAGCACTATATCGTGCCCTCCGCCAGAGTGATCGTGTCAGGGGCTGTTCATAAAGATGAAATAAACAGGATGGGGAAGGGCTGACTCATTACCTTCAGTTTCCCAGTCAAGCCACCAACAAAGAGCATTGCATTTGCATCCACATCGAGAATAGTGTACCCTGGAGGAGAGGCTGAATGGTATGTACTCGGCACAATGCTGGCTTTGGGTCCATCCAGAGCTCTCACAGAAACAGTTCCATTTCTCCCAGTTCTTCCAGGATATGTTTTGAAGAGGAAGAAAATAAACAAAGTGAAATATGTATCACATGTCTGATAACTACAGATTTAAAAGACATAAAATGTAGGGGACTAGTTTTGGCATATTTAAGAGATAACTGAGAGCTTAGCTTCAAATTTCCGGGCCCATTAAAGTACAGATCAAAACCTAGGGTCTGATCTTTGCTGGATGTTTACTGTCAGATTCTAGCAGGACCAGTGTGTGACGTACCCTGCTTCTGCGTGGAACCATTGGTATGAAATGACACAGCAGCGATTAGCTGATGGAATTGCTATTGGGTAAATGGGAAGCCTTTTTCCTATTGCTTTATGAAACAATTTACTATTTACCAACAGATATTTTTAAAAATTTATGTTATTTCATTTAGCATTTGGTCTAATTTAATTCAGCAAGTGAGCCCCAGATGGGCCACCTTTCTTCTTTATAAGCTGCACTATGTCTCCTAAAATCCCTTATTCTATTTTGGATCCACATTTGCTGAAGTAGTCTTTCAAGAATTGTGCATCTTTTACTGTTTGGCATACCATCTGAGTGTATATAGTATAGCATTCAGTCTTCAGAGTTGTGTACACAAATTGTATAAGAAGAACTTTATTTTCAAATTCAATTAATAGAATTTTGAAAGCTATTATTATTTCATTTCCTTTTCTTAAGTGATTCTTTTCCACGAACTGTTAAATATATATAAAATTCTGGTCTCTCTTTTGAGACAAGCAGTTATAATAAAACTTCAGTGTCATATTTCTCTCCCTGCTGCCTCATTTTGGGTCATTTAAAAAAAATCTTTGAGGGTGCAGTATTAACTGAAATACATGGAAATGATAGGAGGAATTTACCAAGTAAGGTTCTTCTTCTTTAACAGAATGTATCTCTGCTGATGGAAGAACTGAACTTTGTGAATACACATGTTTTTAAACTCATTAAAGTGCTTAATCCGTTCCCAACTATCACACATGCAAGCATATTCTATCTGTGGCTCCCTCTCTCTTTTTCTCTCACACACATGCTTTTACTGAAATCTTAAAAAAGGGACTGAAAATAGTGACTCTCATTAAGCTTTCTTTTTAACTTTTATTATGGAAAAATTTAAACATACACAAACATAGAACGAAACTCTATGTATCCGTCACCTAGATTCAACAATTACCAATTGAAGAACAACCATCTTCAAGTCTTCTTTTCCCATCTCTGATCAACCTCATCTCTAGCCCTAGGCCCTTACCTCTCTGCTCGTAGTAGGGTTTAGTAGGAAGCTGAGAGTTAGGAAAGGAAGAAGAGGAAATGAGGAGAAAGCAGAGGGCAGGAATGGATTCTAAGAGTAATGTAATCTATATGCTGCTAGAAGTTAATGGAATTCCAACTTCAAAAGTAGAATTAACACATTTCTGTTACTTCCTATTTCAAATAGTGTGGACATGACATTATACAGTCATGTTAGCATTTAGACAGTGCTCATGCGTGTAGGCAAGGCTGCCGTGCAGACTAGAAGAAGAGCTGGGCACACCCGTGATGGGCACTGATGGCCGCTCCTGCGCTCTGGCCTGTGCTGAGGAGGAGGAGCCTCAGGTCCTCTGCCTCAGGTGAGAGTATGACTGAAAAGAGTGGAACCTCAAAATTCCTATGGGACGGCCAGAGGAAGAGTCCAAAGTGGACTGGTCACCCTGGTCAGTGCCTTGAAGGTCTGTCAGGTCCCAACAGGTACTACGAAGATATCCATTCACACATATTTATACATATACTTTTAATATATAAAACTTGTACATATGTAGCTATCTCCTTGAAAAGAAAATGGGAATTTTCTTATAAACTAGGAAACAACTTCAAAATCCTGTCATCTCTATTGATTTAGTTACCTTGATGCCTCAATACGGTACCAATACGAGTCATGAATAGTCAAATCTGGATACTCTACACGTCCAACTCCAGAGCCAACATCCCAGAGAAAGCTGACTTTGCCTTTACGCATTTCTATAGCCAGAAAATCAACCTAGTTCAGAGAAACAACAATACGTATCAGATATAAAGCACCCCAAGGAAGCCCCCAGAATGCCTTTCCACAAGTGCCATTTACAGATATGTAAAATAATTAAAAGCCTCATGATAAAAATTCCCAAGTGATATGATCTATTATTATGTATGATTAAATAAATATTTATTTTTGTATCTTTGAGGAAACACAGTATCCATACTGCTGAAGTATATGTGCTAATTTAACCAATTCCATGTTTGTCTGATTTTGAACTAAAAGTCTTTTCTCATCCTGATACTTGCGGTAGAGACAAAAGAAAACATATGGATTCAGAATTCCTTATTGTTTTCACCAAGGACACTTTTTTTTTTAAGGGGCCAGCTATGACTTTTCACCCAAGATGACCTAAAACTTCTTACCTCAAAGGAAAGCATTGACTTAATACGATGACTGGTCTATTGAAAAGTCTTACTCATTTTGTAAGATTCTCACACATACAAAGTCAGATGGTTCAAATGGAAGGGATTAGAATATTTTGGGTGAGCTTTTGTAGCTACAACTTCTGCAGTTTCACTTTGAGTCATAAATTCAACACGAATCAGATTTTTCATTGGTAAGAAAACAGTCCACAATTTGCCATTTTCATTTAATGTGAAAGTTCATTTTATTTTCTTACAGTGAAAAGAAAAAAAAATTGATTCTTATTAGTGTTTCTTCTTCTAGCTGGATATGAAAATATAACTTGAAAAATAAATGCTGGCATATCATAAATGAAAGCAGAAGTGCCTAAATACTATAAAAGGTTTTATTTATTTCATTTGCCTTCTAACTTAATTTGACACTTCAGAACTTTGTAAGGTATGATTCTGAAGTTCTCAAGTCTGGAAGCTACATTACACAGTTTTGGGATGTTACAGGATTCTGTACATTTTCCCTGCTACTAGGATTAACCCCTGACTATACACAAACACAGGAGACCAAGAAAAGCTGAATATTAGACTTACAAACTTGGCACTTCCAAGATAAAAAAGGAGGTTGTCAGCAACATCTGTCTTTACATTGACAATGATATTATTATAGCTTCCTTTCTTGATTTCCGGCTTGTATGTTCGAATGCAGTCACCTCCAGAAGACACAGATACTTTGATCTTTAAGAAAAACAAGGTACAAAGAACCAAAATGAGATCTCCCAGGAAGTTTGAAGTAGCTCCCAAACAACCACAGTCATCGTCATCTCTTCTTTGAAGTTATCTTTCTATCGTCAAGAGTGTCAGTAAATGCCCATATGCAGACACCATTACACTCATCAATGAGTGCAGAGAGGAAAGCTTTCCACCAGTATTTTGATAATAAGCTGTTCACAGTCCCATATCTTGTTAGCATGCTACTATTTTTTGAGCTAACAAATTCCTACTTTCATACTTTCCCCCTGTATGAATGTGGGAGCATTTTCAAAAGGTTATTTTACATGAAGCTAATGCTAGTGATCTTTATTAAGCTTGTTTAATGAAATTTTACGACTCAAATTTCAGTGACTTTCATTATCACTTTAAGTAGGAAACCATTTTTCTTTCAGTTTTCAAGACGAAATTACCTACTCCTCCATGTTCTTACAGTTGAAAAAGGCCAAATAGGTTTTGTTCTAGATGTTCTAACAATATTAATAATTCCACTCAGAACATACATTTCAGAATGAATTATACCTTTTTATCAAGTTGCCAGGAAATGAAACAGAAATAATTTCCAGTGACTATCCCTACTAATGTATTTAACAGCTCCTTTTTCTTTTGACTAGTATTTTAAAAATTACTGTAAATTGATAAGAAATTCCCATGTGAATAGAACTGAAACTATTCATACCACTTTTTATGTACATTCAGGGAGCCTTTCTTTGATCCCAAATAACACTAGTTGATTATTTGATTTAATTTCCTTTGGCTCACGAGCACCTTCAAAGGGGCACTTTCAGACAGCAACGTAGTTCCTTGGAAGGAACTACCTCCCCCAAAGGTGGGGAAGGAGGTAACACTTCTCTTTGCCACTGATTTAAATGCCTGGGGTCAGGAGGCCTCCTGGTCCTCGCTAGCAGCGCATTTCTATTTTCTCTTTCCTTCTAGCACTTGGGGCTACTCAAATACTTCTCACACGTGAAAGAAAACCAACTGTCATTATTGTTATCCCCATGAAAGGGCTGTGCATACTCCAAAGGAGACAGCCTAGGACACCAAACGGGTCTCCATAGTATGGTGACACAGGGAAGGTCTCCAAGAATCTGGTGAGGGAGTGGGTGTACGCGGCACCAGGATTCCTCTCCGAGGGTGGGGTGTAGACTGCACAGAGGAGGTGCTGCCTGCAGAACTGTTTGGATCCTAAAGAGAAAGCTAAGGGGAGGCTTTGGGTTTGGACAAATATGTAAATTCATGTATGTTTGAGAACTTCTGGGGATAAAACACATCTGTTGCATCTCCTACAGACCCAGTATGTCATGTATTTGCATATTATTGTTTCTCATCTCATCTGCTGACAAAATTGCATCTTCACTTGGAGGAATCGTGTGCTGGGGTTCATCCTAGTGGAGCCCCCCGGGGTGGCTGGGGGCTGGCATCGTGTAGGAAGCTTACTGTTGAGACTGCTTTCCCTGTCCCTGCCTTCCCCTAAGGGTAGAGCCGGCTGAGGGGGACACCGCTGCAGTGCCGGGAGTCCACTCTGGTCCCCAGAACCTTTGCTCTGTGTCCTGAGGGAGACAGTCTCCCTGGTAGTGCGGTTTGTAGTCAGGAATTAGTTCTTTGCTCTGTAAATAATGGGATTTCCCTTCTGCATAAAGGACTGAGGGTAGGTGAATCAAAATGAATTGCAGAAAAACAACCAGGAAAGGTACTTTTGCTCTGGATGTTAATACTATAAAGTAGGTGTGTAGTGAAGGTTGAAGGTTGGCAGAGTGTGTTACATGATAGAGCAGCAGCTGTACAGAGGGTTATTCAAGGGCTTAGAGCTAAAATGGATAAAGTAAAGCAAGAGAAAGATAATGTAATAGAGGGCAGGAGGGGAGAATGCAGTCTTTGGATGTTTTTAATGTTCAGGAAAAGGTATAAGATATAGGGAGTTTTTAGGAATTTGCAGCAAGTGAACTAAAACCATCATCAGAGAAACCTTGGCATGGAGCCAATTTAATATCTGCGGCAAGGTGTTAAGTGCCATTCACATCATATGAAGATCAAAGAGAAGAAATCAAGGTCTGACTGTAATTCATGAGTAGAACAGAGTAATAGGTGAGCTGGCAGGAATCATCCAAACACCTAGTAGGGCTGGATTAGCAGTCACAAGTAACACTGTGTGCAGTGTATCTTTATGTCATACCACCTTTATAGGCTTGGGCATAGAGCCATACTCAGCTAACTTAATCATAAATAACTCATTTTTGTTTAAAGAACACAATGTTACTCAGTTACTGTTAAGATAAGAAATGACTGAGTATGGGTAGAATGCACGATCATTTGGTTACTAGACAAGTTTCTGTCCTTCCTTAGGTATACCTGGTAGAAATGATAGGTTGCTACATGACTGGTGTGTTGAAAAGGAGGATGCCAAAATGTAGAAGACAGAGAACAGTACTGAAGCCTAGTTGATTTAAAGAAACTATCTGAGAATTGACTCTGACAGTAGCCATTTTAAAACTAAGTATATTTAATGTCACTAGGAGTTACAATTAATCTATGGCTAACATACTTGACATACCTAAAAATTACAGTTCTCTGAACAAAATGACCTTACCCAATGTGCCAGCAATTAATCTTGTAATCTATCGCTCAACTCTTAAACATTTACAGAGAAAAACCCTTTGGATTTTCTACTTTTGGCTTATGGTTTTGAATATACACCCAGCACCTGAAAAACCCAGGCAGCCCAAACTCTTGGTAACCAGTACTTAGCTACTAATAGCTCCTTTTAAGTACATTGCATTTTGATTTCCAATTATAGATATTTCTTTTAACTAACTTAAAACAAATAAATATAGTATTTATAAATTTCTCTAGAAGAAATTGCTAGCATCTATCTTTTCCAGAAGAAGGGAGAAATTTCTGAAACACAAATATCCTCTTAGGATGTTTGGTTCTATCAATTATTGTTATTTCTAATGTGAAGCTTCCATAAGACATCTAAACAGAAATCACTAAGCATTAGGTATCTCTAAGGCATTTCTCATCCATTATTTACCAATTAATCATCATGAACTCAATTAAACATTATTGAGGATCCCATTATTACATCTACTGGATTTCCACCACATTTTTTTTCCATCTGGTAACGAGGTCATTCATTTCAAGAGTGTCAGGTCCTCAATTTCTGAGCCAACAAACCAAAAAAAAAAAATCTTCTATAAAATAAATGTCTTTAATTTTTTTGGTCATATTGAGTATGCGTTACGGCTACATCCAGACATTCATGCCAGGTTACAGACATGTTTATAAATCAGGCAAATGTCATCTTCAATTAATACAAAACTCACTTGAAAAAAATGTAGCTGCTTATGTATTTCTAAAATCTTATTAAAAATAATGCACTTTATTGCAATTTTCACTTTCAAAAGTGATCAAAAATTTCCTTGAAAGGCAAGGAAAATGGTTTCTTTTTCCTTTTCTTTCTGCATTAACTTTATGCTTTTCTTTAATTTTGTATTTTGAGACAGATTTTATATATTTAAAAGCCAGAATTTTATCTTTTTCCTGGGGGCTGAGGGTGGAGGGGAAGCAATTGATGAATATGTAGGCATATTTTCAGATTTTTTTTAAATGAAGAAATAATAATATAAAAATAATAAAAATGCCCAGATTTCCTCACTTGATGACTAAGTGTATGAGTAACAAGAAAATACTTACTATTATTGCTTCTTCACATTAATGTTACAAAATACAGAAGTGCTGTATCAATCTCCTCCTTTCTCTTGCCACTGTCTTTGCTACTGTTGGGGCTCTTCTAAATTTGCTCCCTTCTTTCTAGTTTCCTCTCATCTGCCCAACAAACTATTTCCAGGTTTATATTCAAAACACACAGCTCTGATTAGCTCACATTTCACAGTTGAGAACTTGCAGTCTCTCCTCACCAATGAGTTTTATCTCGGGTACAATTGTGGCTAAAGGAAAGTGCTTAACTTACCATTTAAGGGCTGACACTCACCTTTCCTGTTTAATGCTCACTTCACCAATAATGCTGCTCTTTCATGAAATGACCCTGGAACTTCCTTCTCTCTGCCTTGGGTCCAGCTATCCCCTCTTCTCGCTTACAACTTTCCCTTCCTGCGTTCAGCATTATCCTACTCCAGGCTTGGCTCAAATCCTTCCAACTTCAGGAAATCTTCTAGCTCCTGCCAGAGGTGACCTCTCAGAACTTGATAGCACTTCCTGTTGCTCACACACTATAGCACACTATTCTGCTGTACATGTCTTATTTCTTCTAATACATTATAAACTTTGTGAGTGGCAATAGCCTTGAACATTGGTGATGCTTTTTTGACATTGGTGAAATCTTACATGAAACACCAAACCTTGGAATAAACTTTTCCTTTTGTGCCTCACATAAATGATAATCACATGTCATCTTACTGCCAACATGGTTTTCTTATTGTAGTTCAGATCTGCTTGTTTTACCCCGAGCTTATGCTATACCACCTTCACTAATATTTCTGTCATTTTCTAAGTTTTTCTTCAGTCAATCATGAATTCCTATTCAAGGTTCACCTTGAACTTACTTAGTCATATCTAGAGATATCGGATACGTTTAAGGAGGAAACAGGATATTCTGTCACTCAGACATCATATTTTTGGCCACTACTAAAAAAAGAAGTTGATAGATTAAGAAAGTGTATTTCTGGCAATTCTAGCTCCAAAGTTGTTCAGAAAATGAAATTTCTGAGATGGAAAACTTGGGTATATTAAAAAACTTTGAGTTGAAATTTGACAACATGAAAACTGTTATTATTTTTCCTTCTGTTTCTAATTCATGATGGGATAACTTCACTAGGCTAGATAAAGTTTCACATTGGCACCTAACAATTGTCTTTGATCATTAGGATGGTACCTTCTAGAAAGTTCTGCTTCTATCCTAATAGTCTCCTAAATGGGTTAACAAAGAGCAAAATTTTGAGACAAATAAGGTACTCCCTATTCTTACACCAAAAATATTGTACAAATTGTAACCCAAATAATTTTTGTTGTTGCTTGTACTCAGACAAAAATAATATGTGGGAAATAATGGTTCCCCTTTGCTCTAACTCCATGTAATCATGTTTATTCATCCCTACTGCAGCCCCACCAGCTGGCCGTTTTTGCTTTCACCAGAGAAAGGCACACTCATTCACGCCTTTTTAGTAGACAATAATAAGGCTTCCATTCTCGTTATCTGCATTAATCTATTCAAACACATAAGAATTCCCATTTCTAAAGCAGAAGGTGGTGATTATTATTCTCATATCTTATGAAACTTATGAAAAAAAATCTAACTTTCTGTTCTTTCTTCCCCTGACATAATTTCAAGTTAAAGGGAAATAATCAGAGATCATTCAACAGGATACACTGGGGCAAGACATTTCTCTTAGGAATACTACCCAAAATTACAATCCATTTCAGATACCGAAAAGAAAAAGAGCTTACGGAATTGGCTTGTTTCCGGGCTTGATTTATCAGTTCCTTTATTTCAGAGATGTTTTTCTTCAAATTATCCTCAAGTTCCTTGATGGGTTTGAGTTTATCTACTAGTCGATCAGCTTCTTGTTCTAGATTTTTCACAGCGGCGTCTGCATCTGCAACTGCATAGACAAGAGCACGTACCACACACACGCACACACACAGACACACAAATACAGACACACAGAAACGAGAACAGCAGTATGCTTGACTAAGTAACTGAGAGGAGTTTATCTTATCTACATGACAAAAGCAGGTCCGTGACTGTTGAAATAAAGTTTGCATAGGCAAACGGGAATATTTTAGTTGGGACTCAAGCAGGCCAGAGAGATGTTAGTGAAAGAGGACCAAAACTTTGGATTTGTGATTACGGTTAAAATTAGCATTGAAGGTAGAGAATATGGTGAACTTAATTCAAGACTTCATTTCCAGCTTCAGCCAAAAGCTTACTTTTATAGAACAGAATTTAGTCACAGAATCAAGGAAATGAAAGTGTCTTATAACATCACCTTGTCTGTCTGAACCATAATCAGGTCTCTGCACAAAACTGGTTTTCTTTCTTTTTCTGCCTTTCTTTGTACATCTTAAAGAGAGAAACTATCAAAATGTCTTCTGGAAAACACTTCAATGTTGAACAAACCTTAGACTGAAGGCCTATGTTATACTTTAATTAACTTTTTCATGCTGTGGTTCATTTTTATTTTGAAGAATAATTGATTATCTTGCTCTCTCTATTAGGTTGAATCATATTAAACTGCCATTTTGTAGGTTAAAAAAAAAGGTTGAATATTGACGATCTCAAAAGGAGCTCAACCCTACAATGATTGAAGGTTATCATTGACCCACAGAGATTCAGCATGTGTTTTTTGTAAGAGGGCAAACGTCATATGGAAAACTAATCTACGTCTAGGAGGCTGACAGTCTTATCCAAACCATGTCATTTATTATCTGATTGAGCATGTATTGTTCTGCTTTCTGTCATTGTGACCCTGAAGAAAAAGTGAAACTGCTTAAGGTCCAAGGCTACATGCCCTGCTAGCCTATGAATGATCTGCTTTCTTGCTGACATTGGACCACTGAGAGCCAGTCCTCAGGAATGAATCACGTATGCTCAAATAGGAAGGGGACTATTATTTTTAAACTAGGTTTGGAAGTATTTCGAACTCATGCTCATAAATATGAGTTACATTGTTAGAGATATTTAAAAACAATACATGTCTATTATTAACTTTAATTAGAATTGCTAGATCAAAAATTGACTATTTTCTTCTGAAATGCAGGTTAATGGGGTCAAAGCCCTTGTTACATAATTGTACAGATATTCAACATGAACATAGTCATCCCTTGTGTATTTTTAACAAACCCTTGGCCCATTTTCCCCTTCCTTTAATCTTCAGTATTATTTTGACATACTACAAATTATTCTAGAATTAAGGAAAAATTATTTAGATTTACAGTCATGAGAATGAGAAGAAGGGGCTAAGCAGAATGCTTAAGCAAATAAGGGGTCCTTTTCTTCTAAAGTTCCCAGAAGTTTTTATCAATGTTTGAAAATAAAATCTGGAGGTTGCCCTCCTATTTGACTTTTCTTTTTCCCTATTTTCTGGAGAAATTTAAGTCATATGGGAATTATCTTCTTAAAGGCTTTAAAAATAAATCATCTGTGAGACTGAGTTTTCTTGTGCAGTAGTTTTTGAAATTTCTGACTTTCTCCCATAATGATTTGACTGTGTAGAATCTTAAATCACATCTGAGATAGATTTTGATAACAATGTTTTTCTAGAAAATTATCTATCTCTTTTAGGCTTTAAAATATATTAGCATAGAGTTTTACCAAGTACTCTCTTCTATATTACATTTCCTCCCTTATCTAGTTATAGCTCCTTTAGAATTATGCCTATTTGTGTTTTCTTTTTCTTGATTAAGTCTGCCAAACATCTAAATTGTTTTTATATTTATATTACTAAAGTGTCACCTCTTGGATATTCCATGTGTATTGTTTTTCTGTCTTCTAATTCATTAATGTTCTTTTCATTTTTTTCTTTCCTGGTTATTTTGTCTAATTTACAGAGTTGATTTCCTAACTTACTTATTTCAGTACTTGTTTACTAATTTAATTGCACTCATTTTCCACTGAGGGCAGCTTTGGTCATATTTCTCAAGTTTTGACATGTTGGATTTTATTTATTATTTACTGTTTTGCAGTTTTATTTTCAACTTTGAAGTTAAACTATGAGACATTTAAGAGAGAGTATTTTTATATCCCAAGGTTTTCTCATTTGTTAAGATCTAATTTTATTAATTTTATTATGTGCTTCTCTAAAAATAATTCTCTAGAAGTTGAGAATAATTACTTATAAGGAGTGGGGAAAGTGGGCTTTGGGAGGGGAAAGTAACAACACAGACCTATTTCAATCCTACTGCAAAGAAGTCACTTGAACTTCAGTGGCTGAATTTGTGTTCTCAGAAACATAATTTAGTTTCATTTGTGGAGGAATTCAGTTTTCCACTTTTGTGTGCGTTATCATACAGCTATTTCATGAATTCTTCATAACACGATTGACATTTCACATTAAATACATCTTCCTACTAACCCTTGGTAAAGGAAGATTCCTTTTGTACATTTAGCATTAATACTGTGACACTAGAAGGAGTAACTGTGTAATATTTAAAGCAATACCAAACATAGTAACATGCAAAGCTGAAGGTTTTGCGATAGACATTCAAGCATAGAGTTACTAAAAGTATGGAAGTAAACATATACATACTGATTTCTGCAGATAATTTCATATGGAAGTAAAGCAAAAAGAAATTAGATTAGAAAATTTATGAGGAAATGTTTTTATGTAAAATAGTGACTATCCAAAAAAATGGTACTTTTCACTAGAGGTCCAAATACACCCTATTTTAAGTCAAACACATGTTACCAAATGAAAGTATATAAAAACACGTCATACAGCAAGCTGTTGTTCATTTTGAAAGAAACCGTAATCTTCGGTCAAGATAGAAAACAGACCCAGCTTAATTAATATTATAAACAATTGACTATCTCTTCATAGGGAATAGGATCAAAAAAGTTAGAGATAAATATTCAGAAAAGTCCATTATCAATTGGTAATCAACCTGACACTGAATAAAATGGTATCTTAAATTATAAAACAAAGAAGAGAGGGTGATATTTGAAACATTTTCATTCAGTTTGGGATGGGATATTGTGATGTGGCATCTATCTAAATTCATTTATTCAGATGGAATTCTGAACTACAGAAAGAAGCCATCTCTCAGCTTACATAAGATGAAACTTAAAAAAAAATGATTGTATTTCCTCTTTTTCTTCCTTGAAGAAATGGCAAAGAATAAATTCTTCTCTCTAGCTACGAAGTGCATGTTACGTTTGCATTCTTCCTGGCTCAAGAAGGAGTCGTGCTACTAAGTATATATCATCTCATAGGATCATCAGCATTTGATTGGAGGCTGCGTGCTATAGAATCAGGCTGTGCTGCTCAAACAAACCCAAATTTTATAGCATTATAATATCGATAACAGTGTTTTTGCTGTTGCATGCTACAAATATCTTGATACTCAATGAAAATATTGGTATACAAAGAAGGCTAGTCTCTTGAGAGCAACAAAAATCACACATCTCCTTTGGTAAAATCACCTCCTGAGATAATGTCTTACCACTTGGTAGAATGGAAAAAAAGAGTATAAAAAAATCCTAATGTTTATTGACTACATTTAACAACTTGAATTATCATTATATTAAGTGTGCCCACATTTTCTCAGTAAATCTTTATTAACACACTATGATGTAATGTAACATACTGAAGATAGGTAGAAATATTCTCCTTGATAAACTAGATAAAAACTTTAATTTCCTGAAAATGTTAATGAACTGCAATCTAAATAATAAAATATCAAGATTTTTGACTTCCAATACGTTTCACGTTTATTCCATTTTAATATCCTGTCCCAACAGGCCTGCTAGTAAGTGTGCCCGTTGACCGCTACGTTCCATGGAAGTTCACCAACTCTGCAGATGTAATTTCCCACGTACAGCTGTATTTTCAATTCCACCAGAGGATTAAAGAGTATTCCACATCCCTATATCAAACATCAGACTTTGCAGATGTTGGAAATTCCTAATTTCCTTGCAATCAGACAACATTTGGATGAAAAACACAGCACGGCAGTGCTGGGAAGCTCGGAGTCTAGTTGTGGGGCTGCAGGACACTCGGTCCTAACCCCAGGCCTGCGATGAGGCGGGCTGACCACCTCACTCGGAGGGTCTCTTCCAGCTCTAGCAGGCATGATTCTAGGATACTTTTATAATCTGAAGAAATAAATGACATCATCAGAGTGAAAAAGGACATCTTACTGTTCTTCGAGGGATCTTTTACCACAGCATTCGTTTTGGCCACGCTGTCTGCTAGTTGATTGTAATTTTTCTTCAGGCCATCGAGATTCTGGTGGAGATCTTTAATTTGGGCCAGCACGTCTTTGGCTGTGTCATTGGCTTGTCTTGTTTTGTCCTTAATGGCTTGCAGCTTAGTGACTGTGTCTGTCAGCAGAAGAGGGCATGAGAAACACCACAGAAGGTCTGGAGTTAGTGGCTTAATCCATGTTTGTCACAGGGAGGCTGCAGCTGGCCGACCTCAGGGACACAGGCGCAAAGGGAGAAGCTAAACTTTGTCTCATTCAGTTGTGGCAAATGAAGTACATTTTTAGCTAAATTAAATTTTCTTGGGGACTTCTGTGATGCGTATCTGATTAACTCTTAAGATAGCAAAGTGGTTGTTCTGAATGGTCATTGTATCAGGGTTTATTTATCATGATTAGCTGCTGAACATATTAAAGAGAGAAATGTATCCACATGGGTCATATAGCTTCATCAAAACTAGGCTTAAGATTTAATCTGCACATCCAGAGTGGGTAGAATGTATTTCAGTTTAAAGATAGAAAGACTTTTTTCAGGTCTTTCAGACTGTGTGTTTGACCATCTGTTTGCAGCACTGGAAATTTTCTGTGTGTGTCCTTGCTACTGATGAGGAGACGTGGAAATCTGGCAAGTTATGTAGGACTTTTTAATGTTAAAATCATTAACATATTAATATTTCCCATTACAAAAGTGAATATATTTCTTAGATCATAATTTGTATACATACACTGTACATATAGATGCCTACTACTATGTGTAGATTAGCGTTAAGAGCACAGGCTCTGAGGTTAAACTGTGGGAGTCAAGTCTTATATATGCTGCTTTTAACAATGGCCTTCAGTAGCCTGTGTCTCAGTTTTCATCTGTAAAGTGGGGATAATAATGCAGTTCACCTTGTAGGAATAGTATGAGGATTGCATACAATTAATATAAGCCTACTAAGTAAGTATTCAATGAACATTAGCAACCCTTGTTATTGTTATATCATGCTTCTAAAAATATAAAAATAGTATCCCCAAAATAGTGTTTTCAGGAACTAACTCCAAGCAATAACTTCAAGTACTTATAAAAGGTAGGAAGATATTACAGACTTAATGCTTTGAAAGCTTAAATATGTAAGGAATGAAAGATTTCCCAGGAAATATGTGCTGAAAGGCAGTTGGTTCTTACCTATTACCATAGGTACTGCAAAGTCACTATAGGTGACTTTGGTGAAGGTACATCAATATTGTAGAGAGCAGTGTCTGTATGATTTTATTCTTTCCCACTAATATAAGATTTCCTGGACTGAAACATATATAATAAGATGGTTCTGATTTCCTTTCTGTAACGTATTCCTACAGATAACAGTTACAGTAACAAAGGTAAGAAATTTCATAGTGTAAAGTGTGGTTTCTCATTCTCACAAAGAAGCATCATAAATAAGAAAACCAGTATCTAATTTCCTGGCAACAGTACAAGTGGAGTGGTGAAAAAAAATGTCAAAAGTTAGAACACATTTTAAAAGTTCAGGTCAACTGACACAGTTTCCAGTGTCCTAAATGCTTACCGTTTGGAATGGCTGATAACTTTCCCAAAGTGTCATTCAAAGCTCTCAGGAGATCCCCATTTCTGACATCTGCATTTTCTAATCTGGTTATCAAGCGATTCAGATGGTTATCATTTTCTGTGAACAGAAAACAAAAAAAGATGAAAAAATTTTAATAATCTATGAACTCATATGTAGATATGCAATTTCAGGTTATTTTAATCTAAAATTAATAAAAAGCAAGAAAATTGATTTAATTAATTTTATTGGCATCGATCCATAAATATATTTCAGATCATAATTTGTGTTTATAAAATGACCATTTGACTCTTCAACATGTTCAACAATTATATTTTCTTCTTGGTATCTGATCTTTATCTGACTAATTAGATGATTTTCCATGGAGAAAAAAAACTTTAGAAGGATCAGTTTTTTATTGCATTTGTAATGAATGATGCCCTCTTGACATCATTCCTATTAATGGCACTTATTTTAAAAATTTTATTTCCAAAATGGATCATTTGAATAGCTTTTAAAAACTTCTAATAGATTTGATTGTTGAGCAGAATCTCCTAACTTCAGTAAATATCACATTAGTAGTTTTCTGAAACAGAAATAAAAATCAAAGGAATGAAAAAACAATTTCTAGCACATTTCTGATAAACAAAATTTTATAAAGATAAAAGTATTTACTAATTGCCTTCAAATAGGCAGTATATAGGATTTTTCTGCTACCTTGGCATGATTTCTTTAACATAAAAAAATATCATTTGCTGGAGATAATGTAATATTACAAGTGTAAGTTCTCCATTTCTTTCTGCTAGTTTTTAACATTGTCCAAACTTTAGTTAGTTTGTATTATAGTTAGTTAGTATTATAATAGTAACTAAGCAGTTTAGAGTTTGAGTGTAACAAAATAAAAGGTAAAATTTATGAAATCTTTTAGGGGAAAGAAAATAAGGATACAATCTGCTGACAGAAGAATGTAAGTTTAGAAATCTTGCTTAGATATGTATCAAACTGAAAATGTATCTTAAGACTGAATTTGTTTTCCTTTCTTCCATTATTTATTAGTAAAAAGTAGAATTGAAAAAAATGAGAGAAGTAAAAACCTGTGCTTTCTACAACACTTTTTACTTCTGACTGGATAAAGCAGATCATTTTTTGAAGATAATTTAAAGAGTTTATTGTGCCATATATTTGTTCCCTTGGGAGATGCATGCTAATTGCTTAAATTAGCTCCACAGAAATGCAAAATGTAAATGAAAGATAGAGTCCCCAACTAAGAAGAAGAACTGAGAAATGGCCTAGAAAGAGAGGGGTACCCTCCTGGCCTGGCCAGCATTTGGGGGTAGTAGCGAATGGCAGCCACTACCATGTGTATGCGCCATGTTTAATGTTATAATCCTCACAATAACTTTTATGATCTATGTACTATTCCCATTTCAAATTTACAAATGAGGAAATTGAAGCTTCGAGAATTTAAGGAAGTTTCCCAAATTTCCATGATTAGTAAATGGCAGAGTTGGGACTCAGATCCATGCAGTCTCATTCCAGATATTATGCTCTTGATCACATTTGTGGTTGGGAGACAAAACCAGGTGGAAGACAAAACCAGGGGTGACTATGGCATTTCAGGTAGCAATGCTCTTCTGCAGTCCCGCTTGCCCCCTGTCCCTTTCCCCCTCTCTTCCTCCATGCTTATCTGCTCTTCTCAGTTTTCTCCTCTGTTGCCTTAACAAACTGGACCCAGCTAAAGAAATCTTCTGAGCTTCACATGAACAGTGTGTGCATAATCCATCCAAATGGTTTGGAGAGAATTAGCAATGCCTACATGGAAAATGACAGGCAGATATATGTTCCATAATTGTAAGGATAATGAAAGAAATATAAGTATAGGTAGGTCACAATAAATAGCAATAATCAATTACCAAACTAAAATAAACCACTCAACATTATCATAATTAAAGAACTGTAAAGCAAAGGAACAGTGAGATATTTCTCATCCATTGGATTGGGAAAAACTAAATGTCTGATAATATGAAGGGTTCTCGAGTGTCGGTGGAAATGAAAATTGATGCTATTTTTTTGAAGAGCAAGCTAATAAATTGATTAGAATTTTAAATAGGGATGTAGTTGGCCCAGCAAAGCAATGGCACTACCAGAAATTAACCCTAAAAGATACTTGAAAAAGTAGATTAGTATGTATCTTCCATGATATTCCTTCAATCTTTATTCGAAAGGTTAAAAAAAAAGGAAACATAATGTTGGGGGGGCACGGGGAGGGCTGTACAACTCAGAGAAGACAAGTAGTGATTCTATAGCATCTCACTATGCTGATGGACAGTGACTGTAATGGGGTAGGTGCGGGGGACCTGATGAAGTGGGGAGTTTAGTAACCATAATGCTGCACATGTAACTGTAGATTAATGATACCAAAATTAAAAAAAAAAGGAAACAGCAAAAGTGTTCAGTATTAGGGACTGTTTATATCAATATGGCATATCCATACAATGGTATATATCAGTTTTTAAAAAGAATTAGATGAGTAGGTACAGATAGGAAAAAAACATAGATCCTTAAGTCCTTGCCATGGAAATTAGCAAGGAACATCATATATATGTTGACACATACACAAAAACTTGAGAGGGTGGGAGCCGGTAGTGGATAGGTGGGGAAGAACATACCAGAGAACCTTGACAGTACTTAGAGCAGATGGACCAGGAACAGAAAACGTAAGGGAGTTAATAGTGTATGAGGGCTGGAGTACTACAACCTTTCATTTTATACCTGGTTATGCTTGTTAATTATTTTCTTTGTGTATCTATTTCTGTTCTTTTATTTAAAACTTTCCAAAACAGAAAATAACTATTTAAGCAACTTGAACTAGGAAAGACTGTTATTTGCCAACGCCAAGACTGCCATTTTCATCACTTTCCTGGCACCCTGATGGACAGACCAGGAGAGACTACATATCACAGAAGGAGCCAGGAGAGTCTGGATTCGTTGTGTGCCCACCCTTTGTAGAATTAGGGCACCTGGCTTCTTAGGAGGACTGAGCAGGCCAGTGGCAGCTGGAGAACAATCCTGGCTTTATTGGTCTCCATCTGGGAAGAATGACAAAGGGGTAAAAAGATGGATGGAGGATTCTTCACTGTCAGTGTTCTGGATGTGAAAAAGAGTACTGAACATATTAATTAATGATCCACTCCTTTTCATATAAGGGTTTTATAGGCAGACAGATTAAATCACTGTTATACTATAGTAAAATAAGCATATAATATTGGTCAAAGCATCTGCTTTTCAAGCCAAAGATCTGACATCACTGAAAAACAAACCATAAAATATTCCAGCAAAGCATGGCTCTAAAACATCAATATTCCCATTTCAGTCACTACAATATTATTATTTTCAATTATAGTTCCTCAAAATATACTTTCCAAGTCATTAGAATTTCCTCCTCTGTCAATCACAATTCATCTTTCTTTTAAGAAGTATTTTATTCTCTTCTTTTCACCGTTATACTCGCATAAATTTTTTGGATCGGTTATTGAAAGTATACATGCAGAAACAAAGCCAGTCTGATTATGACTGGGATATCTAAATGAATTTTTTGAGAATAGTTAAAAGACTGCTGTTTTATATTAACTTGGAAGTTTTCATCAGTTAAGGGGGTGGAACAGTACGAATTTCATTTCTTACCTTCTTGACTGGATTTGATTTTTTAAATAATGAAGCATTCAAAATGTTCAGGCAAGTAAGATATTCATGTACAGTGAAAAATCCATTAACATAAAGGGCATCACATGGTTTATGCTATTCTATGAATTCTGAGCAAATACTGTTTGAACAGTCCAGTTATTCAGAAAACTGATCTGGAGAACAGGGTCTGTTACTGTCCCTTAAGTTCCAAAGCAGTAATTTTGATCCTTCACCTTCTGGACTAGAAAGTCAAAATGTGAATATTCTGATCCCACTGGTTTCTCTGTCTAAGCTATTTGACTCTGATTTCTTCTTAATTTATCCTTTATTACAACCTGATAATTCCTTCTGAAACTGTTTCTGGAATTTCTCAAACCAAATCTGAGTACTTTATAGCTTTGTCAATAGAATTAGGTGAGTAGAAGTTGTGTACAGAGAAGAACTGCAGATTTTAATGTGGGAAACTTACAAAATCACCACAAAGAAAACCTCCAAAAAAAATTTCAAATCTGGCTTAAATGAAAAGACATGTGAGGCAGAGCTTACCTATACCCAGAATGTGGGGAGGGATGCATGTGGTGCAGTTTGAACTGTAACATGGACAATGAAACAGCAGGACTGATAGTTAAAAGAAAATCCAACCCAATTCTTTAGACGTAATTTTTGGAGAACAAGGAAAGGATCCAATTTATAATCCAGAGTGACTTTTTTTAAAATAAGGCATCATTGATATAGTCTTATGAAGGTTTCACATAATCAACATTGTGGTTACTATATTCACCCATATTATCAAGTCCCCCTCACACCCCACTGCAGTGACACAGTGACATTTTATAGGATTTCCCCTTCTTATTTTTTCAGCTCTTATATGCAATATATGTAGGCAAGTCATTCTCTTTGTCTTCTTTCTAGATATCACACCAACCAACCCTCAAAGGCTCTGCATATACTTCTTCAGCTTCGGCTCTCCCTTTCTCATCCTGTCCTCCAACATTAGAAGACAAATGTCCAGGACTGGGTTTGTCAGAGACAGAGCTCACAGAGTGAGGGAAAGGAGCAGAGCAGTGTACCCACACTGTGAGCATTCCTGATAATGTCATTTCCCTTTGTTGTATACCTATGAAACTGGGCAAGGTAGACATATTCAGACTGAAAATCACTAGACAGAGTTGTACATCACTTCCATTAATAATACGTATTTATTCATGCTTGCTGTGTTCCTGGCACAGTGCTAAATATGAATTAGAGTTTAGTTAAATTAGAACTGGTAACACTGATGTGATAAATACCTTAAAGCTTGGTTACAAGTTATTTATTTGATCATCAATGTCTTTTACACAATTCTAGTCATTAAAAATGTAGTGTGGTGCAATGATACCATTATAGGACTTAGAGCTGGAAAATGTGGGTTCAAATGCTATTTCTATCCATTTTTACATGTGTAAAATGAGGATAACATCTTCCTTCATAGATTTTAATGGAAATGTTCTATTTGACTATTAAAATTCATCTAGTTAAGCTACTCAAATGCAGTTTTAATTAATTTTTTGTTAATGCCAGTGGGGCACATATAAACAAAATAAATACTTTGTGAGAATCCAAGGGTGAAATTCATAAAACTGCCATTAATTTTTAAGGGATCTGGTTAAGTGGAATCTGCTGTCAAAATGCCATCTAGATAACATTTTGCAAGGAACTTTTTCATTATAAGTACATAATTATGAACTACTTTAACAGAGTTGTTATCACTTCTGATTTGCTCCTTTACCAAAAAAAAAAAATCAATTATTCCATATCACTGCTATTTTCTACAAATGAGCTTCATTTTTTTTTTCTAGAAAATCCTTCTGAATTAGAGACTAGGTTTATCGCTGCAGCAAATAGGTTAATCTCTGGTCTGATAATTGTCTTAGTGTATTTACCAGTTTTAAATAATGTTGACTGAAGCAGGAAGTCTGGAATGGGCAAAAGATCTGTGGGCGGTCATGTGGAAACCTTGCCTTGGAATGAGAGATTCCTGCTACTCTCGGGCAGTCAACTACTTACTCATTCATCAAACCTTTGTCAGGGCCGTCAATGTTGATGAGCCGCCTTCTGGACTATGGCAAAAACCCAGAGATTTTGTCCAGCAGTTGTGAAAAAGCATCAACTTTGGAGCCAGACTAACTTGGGCTAAAGTGTTAGCTTGGCTGTATGTATACAGTTTATTCAAACTGTTAGTGTTTCTTGGACTTAAATGATTTAGTTTTATATATGAGAAGTGGCCAGCTTTATTAATGCATAGATGATTCCTTTATACAATTTATTGATTTTATTACACTGTATTTCCATCTTTGGGTATTTTAAGAACATAAAAGGTATGATTTCTCTCAAGTCACTTTACTATACATTTTCATGTGCTTATGTAGTCCTTTGTCTCCTTAATATTGAGGTTTCTAAAGACTTTGGCCCCTAAGTCAGCTCCATGACCCAGTGCAGGAGGATGACCAGCCATGCAAAGAAGAAAGTTGGGCAGATGGAGGGCTGCATTTCTGTCCTCGGCCTCCTGCTATTTGATCTGATAAGACTGCTCTCCCTAGTCTGCCCACTTCATGTCCTTGTAGCCCTTTTTTGTGATGTTATTCCTATGCTTCCCTTTCCCAGTTGCTGCCAATTATTAGGGATATGTCCCACCTTTGGGTGCCTCTTTTGCCCACATATTATAATACAGCTACGGTGCATGGAACCTCTGAGATCACTTAAGTAGGCCAGTGTTTACAGGGAAGCATGCTACCAAGAAACCCTGTCCTGATCCAAAAGTGCCAATTAGCTTTGTACAGCATGGACACCGTGCTTGGCAGGCTCCTGTTAGCTGCAGCTGAACCTCTCTTCCTCCCATGAGAGAGTCACAGTCAGAAGCCTGAGGAGAAGCGGGAGGATGCACTTGTCTGGAGCAGCAGGGGGTCCAAGGACTTAAGACATCAGGGAAGGGGAGTCCTCTCTCCAGCCAGTGGGATGAGAAAGCAACACAAGCAGACATTGAAACCTGCATATGGTTCCTCTAGGGCAAGCTGTAAAGCCTGACTGTGGGTCTGCAGGCTCATTTTGTGTTGGTTAGCAAGGTATTGTAGAAGAAACTGAATTTTAATACCTTTAAGTAAAATAAGTACTCTTTGGTTCCAATAGTTCTTGTCTTTCCAACATTTTGCCCTTGCCTCTATGTTGCCAGTTCTCGCAATTCCTAAACCCACATCTAACTTCTTTTAACTTCTTGGTTTTCTCTATTCAGCACTCCTAAGGAAGAACTAAAACTGTATGAAGAATCAGCAATTTCTAAGGGAAAAGATGGCTTTGTTCTCTAGGTTGTGGTACGCTAGGGGATCCAGGCTTAATTTCACCCATTTAGTTCAAAATCGTGTCTGTTAATGGGGAAGATTTTGTCTGTCTTCCACGCGCTTACCTGTGGAAAGGCTGATTCTGGCAAATGGTAGTGCACAAATTCAAAAGAAGTATATCTCTAATAATAAAAGAATGATTTACATAAAATTTACCTCCTGTATCATACTTTGGTTTGACAGCACTGCAGTATTCCTTTTTTCTAATTTACTCCCTTTTTCTCATTTAAAACAACAACATAGAATCTTAACAGGTTAGTAATTGCAAGTGTATCGCATTCGTGATTGTGGAACCTTTCTGACAACGCTTGTCTGGACAAAATGATTGAACAGTTGGAAGATCACAGTATAAAAAGAAAGCATTGATTAATTTGACATAAAATTTACTGATTCGATATTTTTGGGTGTGGGAATAGATTTTTAATTTCATCTAAGTGTCATCAAGTCTGCAGAAATGTTAACTTTTGTTCCTTAGTAATTAAATAATTTCACTTATTTTGGGCAAAGACAAAATCGAGTGAAAATTAAGAAATAAATGCAATTGAAAAGTTACTCTCTACAGAAGCTATATAATTATTAAAATCTTAGTATTCTCAAACTGCTAATATACCATCCTCTATATCACTCCTTGCTGTGAACACTTTCCGTGAGAGTCTCAACTGGCTATTTTATTGGCAAAAATATCTCATCAACCCACAGAGTAGTATTTATTCACATGGTGGTACTAATTTATCTTCTAACTTTTTTGATCATCAATTTGTAGCAAGCCCCATATCCATCAATACAATGATTTTTATCTCTTTAGACATTCAGTCAGTGAATATAGACTAGTTTCAAATCTCAGACACACACAAGGGCAAATTTACTTTTAACAAATGTACATTCAAAAATTAAAAAGCAAAACAAATTGCTCCTGGCAAGTTCAGGCTCCCTCAAGGCAAGGACAGCAGAAAAATGGTGGAGAGCGACACTCAGTCATTCATGACTAAAGCCCATGAACTAACTGGATTGTACTGAATTGAACAAAGCAACAAATTAGAAATACGGAGGGTATACTGGCCTCACCGTTTTTATTCCTTCTAACTCCAGGCACCATAGAGAAGGAAATGACTAAATCTCTATTTTAATAGCTGCTGTCAAGAGTTATGCTCTGTAGGGCCTATTTCAGCAGTTCCTGGTGGTAATATATGGCATTTCCCTGATTAACAGCCATTTTATAACTTGTATAATTGACCACAAATCAGAGGGATGTCATAATGTAGCAAGAAAACATTCCCATCTCTGCCAGAGCCTGGGCTTGGATTTCTGGAGGAATTATTACTTGAGTAGTTTGTGGGTTTTCATTACTTTAAATAATGTACTACCTGAAGTCCAAAAAAAGACATTTAAACTAATGAACATTTCTGTCTCCTAACCCTTTGTAACATGCCTGTCCTTAGATTTCTTTTACCTTGGCCAAAAAGGAAATTTAAAAAGAAGTTAAAAAGGAAAATTCTTAAAAATGGAATTCTGTCTTTTAAAAATCACCAGTGTTTGTGGGGAAATAAAGGAAAGGACAGGGTCAGGAATGGGGGGAGGTGCCTCAGGCATTCATTTCAGGTGTGAAATTAGATGAGGCACCAAAAACTGAATAATCAAGATAAAAATATTTTAATGGAATATTCTTAAAATAAGAAATAATTCTAAGAAGATCAATGATGGACAAAATATTAAAATTTCAAATGAAAACAGGAGCTGACCCTGTATGTGCATGACTTACCTCACTCACCCAACCTCAGCCCCAGCTCTGGGCAGAGATACCAGTTGGGAAAGAGTGGCCACAAAGTAATCAGATCAACTCAACTTTTCCAAGAGGAAAGCAGGTTTTGACTCTTCATAGTTACTCTACAGGTTATAATAAGAGCAATCTCCTGCACAGGTACGTATATAGGGGGTCTTAATTCATCTGTGATATGCAGTCCAAAGCATTGCACTATCAAAGTGTCATCTCTAATGGAAACAGAACTTATAATTCCATATCAACCTCTATTGGTGACCAAGGACTATTAGTTTATAGCATGACATATATAAATGATTATAACACCTTTTCTCTTTCTAAGGTTAGTAAAGCCCACCACCCTTTATTTCCAAAAATATGCTTATTTCCTGATTTGAGCTAGTCACTCTGATGTTATTCACTAGGCATACAAATTTAAAAATAAGACCTGTGTCTGTCCTCACCAAGATGGAATCTAAGTGATAGTTGCAGTGGCTTGACAAATATATGAAAAAGGTATGCCTAGAGAAGGACCATGTAATTCAAATAGGGTGTTAGGTTTCCTGCGGAAGATGACATTTGATCTTGAAGCTCTACTGAAAGGTTGCTAGATGAAAAAGAAAGGACAATGAACTATTCTGAAGAGAAGGAGTAACACTGTGCAACATGGGGGCTTGGAAGGCCCATAAATAATTCACTGAAGTTGGGGAGACGGATCCAAGCCAGCAAATGGTAAGGAATGAGACAGTAGAAAGCAACAGAATTCAACTCAAATGAGAAACAGGAGATATTTGAATAAAATAATAAACAGCTTATCTGGAGAGCAGTTACAGTGAATAATACATTTTTAATATAAAACCCTTAATCTAACAGGATAGGTATTTTATGCAGTTTGATCCCTGAATTAGGAATAAAATACATGAAAAATATATGTAAAGGTGTGAAAACACTTTAGGAAATGAGACTCACTAACAAAATCATAACTTTCAAGTGGACACTTATATTACATTTGCCTGATTCATTACTTTGTGACTATCATTTCTGAAGCCCAACCAAAGTGGGGTTTGGTGATCTCAAAAACGTATAAAGCTTCAACTTAAAAGTAACTGTACTTTAGACATAGGTGAAATGATGTTACTGAAATTAGGTTTAAAAATTATGAAATATGGGGGGATTAAAGATGGCGGCATAAGAGGTGAGACAGAACTCCTCCCAAAACCACAGATAGTGTGAAAATATAGGTAATACAACTAACCCTAAAACAGCAACAGGAAAGAAGGCTGCACCAGACTGCATACAGACCTCACGAACAGAGCAGACCTCACAAAAAAGGGTAACGTATGAAAGTCTTGATCCGGTGGGATCCAAGCCCTTCCCCCACCCCAGCTCACTGGCGGGAGGAAAAGAAATGTAGCTGGGGAGGGGGAGGAAGCCTGGGACTGCTGAACACCTAGCCCTGGAGATCTGCTTTGCAAGCAGAAATCTACATTGTGTGGTGCTCTGGAGGTTGGGGAGCTGGGACAGGTGGAGTGCTTGAGAGACAGATTCTGGCTGTTTGTGGAGGACAGGATCCATACCCGGCCACTCTGGGACAAGGGAAAGAGAGGTGGTCTGAGAGGCTTCCTAGCAGTGAGAGGGCTGCTGAAGGGGCGGGGTTTGCACAGAGCTTGCTGTGTGGGAGAAGGGATAGGGGGACTAGGTTGTCTGGGCGCACTCTGCCTAGCAGATTGGGAACTTTGGGGATCTTCAGGCACTCCAACCCCGTGGCGGGCTACTCAGCTCTGAGGCCCCCCACTGTGATACACAGCCTGCTGAGCCTTCCTCCTGGCAAGACAGCACCGGCTGGTAAACAGACAGTCACTGCTCTGGAGTCAGGCCAGCCACAGAGAGGCCTCACCTACAACAGCTAGAGATGCCAAGCCAGAAACTTACACCTGTGTGCTTGGGCCCCTGGCTGTGATACTGAAGACAGGCAGGGCAGATGGGAATCAGGAAACAGATCTTTCCTCCCCCTAGGCACCAGCTCCACTCCCCTATGACCCACAACCTCACTCTAGGGGCTGAGCAGCTCCAGAGACTGGAGCTTCTGGGCAATATAGGGCACCACACAGAAATACGCAACGTCAAAAGAACATGGTACAGACCAAAATCTCACAAACCCCAGAAAAAGGGCAAAATGAAACTGAAGTCACCAACCTTCCTTAAGGAGAGTTCAAAATAAAAATCATAAACATGCCTATGGAGGTACAGAAAAATATTCAAGAACTCAGGAATGAATTTAAGATGGAAATTCAATCATTAAGAAATTCCATATCTGAAATGAAACATACAATAGAGGGATTGAAAAGCAGATTAGATGTAGTAGAAGAGACGGTAAATGGAATAGAAATTAGAGAAGAGAAATACAAGGAAGCTGAGGCACAGAGAGAAAAGAGAATCTCTAAGAATGAAAGAATATTGAGAGAACTGTGTGACCAATCCAAATGGAACGATATTTGCATAATAGGGGTACCAGAAGAAGAAGAAGAGGGAAAAAGGGATAGAAAGTGTCATTGAGGAGGTAACTGAAGAAAACTTCCCCAATCTGGGGAAGGAGATAGTCTCTCAAGCCATGGAGGTGCACAGATCTCCCAACACAAGGGACCCAAGGAAGACAACATCAAGACATATAATAATTAAAATGGAAAACACCAAGGATAAACAAAGACTTTTAAAAGCAGCTAGAGAAAGAAAAAAGATCACATACAAAGAAAAACCCACCATTCTATCATCAGATTTCTCAACAGAAACCTTACAGACCAGAAGGGAGTGGCATGATATATTTAATGCAATGAAGCAGAAGGGCCTCGAACCAAGAATACTCTATCCAGCAAGGTTATCATTTAATTTTGAAGGAGGTATTAAACAATTTTCAAATAAGCAAAAGCTGAGAGAATTTACCTCCCCAAAACCACTTCTACAGTGCATTTTGGAGAGACTCCTATAGATGGAAGTATTCCTAAGATTAAATAGATGTCATCCAAGGTATAGACAAAGAGTACAGACTATGATTCATAACATACAGAGAATGGAGGAGGAAGAAAAATGGGGGAAAAAAAGAATCTTTAGGTTGTGTTTGTAATAGCATATGAAGTGAGTTAAATTAGACTGTTAGGTAGTAAGGGAATTACCCATGAACCTTTGGTAAACACAAATCTAAAGCCTGCAATGTCAATAAGTACATATCTATCGATAATCACCCTAAATGTAAATGGTCTGAATACACTAATCAAAAGACATAGAGTCACTGAATGGATAAAAAAACAAGACCAATCTATATGCTCCCTACAAGAGACTCACTTAAAACCCAAAGGCATACACAGACTGAAAGTAAAGGGATTGAAAAAGATATTTCATGCAACTAATAGGGAGAAAAAAGCAGGAGTTGCAGTACTTGTATCAGACAAAATAGACTTCAAAACAAAGAAAGTCACAAGAGACAAAGAAGGACATTACATAATGATAAAGGGGTCAGTCCAACAAGAGGATATAACTATTATAAATACTTAGGCACCCAACACAGGGTCACCTACATATGTGAAACAAATACTAACAGAATTAAAGGGGGAAATAGAATGCAATGCATTCATTTTGGGAGACTGCAATACCACTCACTCCAAAGTACAGATCAACCAGACAGAAAATAAACAAGGAGACAGAGGCACTGAAAAATGTATTAGAACAGATGGACCTAAGGACACCTACAGAATACTCCATCCATAAGCATCAGGATACACATTCGTCTCAAGTGCACATGGAACATTTTCAAGAATAGATCATATACTAGGCCACAAAAAGAACCTCAGTAAATTCAAAAAGATTGAAATTGTATGAACCAGCTTCTCAGATCCCAAAGGTATGAAACTAGAAATAAATTACTCGAAGAAAATGAAAACGCTTACAAACACATGGAGGCTTAATAACATCCTCCTAAATAATCAATGGATCAATGACCAAATAAAAACAGAGATCAAGCAATATATGGAGACAAATGACAACAATAATTCCACACTGCAAAATCTCTGGGACACAGTGAGGGCCGTGCTTAGAGGGAAATATATTGCAATACAGGCCCACCTTAGGAAAGAACAATCCCAAATTAATAGTCTAAACTCACAATTAATGAAACTAGAAAAGGAAGAACAAATGAGGCCCAAAGTCAGTAGGAGGAGGGACATAATAAAGATTAGAACAGAAATAAATAAAATTGAGAAGAATAAAACAATAGAAAGAATCAATGAAAGCAGAAGCTGGTTCTTTAAGAAAATAAACAAAATAGATAAACCCTATCCAGACATATCAAGGAAAAAAGAGTCTACACACATAAACAGAATCAGAAATAAGAAAGGAAAAATCACTACAGACCCCACAGAAATACAAAGAATTATGAGAGAATACTATGAAAAATTATATGCTAACAAACTGGATAACCTAGAAGAAATAGACAACTTTCTAGAATAACAGAACCTTCCAGGGCTGACCCAGGAAGAAACAGAAAATCTGAATAGACCGAATACCAGAGAGGGAATTGAACTGGTATTCAAAAAACTACCTAAGAACAAAAACTATGGACCAGATGATTTCACTGGTGAATTTTACCAAACGTTTAGTGAAGAAGTAATATCCATCCTCCTTAAAGTTTTCCAAAATGTAGAAGAGGAGGGAATACTCCCAAACTCATTCTACGAGGCCAACATCACTCTAATACCAAAAGCAGGCAAAGACATGACCAAAAAAGAAAATTACAGACCAATATCCCTGATGAACATAGATACAAAAATACTCAACAATATATTAGCAAACTGAATTCAAAAATACATCAAAAAGATCATCCATCATAATCAAGTGGGATTCAACCCAGAGATGCAAGGATGGTGCAACATTTGAATATCCATCAACATCACCCACCACATCAACAAAAAGAAGGACAAAAACCACATGATCATCTCCATAGATGCTGAAAAAGCATTTGACAAAATTCAACATCCATTCATGATAAAAACTCTCAACAAAATGGGTATAAAGGGCAAATACCTCAACATAATAAAGACCATACATGACAAACCCACAGCCAACATTATACTTACCAGTGAGAAGCTGAAAGCTTTTCCTTTAAGATCAGGAACAAGACAAGGATGCCGACTCTCCCCACTTTTATTCAACATAGTTCTAGAGGTTCTAGCTATGGCAATCAGACAACACAAAGAAATAAAAGGCATCCAGATTGATAAGGAAGAACTCAAACTGTCCGTGTTTGCAGATGACATGATATTGTACATAAAAAAACCCTAAAGAATCCACTCCAAAACTACTAGATCTAATATCTGAATTCAGTAAAGTTGTGGGATACAAAATTAATATACAGAAATCTGTTGCATTTCTGTATACTAATGGTGAACTAGCAGAAAGAGAAATCAGGAAACTAAGTCCATCCACAATTGCATCAAAAAGAATAAAATACCTACAAATAAACCTAACCAAGGAAGTGAGAGACTTATACTCTGAAAACTACCAGACACTCATGAGAGAAATTAAAGAAGATACCAATAAATGGAAACACATCCTGTGCTCATGGATAGGAAGAATTAATATTGTCAAAATGGCCATCCTGCCTAAATCAATCTACAGATTCAATGCAATCCCTATCAAAATACCTACAGCATTCTTCAATGAACTAGAGCAAATAGTTCTAAAATTCATACGGAACCAGAAAAGACCCCGAATAGCCAAAGCAATCCTGAGAAGGAAGAATAAAGTGGGGGGAATTATGCTCCCTGACTTCGAGCTCTACTACAAAGCCATAGTAATCAAGACAATTTGGTACTGGTAGAAGAACAGACCCAGAGACCAATGGAACAGACTAGAGAGCCCAGATATAAACCCAAGCATATATGGTCAATTAATATACAGCAAAGGAGCCATGGATAGACAATAGGGAAACGACAGCCTCTTCCACAGCTGGTGTTGGCAAAACTGGACAGCTACATATAAGAGAATGAAACTGGATTATTGTCTAACCCTATACACAAAAGTAAACTCAAAATGGATCAAAGACCTGAATGTAAGTCATGAGACCATAAAACTCTTAGAAAAAAACATAGGCAAAAATCTCTTGGACATAAATATGAGCAACTTCTTCATGAACATATCTCCCCGGGCAAGGGAAACAAAAGCAAAAATGAACAAGTGGAACTATATCAAACTAAAAAGCTTTTGTACAGCAAAGGACACCATCAATAAAACAAAAAGACATCCTACAGTGTGGGAAAATATATTCATAAATGACATATCCGATAAGGGGTTGACATCCAAATTATATAAAGAGCTCACGCACCTCAACAAACAAAAAGCAAATAATCCAATTAAAAAATGGGCAGAGAAGCTGAACAGACACTTCTCCTAAGAAGAAATTCAAATGGTCAACAGGCACATGAAAAGATGCTCCACATTGCTAATCATCAGAGAAATGCAAATTAAAACCACAATGAGATATCACCTCACACCAGTTAGGATGGCCAACATCCAAAAGACAAACAACAACAAATGTTGGCGAGGATGTGGAGAAAGGGGAACCCTCCTACACTGCTGGTGGGAATGTAAATTAGTTCAACCATTGTGGAAAGCAGTATGGAGGTTCCTCAAAGAGCTCAAAATAGAAATACCATTTGACCCAGGAATTCCACTCCTAGGAATTTACCCTAGGAATGCAGCAGCCCAGTTTGAAAAAGACAGATGCACCCCTATGCTTATTGCAGCACTATTTACCATAGCCAAGAAATGGAAGCAACCTAAGTGTCCATCAGTAGATGAATGGATAAAGAAGAGGTGGTATATATACACAATGGAATATTATTCAGCCATAAGAAAAAAACAAATCCTACCATTTGCAACAACATGGATGAAGCTAGAAGGTATTATGCTCAGTGAAATAAGCCAGGCAGAGAAAGACAAGTATCAAATGATTTCACTCATCTGTGGAGTATAAGAACAAAGAAAAAAACTGAAGGAACAAAACCGCAGCAGATGCACAGAACCCAAGAATGGACTAATAGTTACCAAAGGGAAAGGAATTGGGGAAGATGTTAGGAAAGGTGGGATAAAGGGGAAAAAGGGGTTTTACGATCAACACACATAATGTAGCTGGAGGTGGGGATCATACGGGGAAGGCTGTACAACACAGAGAAGACAAGTAGTGACTCTATAGCATCTTACCTCTCTGATGGACAGTGACTGTAATGGGGTATGTGATGGGGACTTTATAATAGGGGGAGTCTAGTAACCATAATATTGCTCATGTAATTGTACATTAATAATAGCAAGAAAACAAACGAAAGAAAGCATGAAAAAAAAGAAAAAAAATATGAAATATTACCCAATGCAAAATGAGATATGAAGACAAAATACTGTAAAACTAGTGAGATAGCCTACTTACATTGAATCCATGTAATAAAAATCATGAAATTCATGCTGAAACAATTACACTTTTCCAACAGTATGACAAAATATCCTATCAATTGCAACCAAAAATAGTAATAAAGAGAAGTCACACTAACCTTTTACATCATTTGCTAGCTTCTTTGCTTCATTAAGAATTCCAAAGCTTTTCTGAAGAGAGCCTTTGGCATCTTCTTTTAATGAACCCCGAGGACCTGTTGCCTGTGGACATAAAAAGTTGTCACATACTCCAAATCATAGAATTATGGAGTAGAGATATGTAGCAGGCAGTTGGTTTAAAAAGTTTACTTTCAGGAAAGCATTCTGGGCTACAGATTCCAGCACATACTGATGATTAAAGTGAGGAGACTGTTGTTTGGGAGAAGAAAGGAAGGCCTAGAACAGAGCCCTCAGGAATCCCAACATTTAAGAGGCAGGTACAGAAAGTGGGGCTGGCAAGGTGACTGGGATTCCAAAGAGGTCCAAAAGAATCCAGGAGAGCATGATTTGGAAATGAGGAGATACAGAAGTGGCTCAAAGCATATGTGAGTGTTGCAAGGACATTACTGGTCAGTATTATCGGGTACTAGAGAATGGTTGAGCAAATTAAGAACTAAACACATCCACTGCTTTATACTTGGGTACATTTCACTTGATTATGTGTGTATATATGTGTATGGGGGGATATTTCCTGTTCTACAGCTGTTGAAATGAGAAAGAACACTGGTCCTTTTCTAAGTGCATCTTATGTACTGTGGTAAACAAAAGCTTCTAAATAACAATCTCTGCACCACAATCATCATGTAGCAAAGATGTCTTTATTGAGGCTTGGATTAAACAAGGAGACATAGAGATAATAAAATGATATGGGAAAAGGATTGCTTAAGTTGAATGTCTAGTTATCCATTTTAATAGTGTTTGTTTCTCAGCAAACATTACATAATGCATTTATATGAAGAGATAAATTAAGTAGGATCTTATGTGTAAATTTTAAATTGGAAAAGTATTTCAGGGTGCAAGAAGAGCTATAGAATTCTAAGTGCTTATTGTTGAAGTTTTAAATCTAAACTCGTTATCCCAGATGCAACACTCTTGAAAGACATCTGCAGTAGCTTATTAACATTTTTTAATCAATCACATTATTTGGGCATTAAACTAGGAAAGACTACAGAACATGCTACTGTTATGATAAAATGTATTTTAAAGTATTATACCAACAGCTTTCATTTAAATAATCTATTGCTCACAGAACAGATTGGTTATCTAATACCAGGATATCTACAAAAGTACATATTGGAAACACCTACATAAATAAAATGGGACATTGCGCAGATATATCGAGCACTTACAGAAAGAACTGTAAGACAACCTTGGCAAAATATTCTATGGAAAATGAATAATATTTTATTCAAGTGAGAACACAGAAATTTTTAGTCCTATACTTATCCTTGCAAATTAGATACAGTAACAGCACATGAGTCATTTATGTTGAAAAATATGTTAAGAGAGTCAATATAAATGGCACAAACCTAACATACCTTACTCAAAAAAAAAAGCTTCGATTATTCACTCAGGTTCTATATATGCTCCAAATTTACCTGCCATACTCACGCCCTTGGTTACAGGTTTTCTGAATCAACACAGACTAGAGAAAGGAAACTACAAGGAAAGGGTGAAGATTCTCCACACAGGCACATGAAGACAGCAGAAGTGACAGCTGGCATTCTCTCTGACAAGGAGGAAAGAGAAAACTAACACGGAGAAGTAGAAAGCTCGGAAGTCCAAGTCAGTGTGGGTAGGGATAAAGTGGCTTTCAGGAGACACCAATATTGTCATAGTAAAATAACTAATAGTGATAATGATGGTCCTGAGTCATCAAGACAATATGGGTCATTTACAGTACCAGAGAGGAAGGAAGGAAGGAATGAGGAAGAGAGAAAAGGAAGGAAAGAGAACAGCTTTCCTCACAGACTTGAGCTGTGAATGCTTTTCTATAAAAACATCATCTGTGAAGCATTTAGAAACCAAAATTTTAAAGCTAATGTTGAATGTGCAAAGTGAGGCAGGGGAGTAAAGGAGGGTGAGAGAGCTGGCTTGGGGTGCATAAGAAAATAGATGAAATGAGGTGAGACAGAGGAGGGAGAAAAGCCAGACAACATGGAAAGAGGCTCAAGTCTGAGCTGTGCAAATTGTGAGGGGACTATGAATGGTGATGTCCAAAATTTGCTTTTTCTACTTTTTTATACTTCTCAACAGTTTTAGTGAGTAAAAATATTTTGCTCCCCACAATCAAATACAGAACATATCCATCACTTCTTTCTAATTCTTCCCTTCACCCCCCTTCTTGTCTCCCCCATCCCCACACAAACTCTGGTCTGCTTTCCATCACTACTACTTTTCATTTTATAGAATTTTAAATAAATGGAATCATCCAGAAAGTGCTTTTTGTCTGGCTTCTTTCATTCAGCATAATTATTTTGACCATTATCCATGTGGTGTGTGTGCCAATCAATATGTGATTCCTTTTTTATGTGGATCTATTTATTCATTCACCTCTTGATGGACAGCTGGGTGGTTTCCAGCTCTGGATATTCTAAGTAGATTTGTCATGAACATTTGTGTACAAATCTTTGTATGAACATGTGCCTTCATTTCTCTTGGAGTGAATACCTGGAAATAGAGTTGCTAGATATGGTAGGTGCATGTTTAAGTTTTTAAGAAACCACCAACCTCTTTTCCAAATTATTTGTACTATTTTAAATTCCCACCAGCAGTATGAGAGTTACATTTGCCTACAACCTTGCTAAAACTTGATATAGTCAGCCTTTTAAAATTTTAGACATTCTAATAGGTGTGTACTTCATTTTGGTTTTAATTTGCATTTTGCTTGTAGCTAATAACACTGAACAACTTTGCAAGTGCCTATTTGCCATCTTTTTTGAATTGTCTAAATATTTTGTACAGTTTTTATTGGGTTATGTGTTCTTATCAGTTTGGAAAGATATTTATGCATAATCTGGTTACAAACCCTTTATCACACATGCAATTTGCAAATACATTCCCCTAGTATGTAGCTTATCTTTATGGCTGGATTCAATTTGTTATAACTTTGTCAAGAATTTTTGCATTGATGTTCGTGAGGGATATTGGTCTATAATTATTCTTTGTAATGTCTTTGGTTTGTTTCAGAGGAGCACTGGCTTCAAAGAATGAGATGGAATATATTTTCTGAAAAAACTGTCATTTCTTTCTTAAATGTTTGATGGAATTTACCAGTGAAGTGATCTGGAACTGAATTTATGTATGTGTGTGTAGGTTCAGTACTAAAAATACCCTTCATTAATGAATATAAGGCTATCTGTCCATTTCATATAAACTGTTGAATTTTTGGCATAAAGTTGTTCATATTTTTCCCCTATTATCTTTTACTGTATGCAGAAATTATAGGGATTTTTGCCTCTTTTATTCCTGATATTGGATATTGGTGACCTTCCTGATTTTTCTTATCACCTTACTGATCTTCCAAAGGATGCTTGTACCTTATTCCAACAAAATGATTGATCTGTGACTGAAGTCCATTGGCTGATAGACATGCCTGCTGCTAATATCCTACCTTCTTGCATTTATGACTACCTCCTGCCTTCTGCTTCTGGGACATCTTGTCTTTCCTACTTTTTAGGAAGCCAGTGATTTATTTCCACCTGAATCTGTAGTCAACCACTCCTTGCTTAGATATAAGAAGACAGGTTGTATATATGTGCGGCATAGAATATACACAGTAGTGGCAAGGGAGGGAAAGGTAATGGGGCAGGGAATTTTTTTAAGTTTATTTTGGTATCATAAATCTACAATTACATGTGCAATATTATGGTGATTACACTACCCCCTTCATCAGGTCCCCCCCACCAACTCCATTACAGTCACTGTCCATCAGCGTAGTGAGATTCTATAGAATCACTACTTGTCTTCTCTGAGTTGTACAGCCCTCCCCGTACCCCCCTAACATTACATCTGGTAATCGTAATGCCCCTTTTTCCCCCTTGTCCCTCCCTTCCCACCCATCCTCACCAGTCCCTTTCCCTTTGGTAACTATTAGTCCATTCTTGGGTTCTGTGAGTCTGCTGCTGTTTTGTTCCTTCAGTTTTTTTTCTTAGCTCTTATACTCCACATATGAGTGAAATCATTTGGTACTTGTCTTTTTCAGCTTGGCTTATTTCACTGAGCATAATACCTTCTGGCTCCATCCATGTTGTTGCAAATGGTAGGATTTGTTTTCTTCTTATGGCTGAATAATATTCCATTGTGTATATGTACCATCTCTTCTTTATCCATTCATCTACTGATGGACACTTAGGTTGCTTCCATTTCTTGGCTATTGTAAATAGTGCTGCAATAAACATAGGGGTGCATCTTTCTTTTTCAAACTGGGCTGCTGCATTCTTAGGGTAAATTCCTAGGAGTGGAATTCCTGGGTCAAATGGTATTTCTATTTTGAGTTTTTTGAGGAACCGCCATACTGCTTTCCACAATGGTTGAACTAATTTGCATTCCCACCAGCAGTGTAGGAGGGTTCCCTCTTCTCCACATCCTCGCCAACATTTGTTGTTGTTTGTGTTTTGGATGTTGGCCATCCTCACTGGTGTGAGGTGGTATCTCATTGTGGTTTTAATCTGCACTTCTCTCATGATTAGTGATGTGAAGCATCTTTTCATGTGCCTGTTGGCCATCTGAATTTCTTCTTTGGAGAAGTGTCTATTCATGTCCTCTGCCCATTTCTTAATTGGATTATTTGCTCTTTGTTTATTGAGGTGTGTGAGTTCTTTATATATTTTGGATGTCAACCCTTTATCGGATACGTCATTTATGAATATATTCTCCCATACTGTAGGAAGTCTTTTTGTTCTACTGATGGTGTCCTTTGCTGTACAGAAGCTTTTCAGCTTCATATAGTCCTACTTGTTCATTTTTGTTTTTGTTTCCCTTGCCCGGGAGATATGTTCATGAAGAAATAGCTCATGTTTATGTCCAAGAGCTTTTTGCCTATATTTTTTTCCAAGAGTTTTGTGGTTTCATGACTTACATTCAGGTCTTTGATCCACCTTGAGTTTACCTTTGTGTATGGGGCTAGACAGTAGTCCAGTTTCATTCTTTTATATGTAGCTGTCCAGTTTTTCCAACACCAGCTGCTGAAGAGGCCGTCATCTCCCCAGTGTATATCCAAGGCTCCCTTATCAAATATTAATTGACTGTATATGTTTGGGTTGATGTTTGGATTTTCTATTCTATTCCACTGGTCTGTGGGTCTGCTTTTGTGCCAATACCAAATTGTCTTGATTACTGTGGCTTTGTAGTAGAGCTTGAAGTCAGAGAGCGTAATTCCCCCTGTTTTATTCCTCCTTCTCAGGATTGCTTTGGCTATTCGGGGTCTTTTGTGATTCCATATGAATTTTAGAATTATTTGTTCCAGTTCATTGAAGAATGCTGTTGGTAGTTTGACAGGGATTGCATTGAATCTGCAGATTGCTTTAGGTAGTATAGCCATTTTGAAAATATTTATTCTTCCTAGCCAAGAGCATGGGATGAATTTCCATTTGGTAGTGTCCTCTTTAATTTTTCTTAGAAGAGTCTTGTAGTTTTCAGAGTACAGGTCTTTCACTTCCTTCATTAGGTTTATTCCTAGGTATTTTATTCTTTTTGATGCAATTGTGAATGGCATTGTTTTTATGATTTTTCTTTCTATTAGTTCATCTTTAGTGTATAGGAAGCAACAGATTTCTGTGTGTTAATTTTGTAACCTGCAACTTTGCTGAATTAAGATATTAGTTCTAGTAGTTTTGGAGTGGAGTCTTTAGGGTTTTTTTAAGTTTATTTTGATATCATTAATCTACAATTAAATGAGCAATATTATGGTAATTACACTACCCCCTTTATCAGGTACCCCCAACCAACCCCATTACAGTCACTGTCCATCAGCATAGTGAGATGCTGTAGAGTCACTACTTGTCTTCTCTGGGTTGTACAGCCCTCCCTGTACCCCCCTAACATTACATCTGCTAATCGTAATGTGGGCAGGGAATCTTGATGTGTGTTTGGGAGAGTAAGTATTTCAGTTGCAAATGACTATAGTGTTTATGAAGGGCAGTGTGAAGTAGTAGGGCTGTTGGGTAGGTTGGAGAAAACATCTGGAAGTTTGAGTTTCAAGGAAACTGGACAGTAATCAACGTGGAGCCATTACTAGTTTCTGAGTAGGGGCATATGTTGAGAGCCTTAGTTGAAGATACGAATTGGACAGAACTGTGGGAGGAAAATGATCCATCAATTGGTTTATAGTAATAGCAGAGGCCAGAGAAAAGAGAGTTGTAACATCAGGCAAGGGCCATGGAAATGAGTGGTTGGGGTTCAAGAGACAGAGGAATTAAGACAGGTTTCATTGTTTCAAAAAGCACTCCAAAATAGAAACAGAAAATTCTGATGGCATACAACTGTCAGTTATAAGCAGTATATTAAAAACCTAATTTTAAAAGACAGGCTTTTCATATGATAACAGAATGGAAAACACTAACATATTATGGATGAACAGAATTGCTTCAACTCATTGGAATTTGGAGAGCTCTTTTTCCAACATTGCTTAGTAAGTCACTGAAGCCCATCAACAATATCAGGACAGGTGATGAAGCAGCATTTTTCCAAGCTAATTATACTTGATACATATTCATAAGCATCACATCTGGGTTTCTGAACTGCATCTACAACATATGTGAAATATAAATGAGGTTCTTAGAGTTGCAGATAATTTTTTTCTTTTTTAGAGATTGTATTTTCATAAATAATGAGTTTTCTGTGTGTGTATATATACACATATATATGTATGAAGCAATCCTGAGAAGGAAGAATAAAGCAGGGGGAATTACGCTCCCTGACTTCAAGCTCTACTACAAAGCCACAGTAATCAAGACAATTTGTACTGGCACAAGAACAGACCCATAGACCAATAGAACAGACTAGGGAGCCCAGATATGAACCCAAGCATATATGGTCAATTAATATACAGCAAAGGAGCCATGGACAGACAATGGGGAAATGACAGCCTCTTCCACAGCTGGTATTGGCAAAACTGGACAGCTACATGTAAGAGAATGAAACTGGATTATTGTCTAACCCCATACACAAAAGTAAACTCAAAATGGATCAAAAACCTGAATGTAAGTCATGAAACCATAAAACTCTTAGAAAAAAACATAGGCAAAAATCTCTTAGACATAAACATGAGCAACTTCTTCATGAACATATCCCCCCGGGCAAGGGAAACAAAATGAACAAGTGGGACTATATCAAACTACAAAGCTTCTGTACAGCAAAGGACACCATCAGTAGAACAAAAAGACATCTTACAGTGTGGGATAATCCAAATTATATAACGAGCTCAGGCACCTCAACAAACAAAAAGCAAATAAGCTGATTAAAAAATGGGCAGAGGAGCTGAACAGATACTTCTCCAAAGAAGAAATTCAGATGGCCAACAGGCACATGAAAAGATGCTCCACATCGCTAATCATCAGAGAAATGCAAATCAAAACCATAATGAGATATCATCTCTCACCAGTTAGGATGGCCAACATCCAAAAGACAAACAACAACAAATGTTGGCGAGGATGTGGAGAAAGGGGAACCCTCCTACACTGCTGGTGGGAATGTAAAATAGTACAACCATTGTGGAAAGCAGTATGGAGGTTCCTCAAAGAGCTCAAAATAGAAATACCATTTGACCCAGGAATTCCACTCCTAGGAATTTACCCTAAGAATGCAGCAGCCCAGTTTGAAAAAGACATATGCACCCCTATGCTTATTGCAGTACTATTTACAATAGCCAAGAAATGGAAGCAACCTAAGTGTCCATCAGTAGATGAATGGATAAAGAAGAGGTGGTACATATACACAATGGAATATTATTCAGCCATAAGAAGAAAACAAATCCTACCATTTGCAACAACATGGATGGAGCTAGAGGGTATTATGCTCAGTGAAATAAGCCAGCCAGAGAAAGACAAGTATCAAATTATTTCACTCATCTGTGGAGTATAAGAACAAAGACAAAAAACTGAAGGAACAAAACAGCTGCAGACTCTCAGAACCCATGAATGGACTAACAGTTACCAAAGGGAAAGGGACTGGGGAGGATGGGTGGGACGGGAGGGATAAGGAGGAAAAAGGGGCATTATGATTAGCACACATAATGTGTGTGTGGGGTACACGGGGAATGCAGTATAACACAGAGAAGACAAGTAATGATTCTATAGCGTCTCACTACGCTGATGGACAGTGACTGTAATGGGGTATGTGGTGGGGACTTGATAATAGGGGGAGTCTAGTAACCATAATGTTGCTCATGTAACTGTATATTAATGACACCAAAAAAAATTTATCCATTTGTACAAAAACTAATTAAATAGGAAAAAGTACAGACAAACAACATCATAAAAGTGATTACTTGTGTTTGGTGGGATTATGTACATTTTACATTTTAACCCTCTTGCTTTTTGTATTTTCTGTTTTTCTATAATGGACATTGACTGCTTTTGTGATAATTAAAAGGATCATACATAATTTTAAAATAAGGAAATCACTAGTATTATGGGTATTTTAAGATAACCTGTATTTTAAACATATTACAGCACATTAAGATGAAATAGTGGGTGAAAAATGAGTCAAGAAACAACCCAAAGAGATGGCCTTGGTCAGAACTCTGTTGAAAGGCTGCATATCTTAGTACCACACACTATGTTCTAAGATGGGAGAGGGATTAGATGGGTCTCTGAAGACGACTGAAAGCAACTGATAGAAAGGAGACTCAGAGATGAGACAGGAAATCCCCAAAATTGCTTATGAGATTTAACATTTGTGACTGTTAACTTTCAGCTTGATGAGAAAACTGAGAAAGACAATCAGAGAGGATTTAAAAATATGTAAGTAAGTGAGAACCAGTCCTCAGCAATTTCAGCATGGAGGCCATTGCTCTAGCACCTACGGGTGCCACTAGCTTGCTTAAGTGAGGCAGTGGCTGGACTTCTTGCTGGGGGTAGCAGGACATGAGGGTAGTAGGGTGGACATCACAAGGAATCTTGGTTTTGAGTCAAGGCAATGGAGAAGTGTCTATTGAGTGGGACAACATCACCAGAAGGCCTAGGATTTTTTTTTTCAGTTTATGTCCACAGTAACACCCAACATGGCATCTAAAGGTGCAAATCCTAAAGAGCAGGTGTAAGAGCACTGCTGTCGTGAATGAGATTAGTTCAAACTTATATTGCATCATCCCAAAGAGTTTCTATGTTTCTGAATGATGACAAACTCTTTGGTTTTTAACATTTTATGCCTTGGATTCTCAAATATGTCTAATGCTGGATCATTAAATAGAAGCTTGCTTTTCTGTTTCCAATAGATTTTTTAAAAGTTATTGACTCAAATGAGTGTATTTATACAAAGAAAATTGCTAAAGTCAGGGTAGCTTAACAAACACTATTTTCACATTTGGATTCAATATTTTTCTAGGAATCTTAGATCCCTACTGACTTTTTCATATTTGCTCGTGTTAGTCACTCAATTCTTAGGTAAGTTGGTAAATGGGTGATGAAAGAGAAGAAATACTGTTTTATTGACAGATTCAATTGTCATATCAACTATGAATTTATATCATTTTTCCATTAACAGTGCACTAGTATAAAATTTAATTTCCAATGATTATAGATATTAATATCTCAAAATTACTGTTTCAATGACTTCTAAGCAGTGGTTGACAGAATAAAATATAAGGAATTTAATTCCTTGCATGTGCATTAAAGTTTGCAACTTGACTGACGCTGTATTCTGTTGGGCCTTTTGAATGCAATATGTACTCTGTAATATTTGCACAGTTTTTATGTGGGAAATAAAGAATATATGACTGAAAAGAATATATGACCACATTTCTAAATAAACACTCATTAGAAATGTTTTAATTTTTAGTCATACTAAAGTTGTGTGCATACTAAAACAGTATGTAAGGTTCACAGTGTCTGACTCCATGATTTATCGACCAATATCCATGGTGTCAACAGAATCCTGCTACTATAAGGACTCAAAAACTGATAAAGAAGAAGAAATCATTAGTAATAGTATTCCTACATTAAAGAATAATAAAGGAAAGAACAATAATAAGACAGAAAGGCAAAAATATAATAATGGAAGAGAGTAAGTTATGCAGGTAAAAGTTGTAAAGCATTTTTATTAACACTGACAAATAAAAACATAAATGATTATTAGTGGTTTTAGGGCTGGTTAGAATTCAATTTTTTCTCTGATTACTTCTGTTTCATAATGGTATTTATACATTGAGAACATTAAGTATGTGGTTAAATTATTTTTTAATTTCAAGAGAAAAATTTAAATGTAGACATGATTAATACCTTATACTTACCAGTAAATAGTTCATAAGCACCTCTTATAAGCAGCATAATTGCATCAATAAAGTGTAAGAAATGATCTTATATAATTGGAGATTTAGTAATCAGATAAAAAATTAAGTTCTAAACTATGGGAACTTTATATACTATAATAATTTAGCCAAGACAAGGCTCAGAATAGACTTTACAATGTGCTCGATTTAAAGACAGACCCTCATTCCCAACCTATCCTCTTCTCCCAAGTTGATTGAGAAATTCCAGCACATCACTAGAACCTAATTTTGATCAGTTAAAAAAAAATCCTACATGCCATCTACATTCAAACAGATATTCAGTTATTATCTCAAACTCAATAGGGAAAGAAAGAAATTTTATTTCTCCTGTGACATTTTCTTCTCTATTTAACTTTCCTACATTGTAGCAATATAAATATCTTGTCAATTCTGAAAATCAGGAGCATTCTAGCCATTCTAAATGTCTATCATCAGTGTTTGGGGATAGGAGGGAGCAACCTACATTTAGTGAGCAGCTACTCTATACCAGGCATTACTTAAATGAAAGTCACGGAACACTGTGTGTGAAATAGAGTGAAACACTCAGGGGGTCATTTCGGTCACCCAGGTTTCTGTCCACTGGGCAGCTGCTGTCAGTTTACATTTTAGTTTTGGAAACATACTTTGTTGGGAAAAGGAAGTAGAAATAAAACAGAGCAACACAGTTGCCAACAGTGAGGTGGCAGCAGCAGGCCAGGGGGCAGACGGCGCAGAGCAGAGAGCAGAGGCTCAGCATCCTCATGCCCTACGATGTTTTTTTGTAACTCACCAAACAACTGCATAGGTTAATGGAGGTCCTGAACACACCCTTCCCATAAAGGGAGTAAAATATACAAGAAGAAAGCAAAAGGGTCCTCAGAAATATGAATTAATTTAAATTTTGAATTTTGAGTGAAAGACTGACCATTTTCAGAAAAGAGTACCTACGGACTAAATAAAATGTAGTAGCTGTACAGAAAAGATCAGTGGGAAAACTATGATGGAGTAAGGAGAATATATTTTATTATTTTCACTTATTTTTATTTGTATTTATTTTTTATTGAAGTAGTTCATACACAATAAAAATATAGTTCATATACAATATTGATTTGTTTCAAGTATACAACATAGTGATTCGTTATGTGCATTATTAAATGCTCACTCCAACTAGTGTAGTCACTGTCAACACAGAAAGATGTTTCAGAACTACTAACTGTATTCTCTATGTTGTACTTTCATCCATTTCTAATTTATATTATGATTGAGCTTTTGTGCCTCTTTATCCCCTTTACCTATTTCACCCACCACCAGTCAATTCACATTGTCTACGAGTCCACTGCTATTTTGTTCATTTTGTTTCTGTTTTGTTTTTAGATTCCAACATATAATTGAAATCACATGGGATTTGTTTTTCTCTGCCTGACTTACTTCATTTAGCATAGGTCCATCCATGTTGTTGCAAATGCAGGATTTTTTTCTTTTTTTTCATGGCTGAACAATATTCCATTGGGTATATGAACCAACCCTATCCATTCATCTATTGATGAACACTTTGGTTGCTTCCATATACTGGCTATTGTAAATAATGTGGCAATAAACATAGTGGTGCATATTTCTTTTTGAATCAGAGATTTTCTTTAGGCAATTTCCTAGAAGTGGAGTTGCTGGGTTGTATGGTACCTTTATCTTTAGTTTTTTGAGGAACCTCCATACTGCCTTAAATAGTGGCTGCACCAATTTACATTCTCACCAGCAGTGTAGGAGGGTTCCTTTTTCTCCACATCCTTGCTAATGCTTATTTCTTATCTTTTGGATAATGGCCATTCTAACTGGTGGAGGTGATGTCTCATTGTGGTTTTGATTTGCATTTCTCTGATGATTAGTGACATGGAGCATCTTTTCATGTGTTCTTTGCCATCTGTATTTCTTCTTTGGAAAAATGTCTATTTAGGTCCTCTGTTAATTTTTTAATCAATTTATTTGTTTTTGCTTTTGGCTTTTTTTTGGTGTTGAGTTGTGAGTTCTTTATATATTTTGGATGTTAACCCCTTAGTGGATAAATAATTTACAAATATATTATTCCACACTATAGGATGCCTTTTGTTTTGTTGATAGTATCTCTTGCTGTATAGAAGCTTTTTAGTTTGATGTACTTCCAAGCATTCATTTTTTATTTTGCTTCCCTTACTCTGGGAGACATGTCCAGAAATAAATCGCTCAGGTTTATGTTCAAGAGATTTTGCCTGTATTTTATTCCAAGAGTTTTATGGTTTCATGTCTTATCTTCAGGTCTTTAAATCATTTTGAATTTACTTTTGTGAATGGAGTTAGACAGTAATCCAGTTTCATTCTCTTGCATTTAGTTGTCCTGTTTCCCCAACACCTTTTACTGAAGAGACCATCTTTTCCCCATTATATATATTAATGGATCCTTTATCATATATTAATTGGCCATATGTATGTGGGTTTATTTCTGGGCTTTACATTCTGTTCTATTGATCTATGGGTCTGTTCTTGTGCCAGTACAATACTGTTTTGATTACTGTCACTTTGTAGTATAGCTTGAAGTCAGAGAGCTTAATACCCTAACTTTGTTTTTTCTCTAGATTGCTTTGGCTATTTGGGGTGCTTTGTGGTTGTATATAAATTTTAGGATTATTTGCTGTAGTTCACTGAAAAATGATATTGGTGTTTTGATAGGGACTGTATTGAACCTGTAAATTGCTTTGGGCTGGTAGCCATTTTGATAACATTAATTATTCATATAAAGAAATTAAAATATGAATGCATCATGGATTTTAAAAAGAAAGGAAGAAATTTAGGATCTGTTTCTGGTGTAAAGAATGATGATTGCTGTTTCATTTCCAGATGCCTGTAGGTCTACTTTCCTTACAGTTCTCAGGGCAGATCTTCCTGTAGAACTGATTTTCTATCTCCTCTTACTTTCATTTTAGTTAAAAACTTGCTTAACTAGGAAATAATTTAAGCATACAGATAAGAACAGAAATTAACATAGATACCTATATTCCCATCATCCATATCTGACTAATATTAACTTCTTGCTGTATTTGTCCAAATTTTTAAAAATATGTATTTGGATTTGGCTTGATAACATTTTACTTACAGTGTTTCATCTCTATTTATGATAGATATATAGTTTTTCTTTTTAATACTCTCCTATACATGATTTTACCATCAGGATTATACCAGCTGCATAAAAATAAGCTGGGAAATATGTCCTATTTCTATTCTTTGGATTGTTTAGATAATGAATCCTTAAAATTTTGGTAGACATTGTTATTTTGTTTTAGGTAAATTATTAACTACTTACTCAACTCATTTAATGACTAGAGTTCCACCCAGGTTTATTTCTTTTTGAGTAAATATAGATTTATTGTTTATTTCACCAAGCATTCACATTTATTTGAAAAAAAACTTGCTCATATTCTCTAGTATATCCATATTTATCAAATCTATGTTGTATCTATAGTTATTTTCCTTCATTCCAAATCCTGTTCATATGTGTCATCTCTATTTAACTGTTCTTATCTGGCTCATTATAAGAATCAGTTTTCTATTTTGTCAGTTCTAATATTGTTTTCTAGGTCATTAATTTCTGTTTTCACTTTATTCCTTTCTTTTTTACTTATTTTTAACTTACTGAGCAGAAATTTTAGATAATTGGTTTCAGTTCTTATCATTTCCTAATATCTGCATTTAAAACTTTGTTAGCCACCTTAGTGCCACTTTATTTTACCCTGTATTTGGATATGTAGACGTTTTAGTTCCAAAATTAATTATTAACTATTTTGTAAATTCAAACTATATTCTTTGACCTATGAGTTACTCTGAAGAATATTTTTTATTTAAAGCAATTTTGGGGGGCAGTCTTTCTGCATGATATTCTAATTTTACTGCATTGTTATCAGAGAATGTAGTCTAGGTGTCATTGGATTGTTGGGATTTGCTGAGACGTTTTGTGATTTAGTTCATGGTCTTTTTGTTTTTAGGTTGCATGAGTGCTTTCTCTAATGTGGCACAAAGTATTAATTATCTAATTGACAGAGAGTTCTATGAGATCATTAAATCAAACTTGTGGTACTTTTCAAATCTCCTGCATCCTTATATCTCTTTGCTTGACCTTTTGATTTTTAAGAGAGATATGGTAAAATATTCCACAGTTATTACAGATATGCTTATTTCCCATTCTGACATTTGCCTTTATTTATTCTCAGGCTTTGCAGTTATAGCCTCACAGGTTCAAAATGTGTAACCCTTCCTGCTAACTTGTTCCTTTTATTATATTGTGATGACTCTATCTCTAATAACTTAAAAAAATTTAAAGCCTATTTTGATTGTTATTAATATTAGTATACCAGCTTTCTTCTGATTAGAGCTTCCCTGGTGTATCTTTTCTCATCCCTTCATTTTTCAGTTCTCTGTACCCTTATGCTTAGTGGTATTTTACATGTACATCATATATAGCTGGTTGCATTTGTTAAACCTTTTTAATCTACTATGAAAATTATTGTTATCTAACTGGTAATTTAAATTTGTTTACATGATGAAAACAATGTGAGGCTCAGACAGTTTATGCTCATCAAATATTCTACGTGGGGCCCGTTTTCCCAGCCTCTGTTAGGTTGAGGCATATGACTGCTTCTGATCAATACACCAGATATGGCCCAATAGGTAGGAGCCAGCATGTCTTTTCCTTCTTTCTCTTTCCCTGTCAGGACAACCTTGCAGACTACGTGGTATAGTACAGCTACAAGATGGGCAAGGGTTGTCTTATACACACTGGGTGTGATATGAGACACAAATTCACGTTGTGTTAAGCTACTGAAATTTCAGGGGTTATTTCCTGAGACAGCTAGAAATAATTACTCAGACTACTATATTTGGATTTAACTCTATCATATTTTGTGTTTTATATTGGTCTTTTTTTTGCTTCTATTTTCATTTTTTTTTTGCCTTTTATACAATTGATTGAAAACTCCTCTCTCCTTGACACATATTTTTCCTCCCACTTATTTGGAAAGTATAGCTGTTTGTTATAGTTAATTTTATGTGTTGACTTGGTTAGGCAATGTACCCATTTTTTGGTCAACACCAGTCTATACGTTGTGGTAAAGGTATTTCTTAGATGTAATTAACATTTAAATCAGTATACTTTGCGTAAAACAGGCTACCCTCCCTCCATAATGTAGGTGAACTTCATCCAATCGTTGAAGACCTAAAGAGAAAAGACTGAGGTCCCTCAAGGAAGAAGGAATTCTACCTCCAGACTGCCTTTGGACTCAAAACTGCCACGACTCTTCCCTGGTCTCCATCTTACAAGTCTGTCCTGCAAAACAGACATGCCAGCCCCAACATGGTGTGAGCCAATTCCTTAAAATAAATGTGTGTGTGTGTGTGTGTGTGTGTGTGTATAGGTTCTGTTTCCCTGGAGAACTCTGATTAATACTATTTTTAGCCTTCAGTAATCATCTACAATGTTTAATACATACACTTAACAAAGACTAATACTAACAAATTTTTTGATCTCTTCCCAAAAATTCAGACTTTAAAAACTTTTAAGGTTGACCATCTGCTCCATTTATGTTATTAATTTCTTATTTTTCAGTTCTACTTTTTAAAACAATTCCACACATCTAGTAATTATTATTTTCACAATGCTTACTTAGATTTGTACACATTTACTTTTATTGTTCACTTTAGTTTCTTTAACCCCAATCACTTTCACTTTTTTGTCATCCTTTTTAAAGTATTTTATAGTAGTTCAGTGAGGGTCTGTAATTATAAACTCTGTCTTTGTTTATCTGAAAATGCCATTATTTTTGTCCTCCCTCTTGGTGAGATATAACTGGGTATGGAATTCTGGCATATTATTTCTGCACTATGAGGATATTTATTAATGTATTGTCTTTTGACTTTTGTCATGACTTCAAATATGCTAACTGGCAAATCTTATTCCTTTGTAGGTAAGCTGCATTTTCTTTTTGATTAAGATTTTGTTATCTTTTTTCCTTTTTTTTTTTTTTAGTTTAACAATGATTTTCCAGGTGTGGACTTATTTTTATTTATCACGATGGGCTTCTTTAATTTGAGGAGTCATATCTTTTACCAATACTTGAAAATTTTCAGTATCTCTGATTATTACTACTCCACATTTTCACTCCTCTCAAGTTCCTGAACTCCTAATAGATTTACATTATATTTTTATAATCTATATTCCTTGTCTCTAATACTCCTTTTATATTTTGCCATTTTTCTTGTGTTTTCTGGTAAAGTTTTCAATTCTTTCAATTAAAGAATTCTATTTTCTTTTTAGTCCTTCCATTCAATTTTTAATTTTCAACACTATATTTTTATTTTTAGAAATTCCATTTGCTTCTTTTACAAATTTCCATCATCTTTAGTTTTTCTTTCATCATTCTTTTCTATTCATTGTTTTAACATTTTAATGATTTTAAACACTTTTGTTTTATATTCTCTTTCAGATTTTTCCATAATTTCAGGCTCATGTTAAGTACTTGGCCTGCCTCCTCAGTTGTTGATTATTCATAGTGTAGCTAAACAAACTGGTTTTCTGTATCCTTCTAGATGCTCTAAGGGTTTTAATAACCAAGACCAGTCCAACCCCCCCCCCACCCCATTATCAGTTTTTCAGTTTGTGAGTCTTATATCATATGGAGTTTTGGACTTCAGTCCATAGGCTTGTAGTTTTAGGATTTATGAAAAACATTTTTCAGAGCTGGTTGCATGAAAAGAAACAAGGCTCCTTGGAATGTTCCTGAGCTCGAAGACATGAGTGTTTATTGACAGGAGAGTTTTCTAGAGTCTCATGTTTTGCAGATCTTCAGTTAGAGACTCCTTCTTTTGTACTTTCATGGTGATGTCTATGACACCTTCCTGCCTGAGCTTTAAAATTCCACCCCTAGACATTATGATCTATATTTATGTTCCAAATTCATTGAGTCAATAAGGTGCCAGACTAGAGTGTGCCATTCTGTTTTTTTTTTTAATTTATTTTTAATTTTTAAATTTATTTTGGTATCATTTTCCTACAATTACATGTGCAATATTATGGTTATTAAACTACCCCCTTCATCAGGTCCCCCCCACCAACCCCATTACAGTCACTGTCCATCAGCGTAGTGAGATGCTATAGAATCACTACTTGTCTTCTCTGAGTTGTACAGCCCTCCCCGCGCCCACCCAACATTACGTCTGCTAATCGTAATGCCCCCTTTTACCCTTTGTCCCTCCTTTTCCGCCCATGCTCCCCAGTTCCTTTCTCTTTGGTAACTATTAGTCCATTCTTGGGTTCTGTGAGTCTGCAGCTGTTTTTTTCTTTCAGTTTTTTTTCTTTGCTCTTATGCTCCTCCTTTGAGTGAAATCATTTGATACTTGTCTTTTTCCACTTGGCTTATTTCACTGAGCATAATACCCTCTAGCTCCGTCCATGTTGTTGCAAATGGTAGGATTTGTTTTCTTCTTATGGCTGAATAATATTCCATTGTGTATATGTACCACCTCTTCTTTATCCATTCATCTACTGATGGACACTGAGGTTGCTTCCATTTCTTGGCTATTGTAAATAGTGCTGCAATAAACATAGGGGTGCATCTGTCTTTTTCAAACTGGGCTGCTGCATTCTTAGGGTAAATTCCTAGGAGTGGGATTCCTGGGTCAAATGGTATTTCTATTTTGAGTTTTTTGAGGAACCTCCATACTGCTTTCCACAATGGTTGAACTAATTTGCAGTCCCACCAGCAGTGTAGGAGGGTTCCCTTTTCTCCACATCCTCGCCAACATTTGTTGTTGTTTGTGTTTTGGATGTTGGCCATCCTCACTGGTGTGAGGTGATATCTCATTGTGGTTTTAATCTGCATTTCTCTGATGATTAGCGATGTGGAGCATCTTTTCATGTGCCTGTTGGCCATCTGAATTTCTTCTTTGGAGAAGTGTCTATTCATGTCCTCTGCCCATTTCTTAATTAGATTATTTGCTTTTTGTTTGTTGAGGTGCATGAGCTCTTTATATATTTTGGATGTCAACCCCTTATCGGATATGTAATTTATGAATATATTCTCCCATACTGTAGGATGCCTTTTTGTTCTACTGATGGTGTCCTTTGCTGTGCAGAAGCTTTTCAGCTTGATATAGTCCCACTTGTTCATTTTTGCTTTTGTTTCCCTTGCCCAGGGAGATATGTTCATGAAGAAATCGCTCATGTTTATGTCCAAGAGATTTTTGCCTATGTTTTCTTCTAAGAGTTTTATGGTTTCATGACTTACATTCAGGTCTTTGATCCATTTTGAGTTTACCTTTGTGTACGGGGTTAGACAGTAGTCCAGTTTCATTCTCTTACATATAGCTGTCCAGTTTTTCCAACACCAGCTGCTGAAGTGGCTGTCATCTCCCTATTGTATATCCAAGGCTCCTTTATCATATATTAATTAACTGTATATGTTTGGGTTAATGTTTGTGTTTTCTATTCTGTTCCACTGGTCTGTGGGTCTGTTTTTGTGCCAATACCAGATTGTCTTGACTACTGTGGCTTTGTAGTAGAGCTTGAAGTCAGGGAGCATAATTCCCCCTGTTTTATTCCTCCTTCTCAGGATTGCTTTGGCTATTTGGGGTCCTTTGTGGTTCCATATGAATTTTAGAACTATTTGTTCCAGTTAATTGAAGAAAGCTGTTGGTATTTTGATAGGGATCGCATTGAATCTGTAGATTGGTTTAGGCAGTATAGCCATTTTGACAATATTTATTCTTCCTAGCCAAGAGCATGGGATGAATTTCCATTTGTTAGTGTCCTCTTTAATTTTTCTTAGGAGTGTCTTGTAGTTTTCAGGGTATAGGTCTTACACTTCCTTCTTTAGGTTTATTCCTAGGTATTTTATTCTTTTGATGCAATTGTGAATGGAATTGTTTTTCTGATTTCTCTTTCTGTTAGTTGATCATTAGTGTGTAGGAAAGCAACCGATTTCTGTGTGTTAATTTTGTATCCTGCAACTTTGCTGAATTCAGATATTAGTTCTAGTAGTTTTGGAGTGGAGTCTTTAGGGTTTTTAATGTACAGTATCCTGTCATCTGCAAATAGTGACAATTTGACTTCTTCTTTACCAATGTGGATGCCTTGTATTTCTTTGTTTTGTCTGATTGCCATGGCTAGGTACTCTAGTACTATGTTGACTAACAGTGGAGAGAGTGGGCATCCCTGTCTTGTTCCCGATCTTAGATGAAAAGCTTTCAGCTTCTCGCTGTTATGTATGATGTTAGCTGTGGGTTTGTCATATATAGCCTTTATGATGTTGAGGTTCTTGCCGTCTATACCCATTTTGTTGAGAGTTTTAATCATGAATGGATGCTGAATTTTATTAAATGCTTTTTAGGATCTATGGAGATGATCATGTGGTTTTTGTTCTTCTTTTTGCTGATGTGGTGGATGATGTTGATGGATTTTCGAATGTTGTACCATCCTTGCATCCCTGGGATGAATCCCACTTGATCATGGTGTGTGATCCGCTTGATGTATTTTTGAATTCAGTTTGCTAATATTTTGTTGAGTATTTTTGCATCTATGTTCATCAGGGATATTGGTCTGTAATTTTCTTTTTTGGTGAGGTCTTTGCCCTGTTTTGGTATTAGAGTGATGCTGGCTTCATAGAATGAGTTTGGAAGTATTCCCTCCTCTTCTATTTTTTGGATAACTTTAAGGAGAATGGGTGTTATTTCTTCTCTATATGTCTGGTAGAATTCATAGGTGAACCATCTGGCCTTGGGGTATTTTCTGTCTGGTTGATCTGTCCTTTGGAGTGAGTGGTGTGTTGAAGTCTTCTAAAATGACTGCATTGCTTTCTTTTTCTCCTTTAATTCTGTTAGTATTAGTTTCACACATGCCGATGCTCCTTTGTTGGGTGCATATATATTTATAATGGTTATATCCTCTTGTTGGACTGACCCCTTTATCATTATATAATGTCCTTCTTTATCTCTTGCTACTTTCTTCGTTTTGAAGTCTATTTTGTCTGATACAAGTGCTGCAGCACCTGCTTTTTTCTCCTTGTTGTTTGCATGAAATATATTTTTCCATCCCTTCACCTTTAGTCTGTGTTTATCTTTGGGTTTGAGGTGAGTCTCCTGTAAGCAGCATATAGATGGCCCTTGCTTTTTTATCCATTCAGTAACTCTGTATCTTTTGATTGGTGCATTCAGTCCATTTACATCTAGGGTGATTATTGATAGATATGTACTTATTGCCATTGCTGGCTTTAGATTCGTGGTTACCAAAGGTTCAAGGATAGCTTCTCTACTATACAACAGTCTAACTTACCTTTCTTGTTAAGTTATTGTAAGCACAGTCTGATGATTCTTTATTTCTCTCCCTTCTTAGTCTTCCTCCTCCATTCTTTATATACTAGGTGTTTTATTCTTTGCCTTTAGTTAGTATTTGAATGGTGTGCTTTCTTTGCTATGATTTTATTTTCTCTGGTGACCTCTTTTTAGCCTTAGGATTTCTTCCATCTAGAGCAATCCGTTTAAGATATCCTGAAGAGGTGGTTTATGGGAGGCAAATTCCTTCAGCTTTTGCTTGTCTGGAAATTGTTTAATCCCTCCCTGAAATTTAAATGATAATCATACTGGATAGAATATTCTTGGTTCAAGGCCCTTTTGTTTCATTACGCTAAATATATCATGCCATTCTCTTCTGGCCTGTAAGGTTTCTGTTGAGAAGTCTGATGATAGTCTGATGAATTTTCCTTTGTAGGTGATTTTTTTTCTCTTTGTAGCTGCCTTTGATACTCTTTCCTTGTCTTTGATCTTTGCCATTTTAATTATTATGTGTCTTGGTGTTGTCTTCCTTGTGTCCCTTGTGTTGGGAGATCTGTAGGCTTCCATGGATTGAGAGACTATTTCCTTCCCCAGCTTGGGAAAGTTTTCAGCAGTTATTTCTTCAAAGACACTTTCTATCCCTTTTTCTCTTTCTTCTTCCTCTGGTATTCCTATAATGTGAATATTGTTCCATTTGGATTGGTCACACGATTCTCTTAAAATTCTGTTCTTCATAGAGATCCTTTTATCTCTCTCTGCCTCAGCTTCTCTGTATTCCTGTTCTCTGATTTCTATTCCATTAACCGTCTCTTGCATCTCGTACAGTCTCTTCTCTCATCTCTGCATTGTCTTTCCTCACTTCCCTCATTTCCTCCCTTAGCTCTTGCATATTTCTCTGTAGATCCATCAGTATGGTTATGACTTTTATTCTGAATTCTTTTACAGGAAGATTGTTCATGTCCATCCCATCAGGCTCACTCTCTAGTGTAGTCTTGTCTGGGGTTGTCTGGGTCAGCTTTGTTTGTGCCATATTTCTCTGTCTTTTCATGGTGATGGAAGTGGTCAGAAAAAGAAAAAAAGAAGAAAGGGGAAAAAAAAAAACACCTGCCTGCCACATGTAGTTTCTGCGACCATCCTGTAGGTGGCATTGCTGCCCCACTATTCCACAGCCACGCCGCTCCAATGGGCCCTTTGTGACTCTGGCCGGGGAGGGAATGAATGGGAGGCTGCTGATTTCTGTGGGAAGTCTCCATGTGACTGCTTTTCCCAGCCACATTCCAAGGGGACCGAAATTCCGTAGGACTCCCAGCCTGCTGGGCTGAGTGCGCTGGGATGATTTTGTTCCCTTGTCTCTTTAAGACTTTTAAAAAAGCGCGCTCTTTTCTTTTGTCACTGGAGCCGGCTGAAGGGACCTGCCATCTTGGATCCTGCGTCTCTGTCTCTCCAATCTCCGCTACACCGTGCAATGGGTGTCAGCGCTCCCGGCGCAGATCACCAGGGCTGGTTATTTCGCGGGCCTGTGCTTCCACTCCCCCCCGGCTCTGAATCCTCTCCTCCCACCGGTGCGCTGGGGTGGGGGAGTGCTCGGGTCCCACCGGGACGTGGCTCCGTATCTTACCTGCCTTGCGGGGTGCCGAGTCCTCTCAGGTGTAGCTGCAGGCTGGGTGTCATCCTTTATCTTCTGGTCTCTCTTTTAGGAATAGTTGTATTTGCTGTATTTGCTGTGTTTGGTTTTGCGAGAAGATTTCTGCCACCCTGCTCACGCCGCCATCTTGCCAGAAGTCCCCCTGTGCCATTCTGTTTTCTCTCCTTATTTTTAGATTTCCTTGTGCTTCTTTGAAATAAAGTATGTATTAAATTTTGGGAGTTATGATTTATCTAGCATTTCTATGAATTTCTAACATCAGGATGAACCTGATAAATCCAGGCTACCATGTTGTCAGAGCTGCCTGGCTTTGTTTCCAGTACCCTTGTTTCCTTTCAGGGATTTTTATTCCCACTAATCAGCTACAGAAGAGTAAGTTTACCAAAATCCAATATATTCCTTAGACTCCTGACCTTAAAGCAAGAAAGAGCTCCCTTTGAGGTTTCTATGGGTTTTTACTCTCCTTATATTAAGGAATAAACACTGGGAAGTCACAACAGCAGTTCACATACTTTTTAGACTTAAGTGTTTATTTAATTTTTAAGTATATTTTCCTCTGTATAATTTCATTTTTTCTAGATGCCCCCCCTTTTATCTAAAGCCTACATTCTACTTACATAGGACTGTTTTTTACTATCCCACTATCATTGTTTCTATGAGAAAATGCTTTACTTACAAACTACCCTCTCTGTCTTTTTTATGTTATTTTTCCTAGAAATCCCTGAGAAAGACCATGCCAAATATTTTTGAATCATGGCTCCCAGGAATGATGGGTAATTGTGGCTACTTGAATTTGGTGAATAAAGAGCAAGACCACATTGGGTACTGGTGATGGAGGCCAGTATATGTTCTTCTCAATTTCTAATGCCCATTTTTAGTGAAGATTAGACTAAACAGGGAGGGGGGGGTGTGTGGGAGGGAGAGAAGAGAGAAAAGGAGGGGAGGGGAGGGGAGGAAAGGGGAAGGGAGGGATTCAGAAAATGACAGGGAAAAGAAGAGGGGGCAGAAAGAGGAAATCTGAAGGAAGGAAGATGATGTTTCAGAATGGTAGAGATTGTGTGATGATTCCTTGTGATCTTAAAGAACCAGGACTATGGAATTCAGTTCTACATGACTTTTTATTGCTGCGGTTTGCTGTTTGGATACAGCAGATTCAGGTGCACAGCCCCTAGGACCTTTCTAGGGGAACGGGCAGAAGGCCTCCTAGCAGGTCCACTGAAGCCAGGCCTACTGCCTCTGGAGGTCATTCCAAGGATCCAGAAGCCGATGAAATCTATTCGTTCACCTACTGCTAAAATCTGATCTGGTTGATAATGTAGGTTTTAAGTTCAACTATAGTCTGGAAAATTTTTTTAAAGGTTTAATTCTATCTTGTTTTAGGGCCTGAGGACTTTTTATATCATCAAAGCAATTAGAAAAAAAATTACTGGATCTCCATATACTATTTTCAAACAGCCACATATTTCCTTTTTCCTTTTCCTTGCACTCACCCTTGAGACATACTGAGATGTTATCCTAGAAACTGTGTAGAAAACAAATGCTCTAAAGTATTTTTCCCCACCAACACTAATAGAAAAAGAGTGTTTATTTTTTCATGTCTAGGTTCCTAAAATAATATTTCATTTCAATATTTAAATAAGTTGTACATACAAGATAAGTAGCTGTTATTCTTTATATAGGAATACTACACTGCAAAGTTTAATTGTGTATAACCTCTACCTGCTTCATTAAAGGATCAAATTTATTTTCACTCATACTTTCTTTTCTATTCCATTCTTAATTATGTGTGTGTTTATAAATAGACCAAGTAGATTTTTTAAAAGTGAAGTTTCTTCAAAGATACTATCAATTATGCTTTGAGGTTATTTCTACCATTCATTTGTTTTTTTCTCTATAGTATTTTCAATACTTTTTTTCTTCTCACATGATCTCACGTCCATTTTCTTCACAATAGTAATTGGGTGTTTTATTGCTTATCTAACAGGTCTTTTTTCTCCTCATATAAATTCCTGCTTTGTTTGTCCGTTCTTTCTAATTCATTGAAAACATTCTCCCTTCTTTGTAGAGCTATACTCAAATTAAAACTCTTCTGTATTGTTATCTTTTGAACTATTTCATACATAAATAATAAACTTAACCTCACTCTTCTGTGTTTATCTATAGCTGTAATAATAATAGTACATCTTACATCTACCTAGCTAGGTAACTGCTCAGATTAATGATTGGTAAATACACTTCTTTTCCAGTAATATAGAACTATATTATAATGACTTATTAAAATTATAGGTTTATTCTATTCACGAAACACAGTCCAACACACTTTCTGGGACAAATCAAGGTTTGTGTTTGCTGATCACCACTAAGCCAATGATTCTCTGTAGCACCTATTTTATAACTTTTCAGATATTTAATTATTTTTATGTGGTTTATGGAAAGAGAGAAGGAATAATGGGAACAAGGGGATGTGTAATGCATTACAACTCATCCTAGCTCTATGTTTGAGGTTGACCAGCCCATCATGTATAAGCTTCAGTGCTGAGGAAAAGTGAACATCGATGTTGGCATAAAAATGGAATCCTCCTAGGTGTAAAGTGATAGTATTTAAATTTGGGTGAAATTAACTAATTCTTTAACATAAAATGTTAGAAGATTATAAGGATGAAGCAATGACAATAGTGAGATCTTTACCGGTACAAAAGATTGTAAAAAGGCATCAAAGATGTCAATTCGAATTCACTCATGAGTGGCTACTATTTTCTAGGCACTACACAAGATGCTGAAAATAATCATCCAATAAAACACGTCAGATGAAAACAGTGACCTTGGAAATTAGGGTTTTTAAAATAGAAGGCTATCTATGAGAAGATGGATTAATAGTTTAGATTTGAAAAACAGTTTTATTTTGAAAGGATAACTGAGCATAGGGAAGTTTCTGCAATAATTGTGTCACTATTTTGAATAAGAAATAAACAGAACATATGGTATCAGTAGAGCTTATTCCAGAGAAACTAGTAATTGCTGATAGACTATGATGTTTTTACTACCACCACAAAATAAACCCTCTAAGAGTGTTGTGAATATCTTTTACATCCCTGAGATCCAAGAAAGCATTTGTGGGCAACAAAAGCAAAGAAAATAATAGTTTGTTTCTATAACACCAATGATTTATACATATTTCATTCAGTCAAATGTCCAATCAAGTTATTTTTTTCTCCTGAAATTTTGATGTATTTGGGAGATTCTGTGTGAAGCCAAAGAAGTAATAGTTCTGAACATTTAAACTTACCATATACTTCCTACGAAATGTTGTTTGACCTAAAATAGTATTACCAAACTTGAACACATAACTTATTTATAAAATAGGGTTCTATGTGTAAAGGATGCATATTTGTCACTACTGAAGATATTTGGATAATGTGCTATACTTGGAGCCCCAAAACTCTAAAATATTAATTCCAAATTTAACTTGAACAAAGACAGCAACCAAAGATTGCTTTCAAGGCAAAGGTTTCAGTTGATAAAAAATAGTATAAATAGTTAAGAAGCATATGATCTGATGTGTTTTGTAAAATGTGCACTTTGCAGTCAAACTTTACTTATAACCAATTTTTGTGTAACTATAAGCAATGGTATTAATTTTCAAGGCACTTTCTTCTTGATGTCATTCGGAATAATAGTGATAAATTTCCCTTTCCAGAGTCCTATGTTTGACTATTTTTCTTCTGTGAGTCGTTGGCACAAACCTGCTTGGCATCTGTGATAATTTCAAGACTGTTATCAGTAGTGATAAGCAGTGGATGACTGAGAAGAATGCTGTTAGGATTACAGCACATTGAGAACTTATTTGGGATAAAATTGAAAGGGAGCCTTTGAAAATAATTCAAAAAATATTCTAATGTACTAGGATTTTCCAGAGTTCATTTAAATTGAAGAAATTTAGTTTAGCACAAATACTTATTCAAACAGATTGACCTCCATTCTCAGCACATGACATGATTTGTTTCTTACCAGTTTTGTAGCTTCATGTGCAAGACCTTTGGCTTCTCTGGCAATTTTCTCAGCTTTATTAATATAGTCCTTAATGTTGCTGTAAGCTTTGAAGGCTGCAGTGGCATTGAAGGAGATGTTTTTAGCCTCATCAAGGATTCTGTTGAGATTACCCAAAAAGAGAACATCAGAGCAGCTGGTACTCAAATGAAGAACATCCTAGTTGTAACAAATATGGCTTCCAAATGATCATAGCCAATATAATTATCATAATTCCAAACCATAATGAAATATCTACTTATTGTATATGTTGTAGTTTTCAATTTAAGCTCATGTTTCTGAATATTTCAGCTGTGAAACACTACCAACGTATTTTTAAATATCCATAGTAACCTCTGAAAGCTTCTGCAACCATGTGTACCATGCAGGTAGTGAACAGTGAGGCGATCCTTCACGTCCTTTGTGAGGCATGCTACATGCTTTAGAACATTTGCAGCACATTACTAAAATGAATTTCACAAAACAAATGAATCTCAGAAGGCTAAGTAGTTTATCTCAGGTCACATGGTCAACACGGCACTAATTAAGGGCCTGGACTGCTGCACCTACTGACGTATAACTTACTGTTCCATTTACCACTCTTCATGTTAACTTGGCAAAAGTTTGTTGCATAGTGAATTGTGCATGATTTATCTTAGCTTGTATATTATCTTAGGTTGTATATTAAATACAGATTTATGCAAAAACTTTTCTTGGGGCTAATAGTACCTGTATTTATTATGACAATTCCAAAACTGTGAGGGAAGAGGGAAGCATACCAGTTATACCCAGTATATTTTTAAAGCCTTCTTTTTATAAGTCAAACATACCTTGAAACCTGCCCCTCCCTTCTCTGACCCATATAAGAATCCTGCTATACTGAGCTGTTATTTCATGGGGCAATATACAGTGTCTTCCTGGAGTTTGAAAGAGGGAAAAAGACTTAAAGGCTACGTATGGGGCCACGTTTTCAAAAGCTACCCTTTTAATAATAAGTAGTTTTGATTTCATTAAAAATATAAAACTGACATTTGAAGCAGAATGTGTGTTTATATATTATTATTTAAATTGCTAATAAGGCAACCACTGTGCTCTCTAATAAAGAACAGAAAATAATTTTTCTAAGTGTACCCCAGGGCTATATTCACTCCCTACCAAGCCATACTTGAATCCACTTTTAACTCAGACTTTTGATGCTTCTCGATGAGAGCTCTGCCCAGACCCTCCTAATTAGGCTCTTCCCCAGAAAGGCCATGTAGCTTGGAAATTCTTACTTACAGAAATCAAGATTTGAAAGCAATTCTCTACCATTTCTGTTAGTCAAAACTTTTAGAGAGGTGTCAAGATATATAGACATTTCCAACAACAAATGACATACCCATCAAGGACAGCAGAGGAGTCATTCAGCTGAGCTGCATGGCTCTCAGCCTCAGACACCTTCTCAGCAAGCTTTCTGTCCTTTATTTCTTGGGAGAGGTCATCTGTTTTATCTTTAAGCTCCTCAGACATTGATGGCAATTTAGTTTGGATGTCTTCGGCATACTGGTAGGTAGAGAAGAGAGGGCATTTTAAGTAAATGAATCCAAGCCTCCTCTTATTTTCTAATTTCTCTGAGATACAATTATACACACTTAGTTTTTTATGAGATTTCAAATTTACTAACATATCAAAGGGAGAATAAAGAATAAAAGCTGTTACTTAATGAAAGAATTTAGGAAATACATGAAGCCAATTTATACCAAGAAGAACCTATCTTCTACAAATTGTTATTTCATAAGTATAAATGGGTAAGAAATAGTCACTTGGATCTTCTAGACCATTTATTTGCATTTCTCTGCGTATATATCACAGTGTCTATTGCATTAAACAGTATGTATGTTAAAAGTCTGTTTGTAGATTTACATTTCTCCTTTAACTAATGTTATATAAATGTGGAAGCAGATGGCAAGTGCTCATCTAGGAACAAGAAACGCCCTTCATCACTGTGAAAAAAAAATACAGGTTTATTTGAGTGTTGTGAGAACTCTCACACAGACATTCAGGTCTGTTGGGAGAACAATGTGAAGTTCTAACTGTTGCCAGTAGGTGGGTTTGGTCACACGAGGATGATGCAAAAACAATTTTATAGTCACAAGAAAAAAAAAGTTATTTGCTTGTATTACTGAGATTTCTCATTAGTTCTCATTTATGAAAGCCTATGTCATTATCATCTTTGTTTTTACCTTTGATTTTATCAAATACTCACATCTATGACCAAGGTGATTTCATCTGCAAGACGTTTGGCTTCATCAAGTAGGGCATTGCCTTCTTTTAAAGTGTTCTCAGTTTGTCGTTTGCCACTTTCAACAGCCTCCTTCTTTTGCTGTAGTACAGTATGAATAAAACATCAATTGCCCTTTGGGTAAAGTCCACGCCAGTTTTGTACTCTTGACTTTCCTGAGCTGTCTGAATAAAGGCTTTGCAAGCCAGGTAGTTGTGCTGACAATAAGGCTAGATGAGAATGATACAACCTACCCAGTCAGTCCTCCTGTACAGGTACCTTATTCCTCTCACTGTGAGAAAGCCATCCAAGAAAAGAAAAGTTATATGATGGTAGGTGAGGAATTAAAAACTATTTTAAAAGCAAGGTGGACATCCATTTTCAACTGAAATGGAAGAGCTGAATATGTATTACTGAACACGTGGCAGTACACTACATTACATTGGAACTAGACATTCAATTCCCAAATCTCAATTTAAATGAATATTTTATGAACATAAAAACAAGCAGATTTATTCTATGGGAGTTCTGTAAAAATTGGAAGAAGTGGGCTTTTTAAGGAAACTTAGGGGAAATACTTTTTGAAAAAGAGAAATTACCGCATGGAAGAATAAACTTAATGGACTGTTCTATAAAAAGAGAGCAGACTCTAATTTTTCTTTGAAACTGACAGCTTGTCTCAAAACTACATGAAATTCATTCCTTGCCTCAATGAGAGAGAAATACTGTTATTTCCAGTTGGAGCATACCTTTGCTTATTTCTTTCTTTATACTTCTTTATAATTCTCAAAATAGAGACCCAGGTATAAAGATAATTATTCTCTAAAAGTATGCTCTAAGTGTAATTGTTAAGAGATTCTGTTTGGACACCAAAGTTGATTATTTCTACTTTAACTTCTGATTAGATCTTAATTCATTTCAGAGCTCTGTAAATGCAAAACATTTTTGGGGGGAGAGAGAGCATTAAGAATTTACAAAAGCTATCTTCCTGTCGGTCGGGCAACTCATTCTAGCTTCCTGGCAATCCTCCTTGCAAGGTTGTAGTGGTAGATTTGGGGACACACTGTTCAACACACGTTGCCTTGATTAACTGAGTTGCTCATATTCTCTTTGCTGATCAGGCTTACAGTTCCCTCTGCCTTCTCTGCATCACTGGAAATGCCCTTCTAAGCCTGTGTCCTTCTGGAAGGCTGCATTCAAAGCCTTCTATGATCTGGCTCCAAATGTCATTTCCAAAGCCATCTTCTGCTACAGACTTTTATGTAGCCTACGCATGAGCTTTACCGCTCTATTGACATTTCCTAAGATCACCTTATGCTCTCAGAGCTCTGTGTTTGTGCTTAATGCTGCACCATCGTTTCTTTCAACTACTCTCAATTACTATCATGATGCCATTATTTTTGTGAATCTTGATTTCCCACTATCTGTAATAATCATAGTATTACATATACTGAAAAGTTAAAATGCCTGAATTTTCAGGAGATTTTAAGTTCTATGAGGCTAGGAATCAGTCCTATTCATCCTTAAACACCCTGGTTACCAACAGCACCTTGACATGGTAGGTGCCTGACAGACATTTAAATATTATGTCTACTTTACTTCCAATAGTTTTCAGGGTAAGAATCAAATTCTTTACTTGATCTTAGAAGGCAATTCTCTTTTAACTCAAGGTTTGGACCCTGTCTATCTGCACCCTCATTCCCATGCAGTTTTCATTCTAATCCTATCAAACCTCTGAATTTCCCCCAAAATGTCTTCCCCTTTTTCTCTTCATATCTTTCATATATTTTTCCCTATTTCTGGAATGTTCTTCCCCTCTCTATTTTGACATACCCTTCAAGACTTAGCATTCATGTAAGATCTTCTATGAAGCCCTTCCTAAGTGAGGACTTCCTCAGATGCTCTCCTTTCCTGGTCTGCCTGGTAACTGCTGCAGCGAATAGCGTGGTTCCCCTGTGTGTACCTCCCCCTGAATATGAGTCATCAAAGTCATGAGAGACGGTCCTTTATTCTTTATATCGGTGGCTTTCAAACTTAATGCTGCATCTGAATCACTGGAGAGATTTTTGAAACACGGGTTGCCAGGCCCCCGTTCCAGTTTCTGAGTTGATGTGTTTGGGGCAGTGCCCAGGAATTTGCATTTTTAACCATTTTCTAGGTCACAATGATGTCGCTGTTTCAGGGACCACACCACAAGGACCCATGTTTGATACTAAAATCAGTCTTTGTGTTTAGCACACTTCCTGAATTTAGAAGGCACTTGGTAAGATTTTTAACACAAATTCCACACTTATCTCCTTAATAAAATAAAAAGCATTTGATTTGGGTCTTAATCATATTGCCTGTTTATGAGCACTAGCAGAATGAAGTCATGTATTTAAACAATCTATTATTCAATCAAATAGATAAAATGTATTGGCTGCTCTCAAGCCTGTAAGCCATCAGACTACCCCAGGAAGAGCTCAGGATATGAAGCCTGGGCCGCACCCCAGCCCAGCCAGCTCAGACTCTTGGGGGGCATCCTAGATACCCGTCGGTTTGCAAACATTCCAGGGGATTCTCTGTCAGCCAGTCTAGCACCAGACTTGGTCATCACCCCAGTCAGCCTTGGCAAGCAACCTCAAACAAGCTGGGCCTTACTCATGGGAACTTAGTCCATTTATCTACTTACTCGAGTAAGTTCTCAACAAGCCTTTAGTTAAGCATGGCACATAAAAGGAAAATGGAAAAATGCGACTCAGAAATTCAGTCCTGACTCCATAAGCTCCAGGCATCTCTAGGGGCGCCCAAGAATGAGGGCTCCTGGTCTAAACACCACTAAAACGAAGGAATAGCTGAAAGCACCATTCACTGTGCCACTGTAACTCTTCTTGAAATACGTCCTGAATGCTTATTACGCTTTCCACACAGGTAATTTTAATTTCTTAAGCTGTTGTCATAAAATGGAGAGGTGCGCCTCCGGCGAGGTTACACTACTGGTGTGTCACCGAGTGGGGTGAATCATGCTGGAGTCTGTATAGGACAGTGGCCCAGCTTCCTGCCTCGCAAGATAGTGCTTTTTCTTAAATACTGCCACCCTGTCAGTAGACTCCAAATTGGTTAAGATTAGATATATCTTAAGAAAAAAGGAAGCCTCCTCCTCCTCAATCTTCTATCAGAATGACAGGGTTAAGTCCCAGGAGAGGGACCCAGAAAAAAAATACTTTCAAAAAATTAATTCATCTTCTTAATGCAAAGGAAAATGGAAAGAAATGGGTGCATTAAAAAAAAAATCCAGATTTGTTTTACTCAACTGTCATTCCACAAACATTTTTGAGGATATAATATATGTCAGAGAGTGTTCAGTTATAGTTGAAGGTGAAATTACATGTTAGGAAGATACAGGTCTGATGGTGCTTTCGGATCTGTTGGGGTCAAATACATTGAAAAGACAAAGGTAGTTTTGTTTCCAGGGGAAAAATTGTTGTCATTTAAATACCAAATACAGGTTTGTGACACTGGGTATGCTGAATTTATTCTTGGAAAAAGTGATCAGTTTGCCATATTGAGTATTAAGAAAGAAAGGAAAAAAGGATGGGTGAATCTGGTTTAGATCTAGCATCATTAGCTCTGTCAAAAAGGCAGAGGTGGTCATCACTTCTTGAGGGAAGTACCTCTTGTATGTAAGGAAAAAGGAAGGAAAAAGAATCCAGACTTCATCTGTTTATGTTAGTCCCTTTTGAAATATCATTTCCACAGGACATATTGCAAAGAAAGAGAACTGAAATCATCCCAAGCTCTGGTCTCACTGATTTTTTATGTGTCTGATTCAATTAGAAAATACTCGGCCCTTCTGTGATTTATGGCAGCCAGATGTCTAAATGGTGGTTTGTGGTAGGCTGCGTGGATTGTAAAATCATCTAATATTAGTTCTCACCCTAGATATGCTCTAGGATAATGCACTCAATGCATAGTTGGGAGACTGACACTTCTAGACTTTAACTGACTCACCTGAATTGTATTTCCAGTGAGTGGCCCAGCTGTCATTAAGACCAACGTCCCCTGACTCTCAGCAAAGGGTTCCTTCCAGTGTACCACAAGGTCCTTAAAATCTTCAATAGTTTAAGTTACATAAATTTGATTCTGTGGGCATTGATTTTCAAAAAGAATCATTTCCTGTTCTTTCTGTTTAGAGTTGTTATTCCTGGTCTTTGTAAACGTCCATCAACTTTCAACTCCCACCCCTACCCGCACCTCCAGTTTCAGGTGGAGTGTGCAGGGCTCACCTCCAAAGCAGTCATGTTTTTCTGGTTTGCTGCAGATAAGCGGTCAGCCTCTCTGGTTTGACCTGTGGCTTCTCTCAGCAGGTCCCAAGCATCATCGACTTTGTTTTGGTAGTCTGCCAGGATCTCCCGGAGAGCCTTCTCCATTTCTTCATTTTTCCCTCGAGACTCTCCAAACAGCTTCTTCACTTTCTTAAGAAGACCTTCTGCTGCTCTGCAAACACGCCCAGCCCAATAATAGACAATAAGCCCTAGCCATGGCCCCAGGGTTTATTGGTATTAAACTCTGTTACAAAAAGATGCTAGCACTGAAAGAATGGAAAAACAAGGCAACATTTACAGCAGATTGACTGTGTACTAAACCAAGATGAAAACTGATCTTTGAAACATGGCAAAACCATTCACAATTACGGTTAAAGTACAAAAAATCAGCACATTTTAAATTTATAAGTAATATAACATTTTTGATCAGAAAGGGTCTCATGTTATTCTCAGAATATGACTGATAAAATCAGTCTTATGATTCACTTCCTATACCAAAAAAAAAGCCACCCGATTCACCATAATGAGACATTTCTCAATTACTTTGAATATCAAGTATAAATATTGATATGTTTGGTTAGAAACTGTGAACAGAACTCATGCTAGTAAATAGGCTTTTGATCTGTTCTTTTTTTCTTTCAGCTGAGTGATTTTGGAGTTTCCTGGGTTTAACTAGTTTTCCTAATGTGATAAAATATCTGAGTCTTTAAGAGAGGTAAAACACTTGACAAGCTGTAGTTCTCAACCCATAGGCATCCTAACCTCCTGAATTCACCTTTCAAAGCAGATGGCTGGGCTCCATCCCCAAAGTTTCTAGTTCAGTAGATCTGGGGTGGGGTTTGATAATTTGTATGTCTAACAAGGTCTAAGGTGTTGCTGATGTCACTGGATTAGAATATATTACTTAAATATTAATAACACCACTGCTTTGAAGTTAGCTATGAATATAAAATTATATTTTTTATCCAATGTGTGGTCACAAGAATTCATTAGCATTGGTAAAATCACTTTCACTATTCTCAGCTTCAAATTCCCAACTCTTATTTCAAAAGCATGAGGCATTTATTATTTCATGACCCTTCTGTTCAGTATTTCTTAAGATGACAAAATGTATAGGATGACTTACTAAATTCATAACTATATCCACACATATTTCTATTAAAATAAAAATTGGTAGTTTAAAAGTCCCTAAAAGAGGCAATTAATGAAGCAAGCCCATTAGCCGAATTATAGAAGGAAGCACACCAGAAAAGATGATTCACTTGATTATTTATATTTAGGCAAAAACATGCTTTCATTCCATTTTGGGACAGCACCAGAAAAGATGATTTACTTGATTACATTTACACAAAAACATGCTTTCAATCCATTTCAGAGCAAGATAAATTATGAGGTCAAATGAAAAATAACTAGTAAACCAAGTATCTTCTATCCATATGTGTGAAGGAAAATTTACAAAACTGCAGACAGCAATATGGCAAACTCAGGTTATCAAATTAACAGAGCATCTACTCACACCAACTCATCTTCAGCGACTTCCTTGTGGGCATCTAGATTTTTCCTCCTCAATTCTGCCATCATCTGATCAACCTCTTTCTGAAGCCCTTGCAAATTTCTCTCAAAGGCCTTGTCTTCAGTTTCTAGAGTTTCATTTAGTCTTACAGCTTTTTCATGAACAACTTTGGGGGTAAAACAAATTTTGCAAATTAGTAAACAAAAATGCCACATGCAGAAAAGGCCCTCAGCATCTGCTCTTCCCCACCATGTCCAAGTGCGATGTAGTTTGCTGCTGGAAAACAGAGGCAGTGAACGTGACAATCTGTGACAAACAGGAAAATGTGATATATTTCTCCATATTATATTTCTTTTGGGGGGCACAGTGATTAAAGCATGGTGTTTCTACCTTGAAAGGGAAAAATATAAATGAAGAAGTGGCTAAAAAACCCTCTTCAGGTAAGAAGTGAAGATTGACCATAGAGCATAACACTTGGAAACTGAAACCACAGGGTCTAATGCATCGATGGTAAGACACGATAATATTCAGTCAGTTTAAAAACACTGAGAACAGAAACACTATGAGGGATGAGATCTCTGAAAACGAACCCGCCCTTGCACCTCCATGCAGTTCTGTGTTCATGTGTTTAAAGGAATGAGGAAAGGATCCCCAGTCCAGGGGCAAGGGTTATAGATCAGGGCACAAAGATACCTTCCAACAGTAACATCTATCTCAAGAGTCTGTGTTTATTAGGCGTTAAATGGGGTTTCAAACTGCGCTCTTCAGAATCTTGGGAGTCTCCAGGTACTTCAGGTTTTCTACAAATGATGTCCTTTCTGTCAGGAATCTGTTTTATAGGTTGGTGTTTTGGGTAAGATTTCATTCGAGGAAAGAATTCTTTGACAAATAAAAGTTTGAAAAACTGGTGAAACATTTATACAGTTCGACCCTGAGTTTTAGACCAACTTTTCCTCAAGTGCATTCTGTGGAACATTAATTTGGCAAGTTGAGGGAGAGTTTTGTCCAACTCCTTTTTTGGCTGAACCCTCATTTCTATGATATTCCTTACGAACAACCCTGCTCTGAGTGCTCCGGCTTGGCCAAGAGACATTTTCTACCTTTAAAGGTTCTATCCCTAAGACCTCGCTAAGACATAAAGAATCCTGGAAACTCATTTCTATTTTGACAGAACCTTTTTTGAGTGACACTGGTCAGAGCTGTTCCAAGGACAGTATATGCAGAGTTCCTGAAACAGGTACACAGGCCAATCAGAGAAGCCATGGAGGGTGTGGCCTGGTGGGTTAGCGGTCCCCGAACAGGCAGTAGCAGCTTTACCTGGGATTTATTAGAAATTCAGATTCTCAGGCCCCATCACAGATCTACTGAGTCAAAAATTCCAGGGTGGGGACCCAAATCTGTGTTTGAACAAGTCCTCCATGAGCTTCTGATACGCATGAGAGTCTGAGAATTACTGATTTAGTAGAAGGAACTGTGTTTCTATCTCTAATTCTACCCTTTCCAAAATGCATCTTTCTAATGCTCTTTTCATGATACATGACTGGTTAGAAAGTAGCTGCCGTCAGCCCCTTATTTCTGATAGGCACAGTTTAATCTGCAGAACAGTTTGGATCTGGTGTTTTGAAGAATATGGCCTTTCCTAGCCTTGTGGTAGAAATTATTGCTTAGGTGCTGTATTACTACAAGTTTAGTGAGGGTGGTTCTTTTTTTGATTGACTGCTTAATAGTCATTCCTTAACATATGTCAAAGAACCTCCTCAAGATTTTAATAGTATCATTGATAAGATACCACCTCGGCTTTGACATGTTTGTTAAGGAATCACAGAGACCAAGGACCGACTGACTAGAAAGCTCCCTGGTCCAGCGGACTATATGGGAATGCCAATGATTAAATGTAGGAAGGTTTCTACTTTGATTTCAAGAAAAGCAACGGGAGATTTGGCTTTGCCTATGACGGATCCCCACCATTTGGCCTAAGGGCTTGCCTATCTGGATAGCTGATCTTAACTAACTGTAGCATGTAACTCCTGACATCACTGAATTCACTTTTTTTTTCAAATGAAAGGGATAAATCCCACTTCCCATACCCAAGGTACATGCTTTTCCTTTATTAAATGAATATCTAAAGAGCTTTGGTTACAGATATATTTTGAAATTTGATTGAATTTGACGGTTTTGAGGAAGGGAGGAATGCTAAATATAGCCTCACTTGTGGTCTATTTGCAAAACTAAACTTCTACAGAGAAGAATTTGGTGGAAAAAGAATGACATCAGGAGGAGAAAAGGAGAAGGAAAGGATGGCTGTACCTTTTGGAATATATGCATCATTTCTTTTAAATTAAAGTAATTTGTAAGCAACTGGAAGGAATTATTGGGGTACTCAAACATTGCTTTAGCAAAATAATGTTGTATTAAGAAAGAATCATTTAAATAGAAGACATCTGATTGTTCCCCTGCTTCTATATATGGAATCTGGAAATTCTCTGAATATTTTTAACTACAGTTATTTATTAAGTCTCTTCTTCAAAGATATACACTATCAATTCAGTATGTTTTCAACAGTTTTGAAAGTAACTGTAATTTACCTAAAGTAATAATAATTGTATCTACCTTATTTCAAAGGGAAGTCTAAGTAGTTTTAAAATATCTTTAAAAGAAGATTAACATAAAAAGAGATGGGGTAAAGGTAATGTAAATTAATGCATAAATTAATGTAAATCAGATGCATTATAGACAGAAAGCAATGCCATAATGTTCACTGCAGTGGATCCCAAATCTAGTGCTAAGTATCTTTGTAGCTGAGGCATAGTTGGGGATAAAGACTGGGTACTTGAGAGGTATACAGTATCTATAACAGAATGAGGAAGGCATCCCATTTGTCTAAAGATAAAACTGAAATAGGCAAATGCCGGGCAGGACCATTCACTTTTCTCACAGCAATGTGCTATCACTGACAAAACTGAAGAGTACTGGTATTATTCCCAATTATTGTAGTTTTAGGAGAAAAAAAAGAATGAGGATTTGTTGTATAACCACTTGAAGCTTTTGGTGAATTTCCTTTTCTTTTTTTAAAAATCCCCCACCCTGCCACGCCTGTACATATACACCTCTCAGTCAAGATTTTAGTTTAATTGTGGCATATTCAAATTTAAACTTTCATGAAATTTTAACAGTTGGATTGATTCTGTCAAAGTTGTTCTGTTCAGGGTTGTGCCTATCCTTTTTGTTACCATTTATGTGAGTCCCTGAGGCAGGAAGGGAGCTATGTTCACATTTTCCTCAGGTGCAGGATCACAGCTATCCCACATGGCACTTTGAGTGAATTAGAAGAAGGTATCCTCTCTGGACAGAGACAACCAGGCCGCCCAACTAATGCGCGATTTAGGGAATGGGGGACATCTTTGATAATACATAACCCCTTTCTCTGATGATGAGCAAAGCCTGGATTAACTCGTCTCTGCTCTGCCCCCTGCTGGTGCTTTGTGCGGTGCACACAGTGGGAGGTGGAGGGCGCGCTGGGCAGAGAGCGCAAGCCGTGCTGATACTGGAGTCTTGACAAACATGCATTAGCATTTATTCTTCTGTATAATATTTGCCTGAAATGACTTCAAAATGAGTTTTTGGGATTAGCTGCTGAGTACTGAGTGTTTGAGACTGAAGTGGAAGAAAAAGAAAGTTCCTAGAGTATTGACTAGTGTCTGCAGGGATTCAGGCAGAGCGAAATTACTCCACTTGTAATGGTGGGTTTTTTTTTTTGTTGTCGGGAGAAAGAAGGGTGGACACTTTAAGCAGCACTAATGGAAAATACAACCAGGAAAACCACAACACCTTCATTTAGCAGAGGATAAACCACAATGAGTTAACAGAGTTTTCCGGGCAGAGTAACTTCTGTTTCAGATCCTGACATGTTCTTACTTAGATTATGTCTCATTAAAACTCTGTTGCTTCTTGCAGTGGGGAATCTTTAGGAGGTTCTGTCTCTTCTTGGCCAGTGATTCCTAAGAATTTCCTGTCAGGATCTGCCTTGAAGGTTATCTCATGTTCTGATTTATTTGGCTACATTACAAAGCAAAATATCTGTAATATGTAACACTGTACAGCAGCAATAAAAATGTTTTATTTTTTTAAAGGAAAAAATGCCCAAACCTTTTTCCTACTTCCTAAACATGCATGCGCGTTTATTATACACTCATAGATACTTAAGAACTACTGGAGCTTTTAAAAAATATTACCTGTTTTAAGAATTTCTGAATCTGGGTTTTTGCCCCCAGATGTCATCCCCTTTGATTATCAATCAGATTGGTAGATGCCAAAACTAACTCCTAGAGAATTGTGGAGTAGATGTGAATTGCAGCGTCTGGTAAGGTGGCACGTCCAAATCCCAAGCAACAGATGTTCATTAAAAACCAGCACCAAAGCCATTTTGAGAAATTAAAGTGCTGCTTTAATGTACCAAGTAGAATGATCAAATTAGCTTTTTTAAAAAATTAAAAATCTTTCGGATGGTTTGAATACAAACAATAGCAAAGCATACGTTGCCTACTCGTTATTCAGTCATAATAGCCATTCCACTAAAATTGGAGCATTCCTAAAGGAATGCATTTAATTTATTGCTATTCTGCTGTCCTAATTACTAATTCACTGACTGCTGTCATTAATGTAATAGGTTCTACAGTCTCAGCTTATGCCCTTGAATATCTTGACCAAAATACTTTTAAAAACCGAACCCTCAAATTTAGAAAGGTCATCTCTTACTAGAGAAATTCCAGTCCTGTGTACTCCCTTTTATGTTTCTATTGGGAGAGAAAATGATTAAATTAAATGATTCTAATACCTTCTGCATCCCGGGCAAGCTCCTTAATGAATTCTCCTAAGGAGTTTGCTCTCCTGTTGGTCCTCGCAGCATCCTGTCCAGTTTGCTCGCCATCTGCTGTCACTTTGGTAGCCTAATGATCCAAATTCGGGAAAAGCATAATTAATAGAGATGATGAAACCACAGCTAGATAAGCTCCCACTGGCTACATTTTCTTTCAGATATTACTTTGAGCCAAAGGCAATAGATGAATTATTGATCAGATGTACTGGAAATGATGCCCTGTGCTCAAGTATACAATTAAACTTTATTACTTCTTCCATTAAATGGAAATCAGAGAGCTGTATTGGTCTTTTTAAAACCCTCGTTATATGCAATGGCATAGAAGAAGCGATAAAGCACAATTAGCTTTGAAATATCTTTAAGGTACTGCTGCCAAGTCTTTAATGGATTCTTCAGCTTCCACATGTTGCAGTTTTGTCCATATTTTATGTACTGAAAAAAAGTGTGGAGTGTAGCAATGATCTCTTGAAGGAGGCCCAGGCAGTCTGTCTCAATAAGCTTGATCCTATAGATTCAGTTTCGATCAATACATTAATTAAAGAAACACAGAAGGGGAAATGCTTAGCTACTCAGTAGTAAATGCTTGTTTTGTAACACTCTAAAGATGCCAGTAAAACGTTAATGAAGAGAAAATGCTAACTTTTCCCATATGTCATCACCAGAAAAGATGGCCATTAATCACAGAACCATTCACCATGTCAACAAAATAAAACAGAATGCCAAAGCAGTCTCACCTCCCAAAGAGTATCCTCATATATTTTCACCTTTATTCACATTGAAGATACCACTTGACACATGGAATCCTTTTAATGTGTTCATAGTTAAGATATACCATATTAAGTCAAATAAAAATGGCATGTGTAATGAAAAATTTCTTAAAAGATACTCCAGGGTTTAGAGGACCGTGAAAATAGGTTTACATTTCATTTTTCCATGTGCATATCAATGCTAATAAATATGACTTTCTCTACTAAAAAGATGGAGATAATCTAACTACAGATAACCAACCAAAGAATCCCAAACTGTCTCAAGATAATTTGAATAAGGTCCAAGTTGGCAGAGTATGAATACTCTACCATCTTGTACCAGAGTCCTTGCATTCAAACATGCCCAGACAACCTAAATTTTTTTATACATAAGTGGATTTTAAATAGAACTTAAAATAGAACTAAATGTCTGGCCAAAGCAGAACATGGTTGAGATGCTATAGGAATTATAGTGCATTTTATGGTTTCCCAAGGAGCCAAAGAGGGTAATTCATAAACATTCGCAAGGTTTTACACAAAAAGTGGATTATCTAATCCAACTATTATTATTTAATTTCTCAACCTACAACTAATTATTCAACCTACCTACAACCTACAATCATAGATAAAAAGATGAAAGGATAAGAATCCTTTGGAAGTTTTAAAATTCCTCTTTACAGCTTGTAGCATACATACACAGTGATTTGGAGGATATTAGAATGCTCTGGATTAACTCTTCTAAAATATTAATAATGGAATTATTTTCACTTTCAGACTGGAGGCTTAGATGGGTCAAGTAACTTTTTATGTATACACACCACACATAAACACACAAAAGTTATTTTAAATGTTATTTTTTTGAATTACTAAAGTCATCTGCTTAAGATGTTAGCTGTCTACATTGCTTTGGACATTTATCTGGTCCAGACTGTACTCTATGACATCACTCCTGGGTTCTCACACCGCAGAACACTGTAACAGGGGACTTGGGCTACACAATGGCCATCTTTCAGTGTCTTAGCGGAAGAACTAATGTGTCATCAGCAATAGTAAATCTCACCACACAGAAGATGTCCATTATAATTTGAAGTTAAAATTTAGTTTTTGTCTTATCAGTATCTTTTATTACCAAAAGGTCATAATTTCCATAAACATTCACATCACCAAACTTATTCTTGTTAATAGTTCAAGGCATCTAATTTTTCAAAAACAAATGTATATTGATACGTTGTCCCTTGTGTGTTGACTCACTTATTTAATGGCTATTTCCCCGACTAAAAATTAAGCTCTAAGACGGGAGGCACTTGGTCTGCTTTGCTTACCACTTTATATCCAGCTCCTAGTATGACGCTTGACTTACAGCAAATTCTGAATGAATGTTAAATATAAGACTAAACAACAATTTCCTAACTAATCTTGCCAACCTTATTACCATTGTTATTATCTACTGTTTGACTACCTTTCCATGAACATTCCTAGAAAAAGCTTTTCTTTGTACTACTGCCCCTTAACTGTTCTCTGATTACCCAAAATAAATCTGGTCTTCGAGAGTCCATTTCAACTTCATTTTCTGGGCAGCCATCTCTGACTATTTTGGAGCAAGCTTTCTTTGCTTAGATTTTCAAAACAACTATCATCACCATTCATGACTATTTTGAGTAATTACATTGTTAGGTGTTTTGCCATATGTATCTAATCTCCAACCCTGGGGTCTGTGGCTATGTCTTCTCTCTTTTTTTTCCTCGGAGAACCAGGCGTAGTACCTGGCAAGTTGTAGGGGGTCAAAGATAAGATGTTGAGTGATTGGCTGATATAATGATAAACTAACTATATACCCCTTTGAATTTCTTAAGGCTGTTGGAGAAATAATCTCTTTCCATATGCCTTCCCCAAACCACTCAAACTGGCCATATGCCCGATGCTATGCTTGCCAGTGAATGTGGACGGCTGGGCAGTTTTCTGGGCGTTTTTCAGAGCTTCATAGGAAGCTGCTGCTCTAGAGCTACAGCTGAGGGCTCAGGAGGGGAGCCAGGCCTGAGAGCCTCCCATCTCAGCCACTCTGCATTCTAGTAACCGGTTTCCTGGTATTCAAAACTAGTCTGTGATCACACACCAAGTACCATGCTGGTGCCAGTGGGGCAGTAGCTGGGGGTGGGCAGAACTCTTTAAGGCTGGCACAGCGCTTATGGAGGAAGAAGATGGCCTTCCCTCTGCACAGACACAAAGACCTGCCTCTCTGGGCTGCACTCTGAGAGAGGGGGAATATGAAGTTCTGGCACCAAAAGGTGTTGACTTACAGCATTGGCACTCTAAAAGACGGGTTACACGGTCAGGCATAGCTGTGCCTGGGGTTCACATGTGTGTTCAGAAGGGATGACCGTGCTCTCTCATGTCTCATTTACTCTTCTCGCCTTTAGAGATACATAAAGGGCATGACCTCTAGTTTTACACTGGTGAAGATGAAGGTGTGAAGAGGTTAAGTGGCTTTTCTGAACTCACACGTATAGAGAATTGGGAACAAAACACATATTTTCTGCCTCATAGCTTTATATTGTCTGTATCAAACACGAACTGATGTTTGGCTGACATCCAGGAAGAGTAAGAAAATACACGAAAAAGCTGAGTATTCTGGGTGGGAAGAGGAACACTGCTCCGGTTTGTTTAGTGCTTTAAATGCATGATTTTTTAGGTCTGGGTAAATTGACATATTAAAATATCTATATCAGGGCATCATATATATTTTTAAAAATCATGTCTCATTACACAGTAATTAAGGTAAAGAGTCACCCTTGTCAAAGCCACCCCTGAGAGACTCCATATAGGAAGGCTATGACAAATGCACTATCACCTATGGGGAGTGGTGACAGAGGGTGGTATCACTGTAAAAGCAAAATTCACAAAAATCAGTGTCACCCAGGACAGGCTATTGCTGATGTCATAGATGAATGCTAAATACCCCATGATAGGGGCTGTCTGTCAGATTCAACTTGTTTCTTCTTGCATTTTATTAAATTACCATCCACATCCCTTAGTCATCTTCCCTCATATTCACTGTTATCTTGTCCTTTGAGTATTTGAAAAAAATCTTCTCATTTATCCTAATATGTTATACAGTCTCACTGTCAGTCGCTAGCTACGATTGTCTTATTTTACATCCCCTTACCTCTGTTCTCTGATCTTCCCAGTGTTTCTTTGTGACGCCTTATACAGTACCTTGTATGTAACTCCTACCTTTGATTACTTTTTTTTACGTTCAAATTCACTCAGCAAGATATTTTTTTCCTTGTATTTTTCTCCTCTTTGTTTTGTCTTTTTTTATAAAGAGTATTTCTACTTAGGCAGCATGCATTACCATTAGGGGCACATTAATTTGCTCCTGAACAATGTAGCTGTTGCTTTCTTGCTCTACCTCAAGCAGTTCTCACTGTGCCTCTTGAAATCTGCACATAATTTTCTTGGTTGGATATTACTAGTGTCTTTCATTTTCTGCCTTCTTTACATTAAAACTAGAATCTAATGGAGCAAATCTAACTAGTGAATAGACAACACTGCTTAGATGCCATCCACTTGTGCATTTGCAGACTTAAATGGTTTCTTACTAAAATTAAATTTCAGATCTAATCATGTATATGATATTCTTAAGGGCCATCTTCAAATACTAACAGCTCTGTATACATATCTAAGTCTCAGTGAAGTACTCCTCAGGCAAGCTATTAGGACAGACAACATACAAGGAAAGAGATGGAGAGCTGCCAACTGACCCTGTGGAATGATAAATCAATTTGATGTACAGTTTCTCCCTAAATATTCTAGGTGTCAGTTTTGAAAGTTCCAAACCAAACAAGTATGATTTGTTATACATTTCTCTCCTTCTCTTTTAAAACATGGTATCAGAAATAAAAGCATTGTTGGCAACTTAAGTCTTTTAAACTATAAAGAAGGCATTGTAAACCTAATATTGTTGTCATGTAAATCACTTAAAGGCTAGTTTCATCATTTTGGAAATAACTTAATCTTCATTTAAATTTGATTTTCAATAGGCAATAAAAGATAATGTATATAAAGATAAATTTTGATATTTTATATAGCTCAGTCTAGCATTCTCTCCATATAGAACATTTAAGAGATGCTTATTAAAGACAGTAAAATATCCAACTCAATATAATTATATGTTTGATTTTAGTGCATTTTAGAGAAATTTGAAATCAATATTTATTTTGGGTTTCTCTTTCATCTGTTGAAATGTTATTGTTTATTCACAATTACTCAATTAATTAAGCAAAAATTGACTGAATACCCACTATGAACCTGAAAATGGTGAGAAAAAAAGACAAGACATGCTTCTATCCTTTTGGAACTTACAGTCTGGTGGGATGGAGAGGTATCTGTCAAATTATCATAAAAATAAACATAATTATAAACATAAGCATAAGACAATTATAGGAGGAATCTCATCATACCTAGAATGTTGCAGATACACTCATAAGGCAAGCTTCTACTAGCTGAGGTTTGTAAGGAGAATTGGAATTAACAAAAGTAAACAAGGTAGAGGAGGAGTTGATTTAAACTTCAAGGATAAAGAAAACGTATGGAAAGTTTCTGTGGTGGGACAAAGTAACTGAAGGAATATGGCCGGGGCACAAGTGGTGGGAGATATGGTCAGGGGAGTATTTGGGCCTTTATCCTGAGAGCAATGAGAAGTCAGGGAGAAGAGTTCAAGTACTAGGGTGACATTCAAATCTGAAAAACCAAAAGCGCATTCTGACTACACTGTAAAAAACAGATTTGGAGGAAAACAAAAGTAAAGCAACATGCCTCAACACCCAAAAAGCAAATAACCCTATTAAAAAATAGGTGGCGGATATGAACAGACACTTCTCCAAAGAATAAATTCAGATGACCAACAGGCATATGAAAAGATGCTCCACATTGCTAATTATCAAGGAAATGCAAATTAAAACCACAATGAGATATCACCTCACACCAGTAAGGATGGCCACCGTCCAAAAGACAAACAACAACATATGCTGGCAAGGATGTGGAGAAAGGGGAACCCTCCTACACTGCTGGTGGGAATGTAAACTAGTTCAACCATTGTGGAAAGCAATACGGAGGTTCCTCAAAAAACTCAAAATAGAAATACAATATGACCCAGGAATTCCACTCCTAGGAATTTACCATAAGAAAACAACTTCTCAGATTCAAAAAGACATATGCACCCCTAGGTTTATTGCAGCACTATTTACAATAGCCAAGAAATGGAAGCAACCTAAGTGTCCATCAGTAGATGAATGGATAAAGAAGAGGTAGTACATATACACAATGGAATACTATTCAGCCATAAGAAAGAAAGAAATCCTACCATTTGCAACAACATGGACGGAGCTAGAGGGTATTATGCTCAATGAAATAAATCAGACAAAGAAAGACAAATACCAAATGATTTCCCTCATTTGTGAAGTATAACAATGAAGCAAAACTGAAGGAACAAAACAGCAGCAGACTCACAGACTCCAAGAAGGGACTAGTGGTTACCAAAGGGGAGGGTGTGGGAGGGAGGGTGGGGAGGGAGGAAGAAGTGGATTGTGGGGTATCATGATTAGTGTACATGGTGTGTGTGGGGTCATGGGGAACACAATGTAGCACAGGGAAGACAAGTAGGGACTCTGTGGCATCTTACTACACTGACGGACAGTGACTGCAATGGGGTATGGGGGGGACTTGATAATAAGGGTGAATGTAGTAACCACATTGTTTTTCTTGTGAAACATTCATAAGAGTGTATATCAATGATTCCTTAATAAAAAAAAAAGAGTAAAGCAGAGGTACTAGATAAAAAGCTAACGTGATAACCCCAAATTAAGGATCATGCTGACTGGACGAGAGTAGAGTAGTAGAGATGAGGTTTATATGCAGAGGTAGAATCCACTGCATTTGGTAATAGCATGGATAAGTGGGAGGAAGATGAGGAAAAAAAAAAGCAGTAAGTAGCGTTTCTAGGTTTATATTTTCAAAGTACAAGGGGTCCAGTACCCAGGCCATGAGTGGGGAGAGATGTGACTGGGAAGTTAAGCAAGAGTCAGGTCACAATGGGAAAGCATCACATGCCATACTGAACAAAATGGGGAGCTGCTGCAGAACTTGAAGGAGGAGAGTGTCATGACCAGAGCTGTGATTTAGGAAGTTCACTCTCCATAGGAACAATGATTGTTTGGGCTTGAATGAGGCTTAGAAAGAGAGGTCACAGAAGGGAGCTGAATTGGGTTGGGATGAAAAAGAGGGAAGAGTGAGGGGCAACCCGTTCATTTCTATTTTAGGATAAATATTGGAGGAAAAATCACTGTGGTACTCTAAATAGGAGAAAGTAAGGGTTTTAAGAGGAAGATGGTGAATTTAATTTGAGATGTCCTGTAGTTGTAGGTACGTAGGAGAGGAGCAGGAGAATGAAGTATGTCTTGAAATTATAGGTTTTTGAATCATCTGCATATATATGGCACTTGAAGCCCAAAGAAAGAGTTTACAGCATGAGAGGGGAAGTGGCCTGAGGACAGGACCCCAAGCAAAGAAACTTTTTCATTTTTTAATTAGGTATCATTGATGTATGATCTTATGAAGGTTTCACATGAGCACCATTGTGGTTTCAACATTCACCCATATTATCAAGTCCCCCCCCCCACCACACCACTGCAGTCACTACCAGCACAGGGAGATGCTCTAGAGTCATCACGTGTCTTCTCCACGCTGTATTGCCTTCCCCATGACCTGCCTATATTGCGATTGCGGATTACAGTACCCCTAATCCCCTTCTCCCTCCCTCCCCTCCACCTTCCCCCACCCCTCCCCTTGGTAACCACTAGTCCCTTCTTGGGGTCTGTGAGTCTGCTGCTGTTTTGTTCTTTCAGTTTTGCTTTGTTGTTATACTCCACAAATGAGGGAAATCACCTGGTACTTATCTTTCTCTGCCTGGCTTATTTCACTGAGCATAATACCCTCTGGCTCCATCTATGTTGTTGCAAATGGTAGGATTTGAAGAAAACCAACTTTTAAGGGATGGACAGAGGAAGAGCCTGAGAATGAAAGGTCGGAACATCAAGAAAAAACAGAGAAAAGAGAGTATGCCAAGAAGTAAAGAAGGGTCCAAATGGCAATTACCACAGGGAGTTCAAGCAAAATAAAATTCTCATTGAATTTAATGACGAACCTGTCTTGATTATCCTGTAGGAGTAGTTTTATTGGCAGGCTGGGAGTGGACATCTAGACTGCAGTGGAGTGAGAAGTGAATGCAAGTCTTTCAAAAAGTTTGGCTGTCAAACAAAAAAGTGAGCCAAGGACAGTAGCCATTGAGCTACATGGAGTTGTCATCAAAACACATCTTAATATTCCACAAATATTGTAGGATGGTTTGAATATGCCAAATAAGATTCTCATGTTCAAAGAATTTATATTCCAAGGGAGAAATAGAATGGCAGTAAATCAAAATACATTGAAAGAGATACATGACTATGTAATATTTGCACAATAACTAAATTGTATGATCATATAAACCTACATGTTGAATATTAGTTTTGGAGAGGAATATTATTCTCTTTGCCAAGAGCTATTAGAGAATTATATTGCTCCATGAAAAAATGAGCACAAAATATATGAGCACGTGAAGGAGAGAGGGTAGCTCCCACATCAGCTGTGCAGGGGTCATGGGCCACTGCCCTCATACTCTCGTCCCAACTGCTGGATCATTCACAGCTGTGAGACAAAGGTCCTCGTAGTCCTAGCCTGATATTATTGGATATTTAAGTCACCTAACCCTCTGATTATGATTCCAGGTAAATCCATTCACCATTGGATTATCATGCAGCTTTAGCAGAGGGAAAGAAAGAGTTGATCATGTTGACTAGAGTATTAAGTTCTCCATGACAACTGTTTCCAATTATAAATGTGGTAGGGGCAAGGTTAATTAATGCGAGGATTTCCATTTCTTCCCCATCCTCACTTCATTAGGGAGATCTTGCTTTCAGTAGTCTTATTTCTAGGTTTTTTTTATGTTATAAAATCTGAAGAATGGGCAGATAAAAGTGGGATTGGATTGTGAAAAGAGGGAAGCAGAGCAGTAGGAACTCTTATTTATTGCTGGTGGGAAGGCAGAATGGTACAGTCACTTTGGAAGACAGTTTGGTGATTTCTTACAAAACTAAAGATACTCTTATCAGATGATTTAGCAATTACACCCCTTGGTATTTATACCAGTGAATTGAAATTCAGTAGGTGAATAGATAAACTGTGGTACATTCAGGCAGTAGAAAACATTATTCTGTGTTAAAAAGAAATGACCCTTGAAGCCATATAAAGATATGGAAGAAACTATTATTAAGTTAATGAAGCCAATCTGGAAAGATTACATACTGTATGATTACAACTCTATGATGCTCTGGAAAAGGCAAAACTATAGAGAAAGTAAACAGATCAGTGGTTGTCGGGGGTTTGGAAGGCAAGAGGGATGAATAGGTGGAACACAGGATTTTTAGGACAGTGAAACAACTTTGTATGATACTCTAATGTTGGAGTGATGTCATTAAACATTTGACAAAACCCATAGAATGTACAGCACCAAAAGTGAACCCTAAAGTAAGCTATGGGCTTTGAGTAATAAGGAAGTGTCCCTGTAGATTCTTCTGTTATAACAAATGT